>JACBWW010000016.1:1448825-1557090 GCA_020086605.1 Lanius collurio | reverse complement strand
TTTTTTCACACTGCCACACCTGGGCCATCACATGGGGTTATCAATCTTTTTAAGGATGGGTTATTTTGTCTTGAACACAGAGGCTTTTTCTGCTACAAATCTTTAAAAGCCTCTCACTGCTTCTATATATATATCCTGGCATAGGCACTCTCTCTTCACAAACTTCACGGGCCACACGTAAGTCTTCCATCCCCCCATGTACTTCAAATGGGTTAAAGAGACAAACAGTTTGAGATATTACAGTTTCTTACCACCGCATGTCAGAAGTATTTTTAAGCTACATGCGAGGAACGCGGCACCGCCCCTTTTCTCCGTCGCCATTTCAGCTCCGTCTCACATGGCTCACTCTCTCTGACTCTGAAACCTCTATGTTGAAGAGTGTTCTTGTTCAGGCTTTATGGTGAAGAAAGCCTCGCTCTTTTTTGTGCTGCTGGCGGCAGAAAGGAGGCTCCCGCTGGCTCCATGTGGAGAACGGGGGAGGACCCGCTGGTCCCAAGAAGCCGCTCTGGAAAGATTCCAGCTGTGTAGCAGTCCATGGCTGGGTTTAGCTGTGTGCCAGTCCATGGCTGGGTTTAGCTGTCTGCCAGCCCATGGCTGGGTTTAGCTGTCTGCCAGCCCATGGCTGGGTTTAGCCGCCTGGACTCTGGGATGATTCTTCCCCCACTGACCCAGGGTCTGTGCTGCGGCATCAGGGAGAGGGGAAGGGGGCCGGGGCCTCGGCCCGGCGGGGCCCTGCTCTGAGGCTGCCTCCATCTCCCTCAGGCGAGCTGGAACAAGAGGAACTCCCGCCTTTCCGTGCCGTTTAAATGTGTAAATTGTGAGAAAGGTTATTGGTCTAAAAATCTGTCTATCAACTCATATTCAACCCAATACAGGGAGGAAGAGTTTCTATCTGCATCCCTGCCTGCCACGTTCCCTAGAGCTGTCTCTCCTCCCTCATCCTCACAGGCACCTACCAGCAGTAAGAACATCCCAGATGGGAAAGCTTGGTAGCAGCAGTAAACATGAAGCCTTCCCTGAAATCTAAAGCCACAACAGTATTCTGCTTTGCAGTCATGTGGCCATGTGAGAGTTTTCAGGTACATCAGAGATAAAAAAAAATTACCTCTCTGCAGGTCATAAAGTAAAACCAAATGTTGTTCAGGGAAGGGAGGGATTGGTTATAAAACAGCCTGTACCTGATGCCATGAGAATGTCCTTGATTTTGTCTTTTCTTTTTATGTACCTTTTTATGTATTCTCAGCATTTTTAGCATTCATACTTGTAGTTCTTTAAGCCTGATATCTTAACACAGTCCTGGTATTCTGCTAGGCCAGAAGACCAAACATCCTAAAAGCCTCACAGCTGGAGGCCAGAAAGCCTTACACTATCTTGAGAAACCAAGGTTCTCTCTAGAACATATTCTGTAAACTAGGATTAAACCCATCTGGAAGAGAATACTTTAGAATAGGGAGATGTCACACCATTCATTTAAGCTTCTCATTGGGGAATCTTTGTCAAATAGACTAATGTCAAATAGACTTTATCAAACAGACTTGCTAATTTGCGAGCTCTAGAAATTGTATATGGGATATACCATGTCTGTACATTTTGGACTATTCCACCTTGATGAATTGTTTTACCATAAAGATCCTTATTAAATATTGTGGTGAAAACCCTTTTATCCCTTAATCATGTCTGACTCTTAACTCCAGGACCAGAGAAAAAGACATCATACCCATTTGGATTATGTGCCACCAGCCGAGATTTACAGTGCAGCAGTCACAGATCCAGCTTCAAAACAAACCATCAGACGGGGCAAGCATCACTGCCTCTCAGCCTCTGTGGAAGGGACTCATCAGTTCTTCTGGGATTTCCCTTAGAATCACCCTTGGCTACAGCAAATGTTCTCACAGCATTTTCAAAAGTCATTACCACATATGAATATTTCGATTTTCACTTGTCTTGCTGAAGACACCACAGCAAATCTGATTTTGTAAAGGTCCACCACTCAGCACTAATGAGCACCATTTCAAATCTTCTCACCTGGGCACTCATCATCAGGTATAGCTAAAAAGCCCTTCCTCTAACTCTGCCATAAAGATGAGGTAATATAGCACAGGTCCAGGGAAGACCAAGGTATGAGAAGGACAGCCCAAAATACTCACTAAATTCAGAGGCAACTTTTGCAAGTTTGCAGTTAAGCACAGATTAGCTGTCTCATTACACTGATGTGTTATCATCCAGTGCAATAAGAAATGTGCCCAAAAATTATCATTATCATGTCTTAGTCTTGCATTCTGCTTAATACAGCCACAATTTCTCCTCCTGTTGACTACCAATTTCATCTCATCTGAATTTTAATGCAAATAATGATATCAGCATTAAGAAGAGAAAATATTATATTCTTTCCATCCCTCTGCAAGATAAAAAATACAGAGAAGAAGTGAAATTCCTTTGCTTAGTGGTGAAAACACTTCAATGAAGATTTGCCACACAGAGTAAAGCTCCTGCTATGCCATCAGCTGGACTGCATAGAGGCAGGAACCAGAGCATTAGGTAGGTGCAGTGTCAGAGGAAGTTATTGGGAGCATGCTTTTCCTTTCCGCAGTTTATGGATTAGACACACAGACATCACACATCTGCAGCATCCTCAGTGTGCTGGGGCTGGAGCTGCCCCCTTTCCTAACCTGCTGGCAGGAAAAGGAATGACTCAGCATCCCCTGCACAGGCAGTCATGGAAAGCCAGAAAGTAACCGCTGCACCACTTTCAGAGCGGTGCATGAGGGCCCTGAGCCTCAGTGAACCCCAACCAACTTAAAAGAGAAAAAATACTACAGCTTCCAAAACAAAGGAAGCTTGCCAGGAAAACTTACACACATCAGAATAAATCACACTCCCTCACTGTGGTTCCCCCAGTACAGATCCAGAGTAAGTTTTTTGTGCGCCAGGTTCACCACCACCAAAGAGTCCTCTGTTTCTGGAAAAGGGCACAGTATCACCTGTGACTACTCTGCAAAGGTTAAGCAGGCAGTAAAACACTCATATTCCTCTTACTAGGCTGCCCCAAAGTTCCCAGCTGTTTGTTACCTGTTAATAGTTACCAGCAATGAAGAATTTAACTCCAGGCTTAGAACAACAATAAGCAATCTCCCTGCAGAACAACTCAGCAGCTTCCCTATGGTTTCTTTCCCTTTTCTCTTAGGCAATTTGTGGTGGTCAATGATGAAAATGGTAACCTGGGGTAGATTAACCATGTGCTTGTGGATCCAGGGACACACCTTGATACACACACAGAACTTTCCTCATCTGCTTCTTCTGCTCTCACAGTGAGTAATTGCCAAAATATTTCCCATTGCCCTTTCATCTTCCTGCCACTGATCTAAAAATGCATTACAAGTTTTTAATAAGCCCCACAGCCCTGTCCGGTAAAATTAACAGATTTTAGACCCCCAGAAACTGAAAGAGAGGGGGAAAAATCACTTGGACCAGATCTACTCCCAAAACTACAGGGAAACAGGCAATAAGCACAGCTTCATTTGTTTTTAGTCAGCAGCTTAAGATCCTCAGACTAACAGGCAGCACACACAGCCTCACTCACAGCTGCTGGCTTTGACCTGATACTCTCCTGTAGTGCAGAAACCACACAATTCCCTGCAGGTCAGAGGTGGGAACGTTCCCATTTCCCAGTGCTGGAAGCCTGCACTGCACACAATCCCCACAAGCTGCAAAGCCCAGTTCCCAAAGCTGCATTGGTGTTTCCCTCAGGGAGCCAGCACTCTTTGCAGCTCAGTTACCAGGTACTGCAGGCTGCCACACACACTGCATCTCTCATGGGCAGGCTTGTCTGTCAATAAATGGGTGGGTGATGGTGACCTCCTAAAACTACAACAACATGTGAAGGGGGAAGAAGTGAAATATCTCCCTGATTCCAGCACTTGAAAACTTGTTGTCACTGCTGACACTGTCAGGTCATGCTGTTCCCCGAAAAGGCTGCAAACCCAAGGTAGGTTTTGCATTGCCAGACTTGGTGCTGCAGAGCTGATACAGCTGCACTGATTCTCCTGCTGAATCACAGCATCCCACAGCACAGCAGGAGAAATCCCCACTGTTGGAGCAGGATACATAAATCTGTTTGTCACAGAGGCAGCTGAAGGATGAGTGTTACAACCGGCGGCATAAATGGGGATTTCACACAGCCCCAAAGAAGTTCTGTAAGCAAATGGTTCAGTTAGAAAGATTACCCTGACAAAGGTCAAACACTACCGCCTCATATTTTTCTCCACTCCTTCCCTGTCCCTTTTTCCTCCCTTCCCACTTCATTCCTCTCCCATGTAACATCTCAGTGAACACAAGTCGAGCTAACGGGCAGATTAAAAATCATATTTGATGCTATCTGCATTAGTAGATGGCAGTGACAGATTCTACGTCAAATCTGTAGCTGCTAAAACTGAAGGAAGTACTGGTCCAAGGTATAAGCAAGGATGCCCAAAAATAATGCCAAAATATTATGCAAAAACAAGAGAAGGTAGCAGTTCTAAGTTGAAGAATTTGTTGTTTAGGTAATAGATTGCTACAGAAAAGATTCCTAACTATGTTTGTTTCAGTGTGTTAGGTTTTGCCAATCTGGACACAAGAAGAAGCTCTCACCTTGCTTGGATCAAATCCAGGACCAAATCAACCAAATCTGCCCAGTGGCTCAGGGCAATGGAGACTCCCTATCAATTGTAGCTGCCACAAAACTGCTCTTACAATTTACCAAACTTGTTCATTCTTGACTGTGTGCAATGCCCTGCTGTTATAAAGAAATAAAGAGAAGGACAAGGATAAAAATTGACCATGGAGAAGAGGAATGAGTCTGATGGAATGCTCTTGGACACAGAACTTCTAAGTTATGTCTTTCCTATGGCCACATTAAAACCAAGTGCTGTGGTCACTATTGAAAACTGTAGAACAGCTGCTGGTTAACAGCTCTATTAATGTTTCACCAGTTTTGATAGCAGCTTCTGGGAAATCCTTATGCTGATCCCAAGGAACCACAAATACTGTGGCAAAGGTAGGGAATTCTGAAATGTAAACACTCACTTCTCAGCATTCACTTAGCCAGATGCCTCTGTCTACGTGCGGCTCGGCAGGCTCCCCACACGCCACAGTAGGTGATCCATGAAAAACCCACTCGTGACATTTGCAGAAATTTGAAATCTATCTCCTAAACACTGACTGCTAAACCAGAAGAAAGCCTTCCCATTTCTGGGTGCCCTGTTTGCTGTGGCTTCAGCTTGAAATTCACTCATAAATCATCTCACAAGAAAACACAAGACAACATAAACTCCACTCAAGGCAAATGACAGAAGATCTACCCCATAACTGAGCTTCAAGACAACATGAAGAATTGTCTTCTTGCTTAAGAGAGGAGAAAGTACCCGGTTTTCAGAATGACTGTAGATCCTGTTCAGGCTGCCAGCGTGGCCCCTGCCAAGTGCGAACCACAGCATTCAAAGGCATTGTGGTGAGGGATTCAAACAAGCAAGAGCTGCTGAGTGAGCAGCATCTGAAATGCCCACAAAAAGACAAGAGGCCAAAACACACAGGCAGTGGGAATGCACAGATATGCGATGCTCCCAAACCACTGAGGCTGGCTGCTTAAGTGTGTTATTAGAAGAATTCTTTTAATTTACCATCAGAATAATTTGAAGATATAACCACATAACTTGAAAGACATTACCTCAATTTATTTGTATAACCACAGACTGGTTAATTGTTTCATTAAGTTCTACTTTTATGGCTTAATAAGAGCTCTTCCTCTAGAAAACATCTTAAAATCACAACAAAGCTCATTTCTACGCTACTTGCCTCCAATATTAGCTGCTCTCTAATAAAACAATGTCTCCCAGTCTCTTTTTCAAACTATTTTTTGTTAGCTCTTTTGACATTTAAGCTACTATATTCTTTTCTGAAATAATGATAAATGTTAAAAATCTGTATCTGGGAAAGGCTGCAAAAACTGGAAAAAGCTCATCCAACTGAGACCACATTCTTTGGAGCTGTGCTGAACAAATGCATTCTGGATGTTTTCTTTTTTCCTTTTTCCCCCCACCCAGTGTAATTCTCTGTCCAAACCAGGTGCCAAAACAGCATAAAGAGGAGCGGTATTTGAGGCCTCTTAATATTTTTCATGAATCACCACTTCTCACCTGGTTTTTCCCTCCACCATGGTGAATATGGAGGTTCACTGATTTCATCACAGAATGAATTCTCCTCCTTAGAGCTACTACTCCAAGTATGTGCTGGCAGCTCTAAAAATGTGAGAGAAACCTATTTCTACTAACAAATCATGGAAGCTAAATCAAAAGTAGATAAAAGAAGGTTTACACGTGATGGGGCAGGTTTGTTTCCAACTGTTTTAAAATTTCTATTGGTTAGGCCAGAAGGGAATAAAGAATGATTTTTCTGTTTGTTTGCTGACAAAAGACCAACATGAAGCCAAACCCCATAAAACTTTTATATTTTGGGAAAGGCTCAGTTCCATGGGCAATTTAATTTTCATTTAATCCAAAGTAAATAATTCATGCCTGCTTTATTAAAATATTCTCACCCCTGTAACCTTATCATAAGAAAGCCATTACCAAATATTTGGGTTTATATTTAGAATACAACATTTTTAGAAGATGACATTTTTAAAATGCCCTGGTACCAAAAATATTGCAATATAGGTCTGCAATAATTTCTAAATACGTCATAGCCAACATATTTTGTCTAAGATATGACAAGCAGTAGTGATCATCATCACCATCCTTTCCAAATAAAATTTAAAAATTCTTATCAATCCTGTACCAGAGACAATTGTCTGGCTGTTGTGGGTGACAAGGTTTCTCAACCCCTAAAGGTGGTGAAGTGGAGTGATCTAAAGCACAACAGGAGATATTTACTCTTGTCTAGGCTAACTTGCAAAGTAATTTTTAATTCTTCACATAAAATATGCAGAATAAGAGACACTTCCCATGAATGCACAGCCCTTGGACAGAGATTGCTGCTCTCTGTGTGGAAAAGGACTAACTCAAGGCGGGGAGGGGAAAGTGTAAAAATGTGTATAAATGGCAGAGTAGATGCTGCTTCTGCAGGCATCACAGAAAGCCAGAGAAAATGGCAACCCCAGAATTATCAAGCACAAGTAGGGAAAGGAGATTGCTTGATGTCACTAAAAGGGAAAGCGGGAACTTCCATAAAGGATTCTTCTGTTTGTCAAAACCGCTCATGCAAGCAGCAGCACTTTGCACAGATTCAGACAGCACAGGCTGAGCACTGGCACAAGATGAAAAGCTCCTCATCTCTCAGCTGGGGGAATTCTGTGCTGCTGGGCAGAAGGAAGCACAGAGGTGATGTGAAAATCAAGAGGTAGTAGTAGGCAGACAGTTGGATATTGTGTCCATCTAAGCCAACTCCTAAAATGCTCTTTTTCTTTGGTATTCACATCAGGAAGAGCCTCATTTCAGAACCATGATCCTTATTTAGAAACTCTACTGCTTTGCTAATAAACTGGATAAGATAACAAAACAGAGGGACTATTCTTGCCACTAAAACACATTTCTTACAAGGTTACCTTTTTTAAAAAAAAATAAGAAAGACGCAAGTAGTTAGTTCCACTTAGGAAGTGAACAAAAATAAGACTATACTGGAGAATTACTATTAGCAATAGAAGATTCAGGAAACACCTAAACTAAGTTTGCCTTTGTCACTTCAGTTTGGCTTCCCTTCACACACTCATTGTATAACTTCCAATTATCCCAAAAAACAGTGTTTTTCCTTAAGCATCATCATACACAGAGCAGTCAAAAGGTCATTTGCTGAGTGTTAGTTGTCATCTGTCACCTCCTCATTGTTCAATGTACCCATTGACGACTTCCACTAATTCAAAACTATTTAAAACTTCTACTAAAAATGAGTAATTATTCCTCTCTTCAGAGAACTGGCTATAATTGTCACTATACAGCAGCAGAGAACTTTGCAAGCACTCTGAGCTGAGGACAGACGTAAGAGCAGGGAAGGACAGAACAGTCTGGAGGTGGACAGAGCAGATGTGGCACAGCACTGACGCAGGTGGTTTGCCCAAAAAAAGCCCAGAGCATGATTTTCTGTGAAAGTCTTTACAGGAACAAGGATTAGGCTGCAGGCAGCTCCTGCCCAGCACAATAGATGGGCCACACCAAACAGACTGAGCTGACCTCAAGGCAATGCCACCCCAAACAATCCCATCACAGTGCAAGAGTTCAGGAACCCCCTGGCTGTGATCCCATCCCACAGCTCTCTCCTTCATTTTAGCCTTTAAACAAATCTACTTTGGCACCTACTATCCATAAAATCCAGGTAGGTCTGGACACAACTTGTTTGGTCTCAGTTTCCTGGGAAAGTGCTGCCTCAGGACAACTCACATCACTCAAGTATTAAGTTGCAGCACAGATAGTTAAGATGGTCCAAAATTTTAAAAAACTGAAAACCTGAGTTTTGCAGGCTGAGCCCTCAGCTGTTTCATTAAAAGGAAACCATCTGCACCTCTACCTCTTTCCAAGAAGTCAAACCATTGGGGAAAAAACCCAGTGTCATTCCTACTTTCACAAAGAATTGACTCAAAACAAGAGTAGATGGATACACCTCAGATTTGAAGCAATTCTCCTGCACTGTAGAATACTTCCCCCCTTCATGTTTCCTTCACAGAACCTGACAAAGAGCACAGTTCAAGTCCTGCCGACATTTGACACAGAATCGGCTGAGGATTTGTAAAATGCAGTCATCTGTGGAGGAAAAGCAATTTCTTCTTGTTTTCTATCTTGCAGCAAACACTATCTTCCCACAATCAACCCAGTATGGGAAGCAGGAGCTGTCAGAGATAAGATTATTCATCCCCCATTGCTACTAATTCCAAAAGACATTCCAAAGTCCTGAGGAAGTCTTACACTCTTCACTTGCCTTCAGGCTGATACACAGGCATCAAAACTTACACAAAAATTAAATCAAGTAGTTCTGCTGACTCTGATGAAAAAAAAAATTATTTTCTTATTTAATCTCTGATTTTCTGAGTAGTTTGTATCTGAACTTCAGTGCCCAGACAAGAGGATAGCTATGAAGATGCTACTACTGCTACTGACTTCCCACCTTTTAGAGCCCTATGATTCCCTCTTGGCAGTGTGAGGTCAGCAGCTGGACTTGATCTCAAAGATATTTTCCAACCTAAATGATTCTATAGTCCCAAGAGATTCAGGTGCCCTGAGGATTGACCACTGATACCCTTTAGGGCTAAGCTAGCTATGCTTTCACCCAGGTAAGCATCATCCAGGGTAGTTTTCAGAACCTAAAGACTGCTCAGTGATTTTAATTATCATCTCAAAGGCAGAAAGCATATATCCTTCATGACAAAAGTTAAACCACATTTATGCTGATTGAAATCCACTGAAGGCAAATGGAACTTTATCCAAAAAAAGTCTGCAATAGTTCATGTGCACTGAAACCACATCCCATCTAGAAAACCAAGGCTCCCATCTGCAGAAATATTCTTTAATGATTCTGGCATGCAGAATTCAGCCAGGAATCTCAGAGACAGTTTCTGATCAAAAAGTTTGTTGAGAAGTCAACGAGCAGCAGCAAAAGTTACAAAAAAGTAGGTACAGTTCTGCTGGACTATCACACTCAAAAAACACCCCCAAAACTGTTTTCCTAACTTGATTCCATTTATTAGAGCAGAAGATTATTCCTATTAACACTCTTACAGCTATGACCGTTCAAGGACATCTTTACTGCCCCTGTCCCCTGAACTCCTTTCCACTCCTATTACTGCCCAGGGAACTGTAAGAATAAGCACTGGGAAGCAGGATGACTGGGGAGGAACCCAGAGCCTGTATGAGAGGACACTAGGGAACTTTCCCACCTCCTTTCAAGAAGTGTTTTGTCTCTTGACCTTCCTGCTGATGTATGCTAGCATAGGAAGAAAAGGGAAGCTTTGTTATCAAGTGCCTGTATCCTAACAGCCCGCAGTATCGTCATCCAACAGCATCACACATTTTCAAGGCCCACCTGGTGGGTCTTTTAAACAAAGGCATTGACAGGAAGGACACCCTGTGCAGCTGAGTAAATCCAGAGCTGTGCTGCAGAGGGCTCAGGCAAATCCCTCCAGCAGAATTTTTGTTCTCAGCATCACCCATTTCATAGCCCAGATGATCTCTGCACACCCACAGCCTGTGGCAGCACCCTGTGAGGAGGAGGCCTTGCTTTTGCCCTGCAGGGCTCCCTCACCCTCTGAACAAAGCGCACAGGGGAATTCCAGGCTCCAAGACCCACGGTGAGCTCAGGCACAGAACACACAGTGCGGTCCCAGCCGTGGTCCTCGGCTGCCAGCTCCAGAAACTCTGCTTGTCACACTCTGCAGATTACTCAGCAGCACATCACTGACACTGTTCTCAGGCACAGATCATACAACCATGGAAACAGAGCCCGGTCACAGCACAGGGGAAGGATGTTTCCCTCCATTCCCATCTCCTACTCCTCCATACAAATCAACAAATGGTCATGAAGTGTGTGAGAGGTGGGACAAGGTCATTGATGCAGACTGAAGATATTGGTACTCCTTGGAAGGGAACACACATTTATTTCCCACAGGAACACACATTTATTTTCCCTCCTTTCTTGTTACCACCACAATGTTGCTCAGTCCATGGTCTCCTAGAAGACACAAACCCAGCGTTCAAGATGAGATTAAACAAGGCATGAATTCTGAATGCCTCAACAAAAAATCTCACACAATACAAAACAGAGATGTCCCAGCTGATGGACACCAGTTTACACTGTATCTCATTCAACTCTTCAGTGGAAGCCAAGATCTACAGCTGCATCAACACAAGAGAGAGGATTGGGCACAGATAGAAGTAGGAAAAGCATGTGGTTCTCAGGTACAGGGAAAGGAGTCTGCCATCAGCTGAACCTCCACAAACTTCTGGTACAACAGAATCTAAATTATAAGTCCCTGAAAAAATAAAGAATTATTTGAACTTATCACTATGACCCTAGGGCTGGTAGACATCTTCCTGCTCAGATGGGCTGACATCCTAAAACTCAAGCTCTAACCATTCCAAAGCATATTTCCAACATTATCCTGGAGTGATGAGCTGTTCTGTCAATACACCCAGAGAGCTCTAATCCCGCTGCTCATCCTCAGAGCCTTCAACCAGCAGATTCCTCCTTCCACCCAAAGACAGACAAAAGTTTTGTATTTCTCTACCATCTGTTGACCAGAGTCAGTGCAGACCACCCAGGTCATGTCCAGATCTTGTTCATGGAGAGGCTTTCAGTCACCCAGACTTTCTGTCAGAATACAGGTAACTGGGCAATATTATTCTATAAAAACATACTCCTCACAGGTCCTCTCTTCTACTTCCCTCATGATAAATGCAGCTTTAGGCCTGTTCTCAGAGAACATTTTTCTTCAGGAAAAGTATAAAATGCTCAAATTTCCCCAGAAAAATCCCCAATTTTTTTGCCTCATAATTTTTTTCTCCTAGAAAGCCCAAGTGACACACTTCTGGTCAGGTTTTCCAAAACCGAAAAGTAACAGTTTCTTAAAGTGCTTTTATTCTAGGTCAATTTTCCACCCAGATATATCAACTGGAAAGGCCTGGATGAAACACCAGGGCTGTCATCCAAGAGTTTTACTTGTTCATTTTTAGCAGAATAATGCTCCCACAATGCACCACAGCCTCCTCTTCCATGGCACTGGTGTGAGACTTTAGAGGAATTTCTCCTGAGTGCTAATTCCCCCACACCATGTTCCCTGGAGTATACTGAAGCAAATTATGACAAAAGACTCCAGCTGAGAGGTAACATGATGACATTTTTCTTTAGGACAAGGCAATTTTCAAGTGGCTGTTGCTATCCCACTTCCACAAATCATTCTGAGACTGTTTATTCTTATCACAGGACAAAAATGGGTATCTTTAAACATTCACATTTTCCATGGGAAGAGGGGAGGGTTTTTTTGGTTTTTTTTTTCAATGTAACCTCTGCAGTACCCTCTGCTTCTGCAGTGTGATTCATACCCCTGTTCAGGCACAGACTGCTTTCTCTGCCAAGCTGGAGGCACCAGCTGGTCCATCCTATGGGGAAGCACAGTTTATCAACCCAATGCATGTTCTCATCAAAACAGTTATTAAAGAAGGCATTAATTTACCGTGGATGAGGAAAACAACAGAAGTGATCCATGCCTAGGAGACCAGAGCATCCCCTCTGTTTGAGCTGTGCCATCTCACCCGCTTTGCAACAGGACTGTGCCTTTCTGTGACAAAACTTATTTGAAATTCAAAAAGTATGAAAATAAAATATTTCCTACTGTTCAAAAGTTCTGCTTACACAGACTGTTCTGAAATGCTCCACCAGAAACTCAGGTAGCAGAGGAATGTGCCAAAAGTGCCAGCAGGCATCACACCTCAGTAGTGGAAGGATGACCCACCAGAACTAAGGATGAAGCTTCTATTCAATGCCCACATTTAATAAAAGACTAGAAATATAAGATAGGATTCATGTTCTATGACAGGATATTTTTTGATGCTGTCACAGCTGTTCTGCAGTTAACCATAATTTCCCTGGAATATGAACAACAGCACAGCTCTGAAGAAGGACCAGAGCAAGCACAGCAGTGACAGGGCAGTGTCACACAGCAGTCAGATCACATGCCTGGATGCAAAAGACACTTGTCTAGGTGCAACACAGCACTCCAAAGCTTCAAACCTCAAGGCCAGGAGAAGTCTGGGTGGAAAGCCACAACGTTAATCAGGTCTGCCACAGGATCAATGTCTGACTGCCTGATAGCATCAGTAGAAAAGAGGAGAAATGAAGACAGAAACTATTCTTCAAGAACAACACCTGCATGTGCAGCAATAGATTCTTGTAAATATTTGTGCTTGGCAACGCTGATAAGAGGAACAAACTCACGAGAAATAACTGTTACCATCTCCCTCCAGTCAGTAACAGGCAATGCTTCTAAAATGGAAAATAAAACTGCAAAGATGTAAATGTAGAGGAAAAGAATCAGGCCACAAGGTGACAAAGGGCAGAAGGGCACAAGTTTTGGCTGGCAGCTCTAGGATAACTCACGGTTTAACTTTATCTGAGCCACACTATTCCTCTCTCCAAGATAAACACATTAGAGAAAGTGGTTTCAGAGGCGGCTGCTGCACCAGGAAATTGATCCTGAGGTAGGTGGAGTACATTGATCACACACTGATAAGGGTCTAGGCTTGTGTTTACTTCACAAAAGCTTCAAGGTCAATTTAATCTAAGTTCTTTCATTCTTGAGATACTTCTTTCAGTATTTCATGGACTCCAGTGGACATGTCCCTCATTCACATTAGAGCAAAAAGCAAAAGAACAATCAGGCCCACACAGTTTCTCTCAAGATACCTTACTTTCCCTCCTCCTCTGGTCTAATGCCATCCATTTGTTTCCCAACACACACTGTGCCAACATGCATTTCCTACTTTAGACCAGAAATGTTTATACATACTACTCCTAAAGGCCATTTTGAACATGTGTTTACCCAATAGTCAGAGCAAAAGAGTAACAATCATCATATTTCTCTAAAGCCAAACTTAGCAGGACGAGGGACACTCCAGTCTTCTACAGTTGCACAGAAAATTACCTCGTATGTGAGAACAATGCCAAAAGACAATCACTGATCACACAAAAAGCTGAGCTGGTGGCAGCATGAGAGTCCCATAAATAAACACTTGCACACATATAAAGGATGAAGATTTCCCAGCTCAATTCCTGAATTCAGCCCCACAAACTTCATTTGATAGCATTTTTATAGTGGAAGTGGGAAGCAGAAGTCATCACACAAGCATCTGAGTCAGCTGTTTTTTACACAGGATAATACTCAACTACAGAGTCAAGACATGAGAAAACCCCTAATGAAAGGTCAGAGTCCCTCTGGAGTGAGTCAGCACACTGCTATGTCCTTCCAAAAACACTTTATTATCACCAGCTTTCTTACTTGTGACTTAACAGCTACAGATATACTTGTTAGGGTGGGAATGCTAGGCAACAAAATAAAGAGCAAAGATGATAAAATAGAAGCTTTTTTCCCCATATTGCAAATATCCAGTGTAGGGAAACTGGTAAGGACAGAAATAACACCTCAGCTCCCCAGATTTCAGTAGACAGGTGAGATGAACAGGCCAAGTCCTCATTCTGCCCTCTTCAATATCATTGCAAAAATTATTTGTACAGGAAAAAGTAGATCTGTGCAAGCCACATTCATCAGCCATTTTCAGGGCTCTTGTACTGATTTAGGAGGCAATGTATCTTCTTCTAGCAAAGTCACACAATCCTCTGAAGAGTGTATAAAACCACACACAGCCCTCCACCCACTGTGTGATCATTTGTCTAAAGCCTAAGCAGATTTCCTTCCTAACTGTACTTTCTAGCCCTTGCAATTTAGAGATTTCAGCTTGGAATAAAACTTTTCATCTCATGTGGAACTTTCTAATCTCCCTCTGCTGCTCCATCCAGCTCTGTGAGAGCCAGAGACCCTGTAATTTGTGAGCAGCTTGTTGGTTGGAAGAACTCATCCACTTTCACTATGGTTCCAGTAGTCCAAGTGACACAAATCCACTTTGAGGGTGAAGAACTCCCAGAAACTACCTTCAAACCAGGCAGTGGAGTCAAACATCAAAGACAAGTGAAGGACTGACTGAAGCACCCCAGCTTGGCATGCAAAACCCCAGCTGGAAATGGCATATCCAAGCATCTCTCCCTGCACACCTGCTTTGCTGCACTGGAGATCTGTTGTTGTCTCAGCCATGTCTCAGGTAGAACACTCAGCTTCCTGCAGTACAGTTCCCTGGCAGGAAAGGGAGATAAAGTGGATTTGCAAGCAGATCTTCTCTGGTGACCACTGTTTGTCTTTATATCCATGCACAGGATCAGACAGAAAAGGGTAGCTGGAATGAGAAATCTCATTTACCTTGTCTGCCTCTAGCAGCAGGAACCACCGAGCATTTTAAATTACACCAGGATCCACATGTGAGATCCATTTCTTGGTGTTGTACAACACTGAAGAAATTAAATCCCCAGTTAACCACAGATCCCTTCAACCCTTTCTTAGGAACCTCATGCAAGAGAATGACCATAGTCTCCATAAGTCATAAATATATGAAAAATTACCACAACACTGGATCTGCCTTCTGAGAGCAGCTGCAAATTCACAGCCCAGGTCTGAGGGGAAAATTCACTGGAACAGGGAACATCTACCACACCCAAAAAGGGCAGCTATTATCCCAAAGAGAGGAGACTATCATGCAAACAGGGGAAATCTGGTTTCTCTTGTGGGTGAAACCACAAAAAACTATGTGAAGCTTTTCCTTCCTTCCTCTTCCTCTCATTCTGCCCACATACTTCCTATGCAATCCAAGCATGACAGCAACGAACAGAAAACAACTGAGCATTACAAGGGGTCCTCTCAGAAGAAATCTCTGCAAAACATTAGACATTAAGAAAGTTGCAGGCTGATTAGCAGGTAATTCCTATTAGCAGACAGCAGCTGATAAAGTCCCACTGATTTATTCTGAACATATGCTCAGCTTCCCTCAGTGACTCTCCTACCAGATCCTCTGCTTCTGGATCTCAGGTTTCATGCTCCATACTTGATGCCATCCAGGAAAACGGGGAGCAGGTTGGGACACCAATTTTTTGTCCCTGGAGTCCTCAGCCTGTTAATGTACGTACAAGACCGTTGGCTTAATTTTTCACTAAGATTTATAGGTAAAGCTTGTGTAACCTTTGCTAATGTTTCCCTGCTTACAGTACAAAGTGCCTGCAGAGGAAAGGAGGTACCTGGCAAAGCACTTTGTGTATTGTAATTAAACACCTCCCAAGAAACCGAGACATCCCTTCAAAGCTGTCCACACAACATCACTGACCAAGAGTGCTCTCAGTTTACACATAAACACACTCAGACTGGCCCTCATCCAGGACAGGTGGTCTGTCTAACCCAATAGCCTCTTTCTGATAGTGCTAAAAACGGGTTTTCAGAAAGCATGAAAGGTGATGTGTGCACAGTATGGGATTCTGCGTTTTCTGTCCCAGCAAGCAAAATTTGCTGACTTCATAGGATGAGAAATTTAAGTCAGCCACAGACCTACTTTCTACAAATGTTACTAACCCCCATGACTGGGTACATTTCTGGCCTCAAAAATATCCTGTAGCAATTCACTGCATTTGGACTGGGTGTTATGAAAACACCACTTCCTCTGGCTTACCTGCAGCTAAATCATTTCACCTTTTGCCTCCCCACTTGTGTTTCACTCATGATTGCTTGTTGCACATTTCAATTCTCTGTGGATAAATGCACCTCTCCTCAAAACTGCCTCTTTCTAAACAAAGCAGCTTTCTGTGGTCACCTAGCACATGAAAACTCCCTAGTTGTCCATCTCTGCATTTCCTACCCCTCTGCACTACAGTTTCTCAGGCTGGAACTGCCATCAGCATCACAGATGTGGGCAATATGGATTTATGTTTCACTTTGCTCTAAATTCTCCCTGCTTGCCTTTTCTCCTCCCACTGAGAGCTGCAGTGAGGCTTTCAGCAAGACATACAATTCCAACAGCCTTCCAGAGAGGAAAGAACTAATTGCAATGTCAATTTATATATGCCTATATCAAGCCCTTATTTCCCACACACATTGCTTTGCAATGATTGGTCATAAACTTCATTTGCCATATTCTCATCCAATCACATGGATTTCATCACATCCTCTAGCACCCTCTCTTAATGGGCAGACTGATGCAACTGCCTTTGTTTTGCAAATATTTGTGGGGTTTTGTGTTATGTTGCTCATTTCCAGGGAAAGTGCTTTGCTAGGAAAAACCCACATGTTTGTTAGTAGATAGCAGTGGTGGAAAATACTTAAATAGTCTAAATCCTCACAAACTTATTTCGTAACTTCACTATTACCAAATTCATTTTCATTCCTATTTTCAGGCACCCTAAAGAGAAGCAAACAGTATCAACAGATAATAAAGAAATGAACAATGAAACTATAACGAATAGTTACAAACCAAACCACAGCCCAGAGCTAACTCTAAAAGATTTCCACCTTCCCTTGAACTGCAAGGATGTGCCTGGGAAAAGCTTTCCACTGTTCCCTGGGGTGTGGCACCTGAGCTCTTCTAGGCAGATGCCCAGGATTTTAAGCATCACACTCTGAAGGTTACTCCATGTCAAAACATCAGCCATGAGAACTGCAAAGTTTAATAACCATGCTCAGGAATCCAAGGACTCCACCAGCACCCAAAAAAACATGACAGGAAAGAGATGGCCCAACATACAGGCCACCAGCTTCCAACTAGTCCTGATTAGATAATTCAACTTCCCTTTCCAGTGGTCTGACAGCAGGTACAGCTTCCTGAGCTACATCTGGAAAGAGTCTCCCACCCCCAAGAATGGAAATAGTAGGGATACCATACTCTTTGCAATATCCCTGGGAGAAACAAGGTCTAAGCCTGCCCCAGCTAGAATCTCCTGGCGTTCCAGCACCCTGCATTTTTGCAGTCATTCCCCCGCTGGTGTTCATGAGCTTCTGCTGTTAAGGAAGTCAAGGAGCAGCGTGTTAGGCTGGTGGTTAGGTGCCAGCTGGAGCATCCTTTGTCAGCTCCTGGGCAACTGGGGTTCCCTGTTCCCAGAAAACCAGATATTCCTGGCTCATTTGTGAAGCTCCCGGCTCACAGCTAAGCCACATTGATAAATACTGACTGCAGCCATCATCACAAGCCTGACAGGCTCCCTTGTGTGCTCCAACTGAATTTGCAGCTGAATTGTAGTGGCTTGATCAGCCTGGTGGGGTGGGGGACAGCACTGGCAGCATGTGGTGCCCCTTATCACCAGCAGCCAGGGACCAGACAAAGCTCACAATCCTGTTGGGGTCTGCTTTTTCACATGGCAGTGCCAGCACCATCCTCCCAAGGTCTCTGCAAATTGTTTGGACTCCAAATGAAAAGTGGAATCAGAAAGACCCCGGGGGTTTTCTCACCCAAACAGAAAGTATTTCTGCACCGAGATGCCATGGGAAGAAATCCAAGCAGATAAAACCAGCAATGTGCAGGACTCTGAAATAACTCTGACACAGAGTCCAGGCATATATTTCCCTATCACTGGTGAGCACAAGGAAGCAGGCTAGGCAAACAGCAAAGTGCCTGTGTGTACGTTTAGGATGGGGGACAACTGGCAAGTCCAGAGCCTCAGTACAGCACTGTTGCAGCAGAACTTATCTACAGGGTACTGGCAAATTAAAACAACAGCAAGACAACTTTCTTCCCTAAGGAATTGCACATGGAAAGCAAATGCAATATCCAAGTTGTTTAAAAAAAAAAAAAGCATTGCCTTTCCTGCCGAATCAGTTAGGAATTAGTCAGGAAACGCTACATAAACAGCAACATAATCATCACAGTTATTTTTAGTATCAGCAACAAATCAAGAGGATTGCAACTGTACAGAGGAAGACTAATGTGTTGCAGAAGGAAGTCAACGCATAAATATTTTAACAGAGGCAATAAATCTGTAGGGAGCTTCCTGCTTTAAAAGTAATTTGGCTCATCAACTGAATTTGATTTAAAGGTAATGTGTGCTGGTTTTGGCAAAGACATCAATGCTTTGCTTGTACTTACTATGATATTTCAAGACACTGCTTCTGGCTCAGTTCTGCCTGACTCGCAGCCCCGGATGGCCTTGGGGAGCAGCAGCATAATCAAGCACAACCACAATGGCAGCCTCGGCATTTCTGCTGGGCTGCCACAGAATAGATCACTGCAGGCAGTATTTGTTCTTGCTACACAGGACATTGAAACCCAACTGCTTTAAGAGTCAAAGGTCCCTGAATCCTGAACCACCCCACCACCACTCTGTGACTGCTCTAATCACAAGAGGGGAAGTGCTGCCTACACAGAGCACACGCTGGGGACAGGAAGATTATTTCTGAGTGATCTGCAAAAACCAAGAGTCACACACACCCAAAAATGAAGCAACTGGAAAACTGAGCAGTGCTGGAAACCCTGTGAGCGGAGCCAGAACAGTCCCTACAGCTCCAGCACCGTTCTCTGCTCAGCAGTTTTCAGGGGGAGCTGAAACGGCAGCAGTGGAAGGCAGCCACAGCTGTGCTGTATGGGTGGGAGGATCTGCCCCAAAGCCACCCAGGCAGGTGGCTGGGATGTGTCCAGGCTGTGCCTGAGCCCAGCTTGAGAGGAGGAAGAGTGATAAAACAGCCTCTCACAGGAGTAGCACCAGCCTGCCCTTCTGCCAGCAGCATGATGGGGCCGTAGGTCTGTGTCTGCAAAGGACATGAGCAGCCTCTCGGCATTTACAGATAAATACAGGGAAGTAAAGATGTATCTCTATAGACAGAATATTTAATTTACAAACATAGAGTTAAAAAGACAGATGTATTGAAATAGCAGATGGAGCTACTCCCCAGCTGGAGGCAGAGCTGCCAGGTGTCACATCCCTCAAAGGGTGCATAAGCAAGTAGTGCATCTGACAGGAACAACTTTCAGGAAGCAAGTCTTTCCCACAAAATATCCCACACCCTGGGAAACCGGAGTTAAGCTTTCCCTACCACCAACATGAATGTCGTGACCTCAGCAACCAAACAGATAAATAGCAGGAATTAACTGAAAAGTCATTATTACTTGGGCAAGAAGTCAAATATGCACTCAGAAGGCAGCTAGATCCTCTTTCCTTTGTGCAACAGCCAGAATTTCTGTTTGATGTTGCCACCATCAGTTTGGATGTCAGCCTGTGTATCTTACCCACCACAAACTCAGGTCAGCTGCAGCCCAGGCACATCTCCTGAGTCATTTCTTCCTGGCAGCAGGAGATACCTTCTTCCAGTGCTCTGTTCTCAGTGCCACCAAAGGAGCACTGGATCCCATCACCAGGACTCCAGAGGCAGACTCAAGAAGCTTTGAACCACACTGGAAGAAGAGGTGCCAGCAAAGCCACAAATGGGACCAAAAAGAGCTGGTCGAGCTAGCCCTGCCAGTAGCTACCCTTCTGCAGCCAGAGCACGAGAGACAGATTAAATCTGCTAAAACTGCCCACAGTTCTTGTGTGAGGAAAACAAATACCAGTGCACACTCTGGAATGAATAATTCAAAATAAGCACATGGATTCTCTACATCAAATTTGGGGTGTCGATTTAGGCACAAAAATGACAAAACCCATTGTAAAGCAGCAACACATTGATTAGCATGGAATGTCAAGGGTAGAACCCACAGACATTTTTCAATCACTGTTTTTTTCCAAAAACACTCTCACATTTCTGTTCATTAGAAGGTAAGCTTTACTGTCCCTGACTCCTAGGACACTGAGGGTACCAGATTTGTGTTGGATTTGCTGAGGTCCCAAGCAGCTGCCACAAAACAGTGGGGCAGGTGAAGGAATTCTCTTCTCCCAGGAGCAGACACAGAGGCACTTGAGCTCAGGGCTACAGCTCTCAGCACAAGATACAGGTTAAAATTACTCCCAGTGCCAAGTCAAGCTAAGATGGCTGTGAGAGGTTATGGCGGCATCCCTAAAAGCCTTGCAGTTAGCCAGGGTCATCTATCCAAACCCTCAGTACTGCTGGCCCAAAATACCTCCAGAATCAGAGCCACACAGCTGAATCTAGCAGTTATTTCCATATAAATACCCATGCAGATAAGCAAGTGTTGATAGTCTAAGCAGTTTTTGTTTTTGCCAGAAGAGAAACTATAGAAGGCTTACAGTAAATAAAGATGACAGTTTAATTGTCTTCTGATAAAGTCTAAGTTTCAGTATGCTTCTTGGTTTGATATTAAAATCACACCCAGTTCTATTTCTTTATCTGTAATAAGCTAGACCACATCATTAATATCAAGCCACAAGGAATTTATTGGCAGTGCTGTTTGAGCAGAGACTTGGTTTCATACCATGACTGTTTACCATGTTACATTGCCAATTTATCTGTAATTTGTCACTGTTTGACTGGCAGCTATGCAAAAAAAGCCTCTACTTTGCTAAGTGAAACCCTGAGCAATTCATAGTCTGTAACTAAAGAAAGCTCGACCTGTTTAGACTTTACTGTAGAAAAAACAACCTTTTCTGACCCAAAGACTTTCCTGCACTCAATTTTCAGGAAACTAACAACAAACTCAGCTGGTTTACCAAGACTGACTCTCTAGTAAATCTGGATGATTTCACTATCTGAATCAGGAAAACACAAGGTCCGACATATACTTTGGCTTATAAATATTCCCCTGAAACAAAAACAAACACACATTATATTAACCAGCTCACCTCGAAGCCTGAATTTCACAGGAACTTAAACAAAGAGACAGCTCCCTAAAAGGAGCTATCCCAGAACCTGTTGGCTCAAAACTGTATCAAGAAAGGAGAGTCTTTGTGGTGTTCCCATAAAAAGAAAAACAGCCTTAGTCAAAGCGAAATCCTAAACTTTCCAGTGGTTCTCTTAAAACCAGTGGCTTTAGGAGTAAGCTTGATATTTGACAGTTGCTACACACAGAGCGCTGCATTTAAAAATACAAAACCTGCTCCTGATTTTACTCACATTGAGGGGGTTTAGAATAACTCTAATGAACTAAAAGTTACATCTCAGAAAGGAGGATGCAAGTGGGAAAAGAATAAAGCCCACAAAGAGACTTCTCCAAACAAGAATTTCTGTTTAAAAGCCGTTTCTCTGTGACCTATCCAGCACTGAGTCACTAATACATGCCTGCACAGCTCCAGCCAAAATGCACCTCCTGTTGCTAAATCACGAACCCAGCTCGCTTCCTTCCAGCTCTGCTCAGATCAGCATTTTCCAGCCCCTCCAAACAACAGTACCACTTCAACACAAAGAGAAGCCAGGACTAGGCAGCCACTGCTTTGCCCTTCTATTAAAATCAAGAGCACAGATAAGATGCTCCCAGACTTCTCCAGCAGCTTCCCCTTTGTCTTGTCTACTCCTACCAGAAGCAAACCAAGGAAATGAGCCATGGAGAGCAGCCCAGAGTTCCCAGCTTTTCCACCTGCATCTTACAGCCCAAACCACTATCAGCAAACAGAAAGGTGGGGACATCAGCCCTGCTTCAGCAGGACCCCCTAGCTCTGACCCAAGCTCTGTGCTGTTTCCAGAGGGTGGCCACAGTGGCACCACAGGGGGCTGGAAAAGGCACCCATGGGAAATAAACCTAGCAGAAAGCAGCAATGTGAGAATGAGCCACTTCCAGGGAGTTTGGAGCAATTCTCAGACTAAACAGAAAACACAAGGAATGATGATGATTTAAAAAAATATATAATATGCTGGGTTTGCTAAGGGACAGCCTGCTAGACATCAGCTTCAAAACAACTACTTTGGGTTGCAAGCTTAATATCCACAGGGAAGGGTGAACAGTGTCCTAGCCCCACATGACTGGAGATGCAAGCCTGTACCAGCAGATCAGTGGATGTCTGCTTCATGTAAGAGCAGCTACAGTGACAGGGACACAGACTTTGTCTGAAGCGTGGCTGTGACTATACACCACTCCAGCTGTACATGGATGTCTTACCTAGGCTTATTTTCAACATGGTCTTGTGTGATAAATGCCCAGAACCTCAGACATATCTCCATCATCATTCTTCATAACTGCACCACACAGGGGACTAGGGCTGGTCACAACTCACCTGCTGGATCCTCACACTAAATTTGTCTTTTTCACAAGAACATAATATTGATGGCTTGTAGTCATCCTGTGATCAGGGCAGTACACAGATGTCTTTTCTCCTTCTCAGTATTTTCTAACTGATCAGGCTCCTGCTAAAAAGCAGTTTTTCATTATTAGTCACTGCTGAGTTTCAGCCTTTTTCTTCTGCTCTGGTCTCAGAATTCCTGGTATGATATTCTAACTATTCTCCATGCTGAAGCTGTTTCCTAACTTCTGTCCAAAGCATATTTTAACCAGCACCAGGTTTTTGATCCAGGGGAATTAAGGAAAATAGTAGAAAAGGTTGAGCCCTAAGAAGAACCCCTCACCTTATCTGATCAGCTGGTCAACTCACTGAGAGGGCCAGTCTTATATTCTTACAGTAAGGACACACCTGAGAATGACTTCTCTGTTTTGGCAGATGGGAAAGACATGATATGGAGCCAAGGAAACCTATGAAAAAGCATTCCAGATACCCAGGACCCAGGCCTCATCAACCTTCAAAATTATGTAGGAATACAGATGCTGTTCTGTAACTGAGACAGAAGGTAGAGCTTTAAAGAGACTTCCTTGGATTTACTTCAGAATTTAGCCTGTACTCTCTTCACAGTCTTCTGAAAATGTTGCCAGATGCTCCCAAAGTCACATTTTGATTAAGAACAATTTTCTCTTCCTGGTTTCCCATCAAAGCTACACAAAACACAGATGAAAGCTCACATGCATTCAGACTCAATCCACTAATCACACTGTGCAGATTGATTAGGTTATGCTCAAACCAGTGATGCTGGGACCATCCTTGAGGGATTTTGCATCTGTTGATGCTGAAATGACCCACATGCCTTAGCCAAGCTCCCTTCTTTTTACATGGCCGTGGTGAGGCACAGCAGCTCCTACCCACTGGAGAGGACAAAGAAGGGTCTCCCTGGAGAGGTGGGAATGGCTACAGCACACAAAGACCACTTGGGCCTGGAGCCCTAGAAGAGTTTCAGAGGCTACTGCTGCAGTCAAAAAGAAATGAAGTCCCATGGGCACAACCCTTCTGGGCTGGGAGAGGTGCAGCTGGGCAACTCACTCATCTGCAGCCCTCACAGCAGGCCTCTTGCTTTCACCAGGGACAGCCTGCCCTGCAACCAGCAGTTAAATTCACTTCTCCTTAAAAATCCCACTGTCTGGGCAGAACCAAGGCCCCTGCCATTGCCTGCAGCACTGGGACACTTTTCTCTGATGGCCAGCCCACTCCACTCTGAGAAAGCTGCTTCCTTTGTTACAAACTTAGTCAGGTGTGACACATGTACATAAGGGGTTTTTCAAAGGGCAAGTAGATGTGCTAGGAGTGAATGTTTTCCTCTCTGCAGTGTACTGTCACTGAGGCCTTGCTGAGCTCCCCAATCTCTTGAGATGGCAGTGGCAAGGCAAGAACTCTGGTTTCAGTGGTATCTGAAGGAACCACCAGCCCACATAGGGACCATCAGCTGCCATAGCTGTTATGCCTGACAGGCTATTAATAGCACCCTAAAATCACTTGAGACTGTGACTTCTTACCTCAAATACCACCTGTCCCCAAAAATATCTACAGCATCAGAACCTTATGGTGCTCTCTGTTCTGCAATGGAGCTTTCTTGATACCTCATCAGATATCGCTGGTTGGTTACACACAGAAAAGATAAAATGAAATGAGAAAAGCATGCAGGAGCCAAATTAACAGCCTGTCTGCCTGGCACTGCAGCTAGAGGCTAGAAAAATCCTTTAAATTCAGGCCAGGCTAATGAACAGCCCCAAATTCTGCCACCCATACAGAGGCCACAGCTCTTAACTTCCAGGGTCTTTATCTGTCAGCAACAGGCAAGAAAAGCTGGTAGGATGGCAATAAGTCACAGAAGAGGTGCTTCCCTACCACCTGCATGGATGAGGGGAAGGATTCTGGAAATGATCCCAAGAGCTCATGTGGCACCAGCAACAGCAGAAGCTGTTAATTGGTGACAGGATTGCCACAGGAAATCTCAATCCATCCTTCAGTGTCAAACAAAGGGTGCAAACTCCGTATTGAAGTCCTTCCCCCCTGCGCCTGCCAAAACAAAGCCTCTTGCAACTGAGTAAGAGATAAAGGTCACAGCAAAACCAGCGAGTTTCACAAAAAACAGATAATTCTAAAAGAAAAAAGGAAAGAGTTTTGTTCATTTCAGTGAATCTGAGTCAACTTTTCATCTATGTTTTTTGTGAAACTCCTCTGACTTTCGGTGACCTTTCTCAGACAGCTGCAGAGCGCTGCCAGCCTCTGATATTGGAAGTTAAATGCATTATTGCACAACACAATGAAAGGAAATGAGCCAGGCCCAGGGAGATGGATCCGACATTGCTCAGGCGTGTGCACCAGAGGTCTCAACCCCCAAATCCATAGGGATGCAAACTCTCTGCACTTCCAAATCAAATTTGCCAATGGGAGAATAGGGCACTTATCTACAAGGCAAAAAGGCAAACAAACAGACATTTCTGTTTCTAAGGGTCTCACAAGTGCTCAACACAACCAAAATATAAGAAAACATTGCAGAAAAACCTTGGCAAGCTGAGGAGTCCAGCTCCCGGATATGCTACAAAGATTGGGCTAATTTGCTTCATATGGCATTTTTTTACTCTCTTTAAAGGAGGCAGCAGAGGACTATGAACTCAATGGCAGGAGGGAAATACCGTAGAAAAACATCACTTCCTTTCTGGAAGAGCTAAAGAGACCCTTCAGTTCAAGAGGATGCTCCCAGTATTTCCTGGTTGGTTGCTTGTCGGTCAGGGTGGGATCAGAAGCCAGGTTTTAATGCTGATATTACCTCCTCTCCAAGTGACAGTTTTATGGGAAATCTCTCAGAATCTTTACAAAGTAAAACATTCACCTTTCTAAAAAAAGACTTTAATTGTATTTCTGTTTTCATAAGAAATCTCTTCTCAGACTGAGACTTGATTCTGGGTGATTTTAACCACCAGTTTCTATTTCTCACCTCCAGCTGCACAAATTCCTTCTGTTTGTACCTCTCACTGACCAATTTTTGTTTCCTTGGGTGCTATTTTGGAACAGAGCTGCAATCCTCTTCTCATCTAGGGCACCCTCTTTCCTATCATCCTCCCACTACCACTTGAACACCCTGCACATATACTACCATTGCCAAAACAACATCCTGTGTCTCTGGCTACTGTTCAACAGAGGAGTAAGGAACTTCCATTGCTGAATAGGGTCAGACCTTGCTGAAGGCTCCTCTTGGTGGTTCAGCTGGCTTTGCTAACTTGCTGCTGGAAACTCGGCAGCATTCAGGCAGAGGGGTGAAGATGCAGTGAAGGCATCACAAGAGACAGGCAAACTACAAGTTAGTGTGAGTGTGCTGGGAGGACCCTGTTGTGCACCAGCTCCTTAGGTACATTCTTCTCTAATCAGCATCTTGGTTCATCAACTGTGACACATTTTTCATAATCATCCTGCTGAGTCAAGAGAGAGGCCACTCCTAGGCCTGTGTTATTCATGGTCCTTCTCTGCAGATGCACCAAACTCAGCTCCTTGTGGCCTCCACCTCCAGCCCAGCCCAGTATAGCAGGACATACCATTTCTGAGTGAGATACCTCAGGGTTTGGACCAGCAACAGTGTGGTAGCTCCAAAATGCACCTGCATCCACTGGGCCCAGGCTCTGACACAGCCATGCATGACCTACAGTTTAGAGAAACCAGGGCTTCTGCAAACTTTATTTCTCACTGTTTTCTTTGCCATGTTTTGGCAGAAAAGGCACTAATGTTCACACCATGTTCCAATGGCAGCATCGTCTGGCCCCTGTCACTGGTGTGTTATGGCTGGTTTGTCAGGCTGGGACACCAGTGTCTGCCTTTTATTCACTTAATACACACTGAAAGGGCACCAGTAGAGAAAACATCTTCAAAGCCCCCATACTGTGGTAGGTCAACACCAGGACTCTTTGAATCTTACACAATTCCAGCTTTGCTGCAACGTGGCAACGAAGAGGTGGTAATTGGGCAAGTGAGGAATGAGACTGGCTACCATCTAACCCTGGGGAGCTCCATCCCACACTGGAGGGTGGCTGGAGTCCACAGCAGCTCAGTGCAAGGACTGTACCTGGTGGGATGTCCCTGGGGCTGAACTGGACTACTGGGCTCCACAGTGGGCTGCAGCAGCACCTGGAGGCCACCCACCCACCCCTCCTGTAGGCACAGAGACCCCTCAGGTCAGGCTGGAAGAAGTTAAGCCTCTCAGAGTCTCTCTAGGGTACTTAGACACATCATCTGAGCAAGGCACACACCTGCCTGTGAAAGTGCACTCACTGGTGATTCAGAAAATCAAAAGCACAGGAGGGCCACATGAGCAATGTTACATGTAACCACAAACCACATCAGAGCCAGCCAACCAGCTCATCTGGTGGGAGAAGCTACAGCTCTGAGCTTGCTTGAAGGATGCTCAGAGGAATGAAAGCATTTTTAGACACTGAAACAACTCACTGAAGAGCAAGAGTGAATCCACCCGAGTGATTGAGTAATGACTAGAATGATTGTCAGTTCACAGGGAATTCCAGCTGGTTCTCCCTTAGAGTAAGACTTTTACAGGATGAAGAATAAGTTTCCAAGCTCACCAATAGAAAGGTGTCCAGCCTTCAGATGAGAGCCTATCCAGACTTGCTCAGCACCACATTTCAGAAATATCAGAGGCACTCAGTGCAGGACACTGGGTGTTGAATGTTTTGACTCGTTTCGCTGGCATGGTTTGGGTTTTCGCACTCATGGCTGGCTCTAACCCTGCACTTCCACAGTGCTGTAAAACAAGTCTTGTCAGGGCTGGGTGCTACCCCAAGCTTAGGGGGCAGTCATACAGTTGTGGACTTAGTTAGCAAGGCCTCACAAGGTCAGCTGGTGAGCACAAATTCTCCTACCTCCAGCTCTTGATCTCACCCTAAACCCCTGAGAAGGATTTTCCCTTGTCATCAACATCTCCAGAGGTCACCTCACCCACACATGGCAGAGTAACACTGGGCTTACAGCAAGCCACTGTGAGCTTGGGTGATCCCCTCCAGTCCTCTCCCAGCACCTCCAAAGAGAATGTCACCACAGCAGAAACGAGGCCAGAGCACAAGGACAGGTCCCACCTGGCCACAACATGCACCCTGCCAAGATTTGCTTGTTGGGGACAAACAGGCCTGGGGCAACTGCACAGCTGTGGAGGCAGCAGCCAAAATGACAAAACAAATATAACAAAATGGGGGCTGTTGAGATGGGACCCCCCAATCCAAAGATAGGAAATTAGTCATGAATTGGAAACCAAGCAGAAGCCACAGCTGCAAGCAGTGACTGCAAACATTAATCAAGGATTGCAACAGCAGACCCTGCTGCTGTCAAACCTGTACCAAATCACCATGGTATCAGCTTGCTCGTTCAGTAGTTACTGAAAAACCTCCTTGGCTGGGAGGCAGAAAATACATCTCTGACCAGCCATAGAATGCACTTATTTGCCCTCCTTGGCTCTGTTGTGCTCTTAGATGCCCTTGTTTCCTCTTAGGGTTCTCTCTGCTCTTTCTGGCTCGGGCTCCTTCACAAGCACCCAGCCAAGTGATGGGGAGCAAAACAGAGGCTAAGGTGCTGGACAAAGAGGTTTCCACAAGAAGAAATCTCAAAAGGATAGCGGCAAATCAGAAAAAGGAGAGGGCACCTAGCAAAATGAGGGCAGGCTTCTGAACTCCCCTGGTATGATGTGACACCTCTGCTCAGCAAGAAATAAATCATGGCTTGCCCATCATACAGCCTTACTGGGGCACCCACCAATTCCAGTGGTAGAAGAGGTGTGCTGTCCCAGAGCACCCACAAAACCAAAGCAGTTTTCTACCCCTGCTGCTCTGAGGAGACCTCAGAGTAGCAGCTCCCAGAGAAAGCAGCCGTGGTGCAGTGCTGGTGTGACACTGCCACAGTGCCCTGCACAGAGATCCAGAGCTGAGCAAGCCTCACTTCCTGCCTTTCCAAGGACTGCATCAAGCGCTGGCTGGAGGCTTCCACTCCTCCAAGAGGCAACTCCTCTCATCTCCAGCTCACGCAGTTGTTCTGCATCCAGCTGCAATCTATTCCTGCCATTTAGGAGACTGCAGCAAAAGGTGCCATTTTCTGGCTCTTATTTTTGGATACTAAAGGTGGTCTATACTTCCAGAAAGCACAAACAGCATTAACAATGCACCTGTTTGGCTTGGGAGTAAATCCAGGGCTCAGAGATTTAAAAGCCTAACTGTTATACAGCCCAATACATCAACCTGTAGAGCTTTAAAGTTACAAAAAACATCTCTGTGTGACCGGGCTGCCAGAGGACACACATATCCATGCACAGGATGCAAAGTCCCAGTCTGGCCCAGCCCAGCTGCAGGGTAACCAGCTGAACCTTAGCCCTGCCTCCACTGGGCTCCATACTCTGCTCCCAGCTGTGTCAGAAAGGCAAGCATTCACAATTTATTTCCTAGGAAAGAAACACAGTCCATTACCCTATACTTTCTCACACCAGCTGGCAAATGTATTTTCTGGATCCAAAATTAGGTGCAACAGTGAAGGGCACACAGGAGCAAGCAGTGGTATCTCCCCTGAAGCATAGATTATTTGGTTTCCTCAAAGGGTACATCAGAGGTTGTCCAATACCCTGATTCAGACAATTCATTTGGAAGTTTTCTGTCCAAACTTTAGTGAGAATGCCTTGATAACTGGAATTAAACAAAAAAAACAAAAAGAGAGGATCCCCAAGAGACACATGGTCTGCTCCATACTTTACAAAAACTGGCCCTGACAAACACCATTGAGCAATACCCTAATAGGGCACAGACATCTGTAAGCAGGATCTTCCTGAAAGACCAAGCTTCCTTCAAGAAAAGCCAGGCAAAGGTTCTTTTAAAGGTGAGGGCAGGAGACAGAGCCAGCTTTGCCCCGTAACTGCCTTTCCTCATGTCCATCCCCTGCTATGGCTCCGATGCCCCCATGCAATTCCCGAGCTTCCTCTGCCTCATCCTCCAGTTGCAGCCCACTCTGGCTGCTGTACCCTGGGCTCTGTCAGCTGCTGCAGCGAGCGGGGCCCTACCAAACATCTCCAGAGAGCACAGCTGCATTGCTGGGAACTGGGGAGACACCCACAGCTCTGCCCATGTCCTACTCCCGGCCAGAGAGAGCCTCCAGCCACACCCTGACCAAGTCCCTCTGCACAGGGACTTCATGCACATGTTTGGTGTGGCACAAGGAGCACATTTAGTAGCTATCTTCCCAGAGCTGCGCCTCCCCTTAGCCCTGCTGAGGGGGCATCACGGGCTGGTTCCCCCAGCCACAGGTGCCCCTTGCACTGGGCCCATGATCCCCAGCCAGGGGCACAGTCCCTTTGCACATTGCCCTTCCCTACAACTCAGCGCAGCCAGCACGACGGGGACGCGCTACTCCTCCACTGCCACACTAAACGATTTTCTGCCTTGCACAACCCTCCTGCGTTTTGCAGCTCAGGGACTCACACTTTGAGCTCAGCCACCGAGCTCTCCAAGTTCCCACGGGCCAGAGGCATAAAACACCAGATGTTCCATGCACAGAGGCCGCTTGTCCCTCCCCGAAGCAGCCTCTCTATTCTCTGCGGCAAGGCTGAGCATCCCGAGCAGAGTGCTCCAGCCCGGGCTGGTGGAGCAGGAACAAGGCATGGAGCAAGTGTGCAGCAGAGTAGGAAGGGTCTAGGTGGATGAGGGGAGGTGTCAGCGGAGCAGAGAGGGAGAAGATGGGATTTCTCCTGCCCTAGCCCAGGCTGCAGCAGAAGCAGCTTTCCCCAGGATTCTGTCAGGAAGCAGCCAGCAGGATCCTGCCTCAGGTGCAGGATCTCTCACCGCAGGTACAGATGAGCTCTCTCCAGCAGGCTTGGAGGACTCCCTGCTCTTTCACAGAGCTTCCCTGCCCTCTAGTGGGTTTAAAGGAGTTGTGCGAGAGGACAAGCACTGGGAGAGCCCCTTCCTTCTCCTCCACCTCCCAGCAGACAGGAGGGCAGCTCCCCTCTGGTTCTGGCAGCATCCTCCCTTGCAGGGGCAAAGTAGAGCAAGCTGCTTTGGCAGGGAAACGCAGCTCTCTGGGTGGGACATGGGTGACATCCCACACCAGAGGATCTGGGGTGCAGAGACACACGTTGTGCTCCCAGTGAGGAAGGAACAGGGAGCAGGGCTCCTTCTCCCCCACTCTGACCTCTCTTTCCAAAGGGACCTGCGAGCCCCTGCCCCCTCTGAGCCTGTGCTCAGAGACACAGAGCTGCTGGGGAGAGAACCACCTGAACCTGGAGCTTTGCATTTCCTTCTGTGGCCCAGAGTACTTGGAAGGTTCCATATACACCTTAATGCTCGTCTCAGGGACACTGCAAGTTGGGAAACACCTTGTTCCCTGTGAAAGCACAGCTGCACCAACCCCTCACAGCAGAGACTGAGCCGTGCCGTGGAGGTGCTGTCAAGCCTGTCACTGGAAGGAGTCACTGCAGGCAAAGAGATAAGTCTCTTTTTCCACTAAACAAAGCAAGGTTTCTTGGCAAGGGACAGGTTTCACTATGCTACGGGGGCTCCTTACTGCGAGTTCTGACCACAATGGCACATCCCACCAGAGCGCTGCGAGGTGGTGGCATTAACTTGGCCCCAGGCTCCTTGAAGCCACCTCCTGGCCATGCACCGTCCCCTCTGTGCCGCAAGACCTGCCTCTGACCCCCTCCTTCCCTGCCACTCTTCTGTGGTCTTCACACGAAGCTGAAGTTTACGAACTCGTGCTTCATTTCTTCTCTTAATAAGCCAAAAAACGCGCAGCCCACAGCTGGGAACGCTGCTTGACACAACCTGGCTTATACAGACATCTAGTGGCCTGTGCTCAAACTCCACCAGCGCCACCATTTATCCGCACTGCCACAGCAAAACCAAGGCGTGACCCCGTGTTGTGCTTTCACATGCTCAGAACAAACCTGCATGACCCCAAGGAGCTGCCAGTTAAATAAGGGAATTCCTCAAATCCCACCCTGTCCTGCTCTGCTCCCCCGGCACCTTTAGGGAGCCCACACCACAAACCAAATGATTTCAGATCAGCCCAGTGCTCTGGGCATTTTTGAGAGGTCAGTCCTTGTGGCAGGAGAAGGGAGCACACAGTCTGAATGATGCACATCTAATAAATATTTAGCATCTCTCCACACAAGACAGACAACGGATGTCAGTGTTCTGATAACACTAATCTTGCCAACTAAAAATAAATAGCACTGAGGAGTGACAGGAAACCCAGTAAAGGCAGATTTCAGCAAGCACAGCCCTCCAGAGTGATGGGACTGAAGGCATCACTTAGCGTCCAATGCAGAGACCTCAGCTCTGATCTTCCCTGTGTCCTGCAGGGATTCTCTCCAAGAACAAGAGCATGGGCCTGGACCCTGACAGCTTTAAAGAGCCAGTATTTCCCTCTGTGGCCTGAGGTACTTGAAGGGGTCCCAACACACACCTTAATACCCATTTCACAGGGAAACTGCTAGCTGAGAAGACTGTGCCCTGCAGGGCATGCCCCACCTCGTCTCACATACCCATGGCTGTGACTTTTGGCAGTCATCCCCTGGTGGGATGAAGATGCAGCACTGAATTCACACAGAGCAAGGCAGCTTTGAACACACTGAATACTGACACATCTTGCTGAAAAGTAATATTCACACCACCCTGACAGATTCTTTGGCATACTCGAACAGCTGAACAGACAGTTTCAGCCTTAATTTGTGTTTCTACGCCTCCACTTTGAAATGAGGATAGCCTGGCTCCCCACAGCATACCTGATGCCAGCAAACTCAGTCTTATTTCAGAGTTATTTCCACAGGGTGGGGGGAGCAGACGGGAATGACTGAGGGCTCACACCTGTTCACAGAGTTTACAATCAAACACCACGGATCACCAGCTGGATACCAGCTCCAGGCCTCCAGGAGAGACAAGAGAAAGCCTGAACTCCCATTGTTCTGCCAAGCAAAGCAAGTCTCACATGAAAAAAAGCAAGAGCTCTGGTGTATTAGAGCTGCCCTGGCAGCTGTGTGCACACCAGACTCTGAACCCACAAACTGCCTCGGTTTTCTGAAGTTATTAAGAGTGAATATAATCCCAAAATAGAGACAGCCTTTCCACCGCTCCTGCAGACCCTGTTCCTCCCACCCTGCTGTGGATATCTCCATCAGGCTTTCCCCCAAGGCATCCTCGCCTTGCTCTGCACAGAAACACCGTGACTGTGTGAGACAGCGCGTTACACACAGCTCCCGCAGAGAAAGGGCTGGAGTACAGAAAAGCCCTGAAAGGGCAGCCCAGCTCAAAGCAGGAGGAGGAAAGCCACCTCCGGGAGGAATCCCCGCCGGCTCCGTGCAAAGGTGACCCAAGCCTCGGGCTGCGGAGGACGAGCTCGGCTCTTTGATGTCCTGAGCACACTTGAATTTGAGGAGGTGGGGATGCCCCTGGAGGTGTCAGAGCGGCATTTGGGAGGTGCCGGAGCACCTGTGAAGCTGAGGAGGCGCTGCTGTGATCAGCTACAGCGAGATGAGCTCTCGGTTTCCTGGAGGGGGACAGCGTGAGTCACTCAGCTGTGGGAGGGCGGCTTCTTAACGCGCTCGCTGGAGCAGCCGAAATGTAAAACATGTGGGCAGGGTAAAAACAATACAGATGCAACTGATTACGGAGAGGCAGAATCACCAGGAGGATGGTGTTTTTCCTACTTATCTGGGTATCTATGACAGTGATGGCATCAGCACAGCACGCAGAAGTGCCTGCACCTCTCGCTGCCCCTGTGCCAGGACTGCAGGACTGATAAACACAGTGCCTTTGTGAGAGTTTGGGGTCCTTTGGTCTGCTCCAGTGCCTTGCTGCCCAGCCACCAGCATTTCCCTTTCTCTCTGCTTGCCTGCCATCCAGGGAGCCCCATTCTCTATGTTCCTCCAGAGAATTCACATTTACACCACCACCCCCCCTTTGCAGCCCTCAGGCCAGGGCAGCGTGAATCGTGCATGTTTCCTTACACCAGGTGCCACTTTGGGCACAGCAAGCAATGCCACACACATGAGCTGCCTGCTTGCTGGAGGCAACGTTCATTCCCCCACATCCTTGGCACCAGCAGAGCTTTCACCAGGAGCAAAGTTCACAGAATTACAAATTGACACAGAAAAAAATAATCAGAAACACGGTGCAAAACCTCAGAGGAAAAAGTATCACAAGAATCTTGCTGTTCTAACAGCAGAACTCCAGCTAGAACAAAGATTTTATACCTTTGCGGATGATTTTGCAACAGATTTAATTTAAAAAGTCTCCCTTTACCAGTCAACCTGGGAAAGTAAGCCACTAATGTGGTTTTCAAACAAGTCTTCTGTTATCTTGGAAATAAACATGATGTCCCCCCACGCTTGGTGACAAGTGTGCATCCCCTGGCAAAAGACCAAATGAGTAAGCCTGGCCAGTAGCAATGCTTTTGCCCAGGCAGGGAGTTTTTAGAGCAGGGCAAGGGAGCTTTGAAAAGAGAAATAGCATTTCTCCCACTTTTTTTAAGTAAGTCCATTTCATACATGAAAAGTAACAAAATACTACATCTCAGAAGTGGCAGGAAACCACCTCAGCACAGATGAGAGCATGAGGCATTACAGGATGGAGACAGTACTGCAAGGAATGAACCTTCTTCACTCAAAACCTTTCAAAAACCTTCCCAGGGACTTACAGGAAGAGGACTCCCACTGTCCAGGCTCAATAACCCTGGAAAAGCACATTTAACGCAGGCACTGTGGCAGGAGAGCCTCACTCCGGGCACAGCTTTGAGGTCCCTGTCAAGAAGATGCTCAGCCTTCAAAGAAACCAAGGGGAGAACACAATAGTTTTTTTTAAAAAATTTCTAAGTAAGTGGAGGACAGGACTTTGCATTTCCATCTCTCAGAGCTAATCAATCGCCACACAGAGCTTCTCTGCCCTTTTGCAGCCCCACTGCAGAGAGAGGAAGGACAGAAGCACACTCAGCTGAGGCACAGCAGGGCAAGAAAGGGCACAGGGTGAGTTAAAAGACCTATTTATGCAGGGGCTGCTCACAAACAGTGCTGGAGCAGCACTGGACACCCATTCCTTCTGAAGCCTGCTTCTATTCCATTTCCAGTGCAGGCTACAGAGCAGTTCTGGGCTGCTGCTAGACCCTGGGTCAGCACAGGGCTTCAGTTCTACCCACTCAGTCCTCCTGCCTCCTCTCATCTTCCTCCATGGGGGCACGGAACAAATGTGGTGGTGGTGGAAAAGAGATTATTTTCTTTTATATCTAATGGAAATGCCTCCCTCATACTTTATCTCCCCAGATCAGCTTTCGCTTGTACTGCCTCTGATCAAACAGTGCTGAGGAGTTTGAGATGAATTGCATAGAGGTGTCCCTCAACACCACTGCTGGACCCAAAACACACCAGGCACAGCACCCAACCCTACCCTGGAGCAGGAGCCCCTCCATAGCATCCAGCCAGAGCCCCTCTCACCCTTACCTCACACAGCCAGCTCCAGTCTGGTGCATCTCAGGCTGTTCCCAGTGGATTTGTGGCAGGAAAGCTAGGAATGCTCCCTGTTCCCAGTGGATTTAGGGCAGGAGAGCTGGGAATGCTCCCACTGAGGTGCCTGTGTTGGGGCGTAGCCTTGCACTTTCCTTATAGTCCCTCTGGCCCATACGTGTCAGGCAGCAGCCTGGGGAAGCGACTGCTCAGAGGTGCAGAGAGGGAGCACAGTTCTCTCATCAGGTAAAATCAAGGGTGATTTCTTAGGTGGCTTCCTTTCTTGTAAACACTGTTTGATCCCTGTGTGACTGCTGGTGAGCTGCGTCTCACTCACTGTCATGAGAGATTTAAGGTTCATGTGTTGGTTTATGACCACAGAAAAATATCTTTTGTGACCACAGTCCTGAAAATCTTGTAGTCCCAAGGCCTGCAAATAGGGCAATAGGGAGCTGCACAGTAGCCAAGGTCACCAAGGCACTGCTTTCACTGTTTTTGCAGCTGGGCAGCCTAGACAGGGCTGCAGATTTTTTGAGCCAAACCAATCCCTTTGTAGTCCAGGTATCAGCAAGATAGGAAGGAAACAAAGCATTCCTTGTTGACTGAGATTCTTCTGCCTTTGGAGTTTGTCCAGCCTCTATTTCACCGGCTGTCCTAAAGAACCTCTGGAGATGTGGTTCCAGTTACACTGAGAACATGATATCCATACAGTGCTGCACGAGCTGCTGGGTCACACAAAAGGTCCTCACAGCCCCTGCCTGCCTTCTGGCACTACCCAGAAGCAGATATTTGGTGCATCATTTAGACTCCAAGCCTCCTGTTGAAGCACTGTCTCAGCAACCAGAGAATTAACACAAAGCCAGGTGGGTTTCAGACACACACAGCAAACTCAAGCCCTACGCTGCCCTAGACCCAGACAGGAACATTAAGTTGCAGAATCTAAGGCAGAAGAGCACACAGCATTACTCACCCTCAGAAAAGCACAAGTGACCTGGCTCCCACTCACTTTACCCCACTTAAAGAATTTGTCCAATTAGTGCAATTAACCTTTGCTGCTCCACATCACACAGGTGTGGAGAATGCACAAACCGGAATTCCTCAGGCTAATTAATCACCAAGTGTTTCATTTTTCACCTAGACTAGGCTGTTTTTCACTGGTGGATCTCAAGCTTTTCTCTAGTAAGGGTAAAATCTTTCTCTGTTTTTTTCCCAAGAATGGTAACTGAGCTAGAATTTAACTTCTTCTCAGAAATTCCATATACACTACAACACTAGACTGCAAAAGGCAAAGGGAACAGGGGTGGTGGTCAATTCACCACACATTATCTCTGTTTCTTCCCCCTCAAGGTTTGGGCTCATCATACTCTTCCCCTGCTCCAGCATGAGGTCCCTCCCATGGGAGACAGTCCTCCACCAATTTCTCTAACATGAGTCCTTCCCATGGGCTGCAATTCTTCACAAGCTGCTCCAGCACTGCTCCCTTCCACAGGGTATTGGCTTCCAGGAACAGACTGCTCCCACAGGGTCACAACTCCTGCCAGCAAACCAGTTCCAGCATGGGCTCCACTCTCCACAAGCATGAGGCAGGGCAGGCTTCCTGTAGGGTCACAGCCTCCTTGGGGCATCTGCCTGCTCCAGCCTGGGGTCCCTCACGAGCTGCAGGTGGACCCCTGCTCCCTCCTGGACCTCCGTGGGCTGCAGGGCCACGGCTGCCTCACCATGGTCTGCACTCTGCTCCAGCACCTGGAGCACCTCCTCCCCTCCCTTCCTCTCTAACCTTGGTGTTTCTCACTTAACCTCATTCCTCTCTTCTCCGGCTGCCAGTGAAGGTTTTTTCCCCTTCTTAAACACATCATCCCAGAGGCACTACCACTGTCACTGGTGGGCTCAGCTTTGGCCACTGGTGGGTCCATCTTGGAGCTGGCTGGGATTGGCTCTATCAGACAGAAGTTTCTGACATCTTCTCACAGAAGCCGCCCCCTTAGCTCCCCTGCTACCAAAACCTCGCCGTGCAAAGCCAATAAACTCCTCTCACTTCTTCTCACTTTTCCTGCTTCCCTAAATAATGTAGTCCTTTCCAAGCCTGTGACAGTTTTGTTACAAATCCATTACTTTTTTTGGGACAATTTTTTGCATGCTGAGCCATGAAGAGAGCAGTGACCCATCTCTTGGCAGGGACATCTCAATTGAATGGGTTGTCAACAGCATAGAAAGAGCAATGGAAAGCTGAAAACCATCCAGGTGTTGAAGGATTTCTCTTCTGTGTGCTCAGGCCCTTTGCTTTCACGTCCAAACTGAGCACTTTGCTGATGAGCCAACCTAAAATTTTCAATTTGATACACTTCATATCACACTCAGCCCACACTGGTCCTAAGAGATCTATGTGACAAGTCTTCAAAAGAACTGGGAAAGCTCCAGTCCCTAGGTAGTTTAACATTACCTTATTTGTCTAAAGCTCCTCAGGGATACAGCTGGAAGTAACATTACTGGGCCTACCTGGGGAATAGTCCCAGTAACACTATACTGGCAGCAGCCACCTCCAACTTCTTTGAACTCAGCAGAGGCTTATTTGGATCTTAATCTACTTTTGAGTCTCCTGGGGATTTTACTTTTAAGATTACTCCAAATTCAGCTTCCCACTTAACATTCTCAAAGCAGACCAGGTATGATTTTGCCCGAACCCACTTAGATACAGTTACATCTGGTACCTGCTTCCAGAAGTCACATATCAACAGATTTGCATGTGTAAAGCAGGGTGTTCGTTTAAGTAGTGCCCTTTAAACCTCCTTTCCTCGGCCTTCAAGGCCTCCATATATTTTATTACAGCAGTTCATAAGTTGCTATGACTTCAGATTCTTCCCTGCAGAGCTGTTTCCTGACAGTGCTCATCCAGCCATGACTGGGAGGCGCAGGATGCACAGCAGAGCAGACTCTCTCATCCCTGCACCCCCTCAGAAAGCCCTTTGATGCTCCTCCAGCAGGGCATTAAGGTTGTGACGATTCTTTGGAGCATCAATGCATCACCACCACCAGAAGCACACAACCCCCCGCTGGCTGTCCTGTCCCTGTCCTCAGTAACCTCTGCTTCCTGCCCAAGGTAGCTTGGTTTCCTGTAGCTGCCTTTCCACCAAATAAAGAAGAAACATTTTCTGTTTGTATCTGCTGTCCTATTAAGCCCCGAGCTGTTTATCACCATTGCTATTGATTTTGTCCCTTCCAGGTGGCAGAGGCGTCACTGGAGACAGCCCAGCACAGGCACCTACAGCTGGAACAAGTTCATCACCCCAAAGGTGTCTGGAACGGGGAGGAGCTGTTCATCCCCTCCTGCACATCCCCTCCTCCTCCCTGGCTGCTGGAGGAGGGCTTCCCTGCCTGAAACCATCACCCTGAATGCAGAGACACTGCACAGAAGAGGGACAGTTCTAGCTGGGACCTGGCACTGTGCCGTAGGATAAGAAGGTGAAAAAGGCTCTCTGGAGAGTTCCTGTCCAGCCTCCTGTGCCAGGCAGGGATAACAAGTAGAGCAGGGTGCTGGCATGTGTCAGCCCACCCTGTAGTTCCTGGCCCTGCCACCACCAAGCGTCATGGAAGCCTCTGATCATCACCTCCCACCCGGCAGGGAGCAGCAAGGGCGGTCACCATGGCCCTGCAGGACACACAGGAGCCCTCCAGAACGGGGAATACACTGGCCTGCAGCAGCACAGAGGGGAGCCCAGCCCATGGGTGCCGGGAGGCAGCACTGGACACCCTCAGCACCATCCCTGGTTGCAGGGGATGGCCACTGCTGCAGGATCAGGCAGGCACCTTCCTCAACAATGTGGAGGAAGGAGCTTCCAAAAGGTCCTCAGCTCAGCACAGGCCATGGAGTCAGAGCACCTGGGCCAGGGAAGACTCCACCAGCCGTCATGGAAGGATGGGCTTTGTCCCCCACCAGCCCTCAGCACCACCAGCTGTGACTCACCCACCCCAGTGAAGAGTCGTTTGCAGAATGCAAATGTTGATGAATCACCTGCCCCCCCCCCCCCAACCCCCCGCTGTCTCCAGGCTGTTTTGGAACCCCCCTGTGTCACAGTGCCACACTGCCCAGGCAGCTGAGGGGGATGGCACAAGGCCTCCTGGCAGCACTGCATGGCAGAGCCGAGGAGCAGGGCAGGACACTGGGTTAGAGGAGCGTTAGTGGCACGCGTGCCAGGCGGCTGGGACCTGTTCAGCTTTCCTTGTGCCACCAAAGAACCTGCTGGCAGACCTGTGTCTTCACTGAGCGTGGAGACCCCTGCCAATGGCAGTCCAAATCCTGGGCCTCCCATCAAGCCCCTGGCTCCAGCCCCTTCTTTCAGCCTCCAGGGTGTGTGGCCACACCTTTGTCCTGCTCCTCTTCTGCTGAAAATGTAACTCACAAAGGGCACACCGAGAGTCAGTTCAGACCAGTGCTCCCAGAATGCCAGGTACTGATGGGACACCTTTTGTATCTGTTCTGTTCTCCCTCCTTGCTCTGAATTGTTCCTTACTAAAAAGAAGCATTTCTTAGTTTCTATTCAGGCTTTCCTTTCCAGCCACTAGAACAGAAATTTAAGTTTTGACAGACTTCAGACCACCACCGTCTCCTCAACATGCACATAAAGACTTGGGTTGATGTATCTCCAGCAGCTCAGGTGACTCCAGCCAGAGCCACAAAACAAACAGAAGTCCCCACATAAGTCCCCCAGGCCTTCAGGCTTTAAGCTTGATATTGGGGAATTCACTAACATAGAAACTTAAAAGCATTACATCAATTGCAAAACAAGTAGATTCAATTTCCTTGCAAATTTAAATAAAACACAATTCAAGGGTCCTGCCTAAAGTGCTGGCAGTTTTACCTGCTCTCGCTTGCTGCAAGTTGCATTATGGATGGGTTTGCATCATTTAAGGAGGAAAATGCCAGTCTACAGACATAGATAGCACTTATTAATGAGTAATGAGTGTTTCTTCCCACAAAGACCGTTTCCCACTGACGGCCGTTTCTAACACCTCAGCCACACGTTATCCACTGTACCAGCACAACCCTGTCTCTTCTCCTCCACAGACATTTCCAGCCCCTCCAGCGTGCCTCACCTTAACACCCTCCTTCTCATTCATGCCTTTCTAGGGCGTGCAGGGATGCACACCGTAGCAGGGGAATGCATTAGGAGGGAGCAATGGCAAGGAGTTGTTTTATCAACTAGCTGCAGCCACAAGGGGAGAGGCAGAGGAGCTGGGAATGAATGCATGAAGGGGAAAGAAAAATGGGTGAGACGTGTGGAAGGCGTTGCTTTGTCTTTTTTTCTCACCATCCAAACCTCTTTGAATCGGCAATAAGTTATTGTCCCCCAGCGGAGTCTGTTTTGGCAGTGAGGGTAACTGGTAAGTGCTCTACCTGCATTTATCCCAACCATGAGCCTTTCCAACTTATTTCTCACCTCTGTGCTGTTCAGGAGGGGAAGTGAGAGTGGCTGGGTGGCCATGGGGGAGCTAATTGGGGTTAGTCCACCGCAAGGACCCAGCACTGAAGTTTCAAGCACAGAGAGGTGTGTCAGCTGGCAGCTGTCTCTTCTATAGCACACTCCCAGTGAGACTCTGAGTACGTCACACAAGGGTCAGCCCTGCTTGCCCCATTCAGCACACAGAGATGCTGAGAGGGAAAAGAAGCATTTCCATCTGCATCTCTGGCAGAAACATACTTGGAGCCCTGGCAGGGCCTTTGGAGACCAGACAGTGGCCTGGGGAAGGAAGGATTCCCAACAGACACTGCCCAGCTCACCCAGCAGCTCCATGCAAGGCTGAGGGTTGACTGGAAGTCACCACGGAGCCTCACTGCCCAACTGCTCCCTTTTACATTCAGCAAGAGATCACAGAGATACTTCAGGTTCACATTTATGTTCAATGTACTCTTGGAGACCACAGGAAATTGCACTTTTTAAAAGCAGGTCTTCAGGGGAGGGGTAGCATTTTTTTCCTTTTTTTTTTTTTTTGGTCACAGAGGAAATTCAAAGTAAAGAATGAGATGAGTAAAGAGCGGTTAAAGAAAGACTGAATTTCCAAACCAGTTAAGTGATGAATTCTGCTAGCAGGTGATTCGATGGTTCTGCAAGAGGTTTTCACACCATAAGAGCAAAAGCAAAGCGTTCAACAGCGGTACATAAAACTTGCAAAGGGCATGAACCACTAGAAAACAGTTGCAAGAAAACAAAGGAGAGCCATTTGGTCACAAAAAAAGGTGAATCTTCCAAAGAAGGCTATACAAAGAAGCAACACTCGCAGTCTAAGTGCTGTTCCTGGAGAGTCAAGGGTTTAAGACAAAACCCACTAGTTTCTTTTCTCTAATCCACATCCTTCATATAACATTATTCTCTCTCTCTTGCTGTGCTGGTTTGGACCTGGCTGTGGGCTGGTGGAGGGGACAAGCTCCCCCTTGTCACCATTTCCACACACACTTCTGGTGCTGGGCCCAACCCTAGCACAGGCATTGCAGGAAATCAGCTGGCTTCTCTTCAGTGCCCATTCAGCCAGGGTTTGCAGGCAGCGAGCCGAAACGCCGAGAAACGGAAGTGCTGCTACCAAGTGCCAGTTTTAGGGTTTGGGTTTTTTCAGAGAATTCAGTGGTCATATGGCTGCTGGCAACTCTGCCTTCAGCCACAACGTTCCTAACAGCACTCTTGGGCATGGTAGCCTCAATGTCTGCCACCATGTCCCCATGTTCTCCTGCTTTGTCCCCTCAGTGTATCCTCCAGCTTCCTTCAAGCACTAGGGCTGGATTTTTCCTTACTTTTGTCTGCATGAAGGATGGCATAACTTTTGGATAAATTTTTGCTGAAAGGCCGGTCAGGATTTTCAGGTAGTGTCCTGTAGGAGAGAGGAATCAGCACCTGGAGGCAGAAGCTCCCAGTGCCACCTATGGCCACCACCAGCCCACAGAAAAGAGTCTGGTGGCAGCAGAAACCTGTGCAGGTGGTGCTCTGTTCCTTCCAGGGGTCTTGTGCACAGGACTAGCATTTCTCCTGTAGCACTGCAATTCTACCAGCTCTGGAACATGGTTAATCTTTGATTTGGAGAGCTCAGGACACATGGATGCACAGACTGGCAGATGGATCTCACCCTGTCTTGCTACTAAGCACCCCTCTGTGCAGAATAAAATGCATATGGTGACAAAATAAACTCTTCAAGGGCAGGGAGACAGAACCTCAGGATGGTTCAAACTGGATTAAGAAATTACCATCCCCTATTTTCCATTGACAGCCTTATCTATCACCTCCTCCAGCCCAGCAAGCAGGGTCTCCACAGGATGTGAGTGGGGAATTTCAAGCAAAATGATCATTCTCTTTTGCTGCTTAAGGATAAAACAGTCAGCCAACCCACCCTCACTCAAACCAAGTGCAGCAATAGGATTTAACTACTGAATATGCTGAATTCCTCCCAGCCCTTCACTGCTGATATCAAGCAGGGAATTTGAGAAAATTTCATCCTCTTTGTGCATTTTTGATCTTCCATGGTTTGGATTTCTTTTTCAGGACTGTAATGAAAGTTAAATCTTGGATATCTCTTGTTCATGCAGAGACCTTATTAGGAGACAGAAATATTTCTCTGTGATGCCTTTTTCTTTGATATATTTTGCCTCTGTGTTGACATAAACCTCACACTAGTGAGTAGAGAGAAACATCAGGAGAAACGCATGTCCCCAGCACAGAGCTGAGGTGAACGTGCAGTCCAGTTCTGACAGTCATTCAGATGGCCCAGAAGGCCAGCTATTCCCCTGCCAGTGCAGGTTTCCAAGCTGAAGGCCCCAGGGAATTAAACTACCAGCTTCAGTCCCCAGGAATGACCTGATAATGGGGAACCAGAGGAATCCCCAACAACAAAAGGAATCTGGACAGGGAGACTTTTTCAATTGTTGTTGAAGGAAACTGGTTGTGGAATATGGGGAAAAGAGAGAGAGATGTAAAATATCTATAATGGTTTGTAAGGGGAGAGATAAGTTGATTCTCTCATAGAGAGGGCTGATTTACACAGACTGTGCTGAAGAATGAGGAGGCAGCTGATGGAGAGGAAAGCATGTTGTGGTTTGATATTCCACCTGGAGCTTTTAGTGTCTTTGCTACCCAGAGGAATAAGCAGCTTATTTTCAATAAAACCAGTGAGTGTCCAAAGCAGAAAGCCTGTGTGCCTGTTCACACAGCTGCTGAGGGCTTGGCAGGGGCAGCCAGCCAGACCAGTGCCTACGGGTAGGATCCTAAAGCAGCACTGCTGGTCACACAGCAGGCTGGGGACTCAGCATCTGTTCCCAGCCCTACCTGGCAGAGACATCCTTGCAGACACTACCAGCCACCTCCTGCACCACAGGCTGCAGTCCCACATCCTCTGGGACAGGTCATGTGCAGAGAACAGAACACCTGACTCTCCTCATTGCCCCAAGAGATGAATCAGCAACAAGTTGTCAAGCTTTTCTTCTTCTTTTCCCTTTTTTTTTAGTAAAAAAAATCAATCAGAAATTCGCATGCAACTTGTCTCACCTTGTAGCAAAATTACTCCTCTGTACTCATCTCATCCTGTCCTCTGCCTTGAACCTCAGTCACTTAGTCATGCCTAAAATTACACTTCTGTAACCATGATGTAATACACCCATGTGTCACAGCACTAGGGGAATAATAGCAATATCTAAATCTACCCTTCTTCCCTTTTTCCTGTCTCTAATCACTAGACAGTGCTCCTTCCCAACCTGGTAAAATTTGCCAGAGTCTGTGCAGCTCCCCAGGCTGGAAGAAGTGATCTCACACAAGAGATTGTAACAGAAACTCAAGGAGCCCAAGGCTGGCTTCAGGTGGCAAAAAAAAAAAAAAAAAAAAAAAAAGGAGATTTGAAAAAGAAAAAAAGGAAAACAATAACCAGCCTCTAAAAAAGCAGCCAAATCACCAATAAAACTTGTCAGATCCAATAGAAGGTGACTGCCTGCACTCACAGGATTGGAGTGGCTTCAGACATATCAGCTCTTCCATTCTCACTCACGCTCTCTCTCCTCCCCTGAAGGCTACAGAAACAGTCACATCTCACACCTCTCACCAGCACCAGCTCTCTGCCGGAGCTGTGAGGTATCCCAGCCGAGCTGTGTGTCCAAGGAAGCCTGCCAAGAGTGAGTCCATGCTGTGGCTCCATTTCTTATCCCCACCCTGTGATGCACCCAGCAGGGATCAGCTGGGGTCAGCCACTGCTCCTTCTGCTTTACCTTTGGCGCACCAGCCACCCTCCTCCCGTCCTGAGTGGCCATGGACTGGGGAAGAGTCAGGACACACGGATGCAACAGGCAGTACTGGTGAGAGAGATGCTGGCCACAGCTGTCCAGGGAACATTCCTCCCTTCCTGACCAGGATTCCCTCTGCTTCCACTGTGCTTTTGCCGTGGAAGCAGCAATGGCCCCACCCATACAGTCTGGTCTATGATGCAGCCCCTTCTGCCACCTTGGTTACAGAACATCCTAAGCCTGCACAAGGTTTGCAAAGCACTGGCACCTGGTCTCCCTTTTTCTCCACCAAGGCATGTAAAAAGGACACAGCATCTAATACACATCAACCACAAAAGAGGCCATATCTCTGCTAAGCAGTTCTCTGAGCTTGGCCACAAAGCAGAAAAAATATTTGCTATGCAGAGCCCTGATTTGGCCAGCTGCACATTCAAACACACGGGCATCTTCTGGGGAGGGTTCAGCTGCCCACAAGAGTTGTCTGTGTCCTGGGCAGTGGAAGCAGACCAGAGACCTCCTATCAGGAGATGATCTGGGCTCGTCATTTCTTGTCAGCCATGTTCTCTGCAGAGGAGGTGTCTCTGGAGCCCTGTTAAGTAGTGCTGAAAGCCTGAGGCACCTCCACACCTAACCCAGGCTGCTCCATCAGGAGAGAGGATGTCAGCTCAGACCACTGCAACCATGGCCTGCAGGACAGAGAAAACCCAAACATCCACTGGGTCAGTCCTGCTGATGGACATGGGATATCCTTTCTACTGCAGAGACCCTTCCCTTGGTAAGAAGGGAATATACTTGGTAAACTCAAATTAAATTTCAATAATTTATTTTTATTAAATAATTTAAAGTACAGTCCAAGAGCTATTAAAAAACACAGAATAGTTTGACTTAAAGATAGCTCCAACCCCTGTTTAAGGCAGGGACCCTTTCTGCTAGACCAGGTTGCTCAAAGTGCTGTCCAACCTGGCCATGAACACTTCCAGGGATGGGGCATCCACAGCTTCTCTGGGCAACGTGTCTCACCACCTTCGCAGGGAAGAATTTCTTCCCAATGTCCCATCTAAACCTACACTGTTTCAGTTTAAAGCCATTTCCCCTTTGTTCTGTCACTCCCTGCTCTTGTCACAAATCCCTCTCCAGCTCTGTGGGAGCCCCTCGAGGCACTGGAAGGGGCTCTAAGGTCCCTAACTTCTCCAGGCTGAATAACCCCAACTCTCTCAGCCTGAGAGAGCCTAATATCAGAATTTAATACTCATTGAGTATTTAATGGTAACAATTAGCAAAAATTTCTTTAAACGAATGCTGATTAGCTAGATGAGCAGATGACTTTATTAAAGTCGGTGTGGCATGAGCAGCCTGTGAATTGACTCCGTGCAGGTTGCAATCGTGTAATCCTGTCATGACCTCACTTCCAATCTTTAGTCAGAGCCCAGGAGCAGTGGCTTTGCTCTGGGCAGTTTAGAGGGATATTTGAGGAAGGGATCACAGAGCAGAACTGTGTCTCACTGGCAGCTGTGCCACTGACTGCACGTTGTCACGGCTGCTCTGACCCAGGAGTGAGTCTCAGAGCCCCAGCTTGATCCTGCAGGGATAAGCCAGCTCTGTCCACCTCAGGAGACCCAGCACTATTTATAACAAGACTGTCCACCCCACTGTGCCACTGCCTACAAAACAGGCAGGTCTGTGGTGCCTTTAGCATTTCAGATAAGGACAGATCTTGTCCCTTCCTGGTGCACAGTGAGTGCAAGTGCTCATCCTGCCCCAGACTACAGCCACAGCCAGCATGAGTTACTGTGTGCTGACCTAGAGAAGCCTTTGAGATCGTTCCAGCCCTTCCAACACTGTACTAGCAGGCAGAGTAACTTCAGGGCAGGTTTCCTATGGGCACAGAATGCCCTGCTTCTCTCCAGGCTGCTTCCCAGTAAAGAAGAGAAGCACGTGATGTGCTCGGCTAGTTTGGCTACAGAGAGAGCTGCAAGCTTGCAGACATGGGTACATCCAGATTCCCACTCCCCACTTGGATGCCTCATCACTAGGAGAGCAACACAGCACAACCAGCAATCAGATGAGGACAGCAATTTCCAGCCTTTCTGGGCAGGGTCTGGGTCCAGCAGCTCCACCTCTGCACTGTGCAGTTTGCCCTTCTGAAATGTGCAGGGGCAAAGGCAGTGAGAACAAATCAGTCAAGCCATAAAGTCCCAAGTTTCATCCTTTTGAGATACCTTCCACCCTGAGAAATGCAGTGGAAATATCAGCAATGGCTGCGTGAACAGGGGCACAGTTTTCCCTTCACACTGGCCACAGCAGTAGCCAGACCCCTGAGAAGATTCGAAGAAATAAACTTCTCTGAAGCAAACAGCACAAACCACAGGCCACAAGCACCGAGCTGAGAGCAGCACCATGGAAAAGGAAACAAATACTTCAGGCTGCTGAAGAGCCACATTGGCTGAGACCCACAGCAGAGCTGCAAGAAGGCAGGAGCACAGGCAAAGGTGATGACATACCACAGCTGCAGCCTTCGTGTCCTGCCTGGTGGCAATGTGAGTCACAGCCCCAGGGTTAGAACTCCATGGCCCTGACACCAGGAAGAACAAATAGGGTTTGGGGGTTTTTTAACACCTTTTCTTTGCCCTTCAGACCACTCTGTGAGAAGGGCTTCTGGGGCCAGAGATCACACACATGGTGCCTTTGGGGACAGCAGCACTGCTGCTCAGCCAAAAGGCTCACTCAAGCTCAAAATTGTGGTCTGAGCTCAGGCTGGTGGTCAAAGTGGGCTTGGGCTGCCTGGTCTATGCTGCCCATACCACACCTCCCCCATCCACAGATCCTGATGTTTCGATGCTGGAGCTCCAAAGCCTCATGGAAAGGATGCTGGGCACTGCCAAGCAAGCAGCAAAGTGGGATGAGACTCCTAGATTTCTGCCACACTGCTGGAGAAGGAATGAGGTGCTGACTCCTGATCACAGAGGCCTTGCAGTGCTTTGGCCATGGCAGAAGCCTGTTGCACCAAATGAGAAGAGGACAGTACCATTCACTAGAAAAATATATATTTACTATCTGTGTTTTGCTCAGGAGAGAACATCTCATGACAAGGGGCCCAGCTGAAGTCATGCAATTGACAGGTGCCAGCATGTCACCACCTGCATCATGAAAGAGGTGGCAGACCAGACCTCCATGGAGGACCCTCATGTGCTGCAGGGGCAGGAGGGGGGTTTGAGATGCTGCTTTCACCTCAAGCCCCACTGCTCTGCACTGCTGTGTTGCTCAGATTACATCAACAGAGCCTCTGCTCACCCCACCATCCCCACCACCACAGCGTGGTCAGGCTTTCACTTCTGGGACTCCCCTCATGGCACTACTGCTTCTGGCATGTTGGGATGAGTTAAATAAAGGGGTTGGGGAGCATTTTGTGGGATGGGAGTGGTGATAACTTAAAACAACATGAACATAGCACCTGTTCCAGCCCAGCTAGCCAGCAGTGCCTGTGGTACAGCAGTCACAGTGCTGGGCAGGGTGGCCAGCCATGGCTCAGGGGGAGCAGTTGTTCACACTACTCATTCCCACACCACTGTGGTGTCATGGCATGACTCAGGCACCTCCTTAACACCCACCAGCTGTCCCCACCAGGTCTGTGACACCATGTGGAGCAGCAGGTCCCAGTATTTTCTCAGGTAGCAAGTAGTGAGTTCTAACAGGGTGTTCAGCATGCTATGTTTTGAGTTTGTCAGGCGTTTTTGTAAGGAGAATATGTGCAATTCTCTTCAGGCTGATGCACTGTACAGTGCTTTCCAGATGTCTGCTTTCAAGCCTTTACCAGTTGCTCGAAGCCCCTCCTGTTGAAACCCAAACGTGGTTTCTCGATAGGTTTTATGGTGACCCTGTGCCCAGGCAGCACTCACCCCTCACACATCCATGTGTGTGTGTGTGAAGGGGCTGCCAGCCATGCTCAATTTCAAAGCTTAAACAAGCCAAAGAAAGTCTTGGATTCCTCAAAATTAACCAGAGCAATTTTGGAGACATTGACATGCAAACTGTCCATCTTCCTGAGCTTGAAGAGAGCCCCCAGGTAGCTGTTCCGGGCCCACATCCTCTGCCCTGTGCAGTAGTTGATGTCTTTGTCCTCCATGAGCACGAGGCTGCCCGGAGAGTTTGGGTTTCTCTTGTACACGACGTGGGACAGGACCTGGCTGTCACAGGTGCTGCCGCGGAAGAGGACATTGGAGTACACAAAGTACAGCCCGGGCTCGCTGATGACCAGCCCCCGGTTGTGGTACTGGATGCCACTGGTGTAGGCATGGCCAGAGATGGGCTCCCACTCCAGAGGGAGGTCCCGCTGGGCTGGGTTCCCTGGAAGCCAAAATAAGACAAGAAAAAGGTGGTAAGTACATCCAGTTGTGTGTTTTTTCCTCAGGTCACACCCCACGTCACAACAAGGCAACCGTTCTCCAAGCCTTGTCTGCAGTGTGGAAAGTCCTCCCCGACCTCACACCTCACCAGTGCCAGCCCCCAGTGACAGCTCCTGCCCTCCACACCCCAAAACCAAGCCAAAACCAGGCCTCACTGAGAAGCATAAATGAGGGGGAGGGTTTTATCTGTGGAGCAACTTTCCACAGTCAGAGCAGACGTTTTACCCAAGGAAAACAGGAAAGCCTTGTGAGGTGGGCTCCGCACAACTACAGCCATGCCACCCCCTCATCCCATCACACCTGCCCGTCCCCTGCTCCCGCCTCCTGCTGCTCCCTCAGCACGTACCTGTTAGATGGGCTGCCTTCCTCCCTTCCTTTCGCAGAGACTGCTCCTTCTGCCCTGCACAAAGAGAGGGAAGACATTGGCCACGTGCTCCATGGAAGAGTCAGCCCAGAGAGCAGTGGGAGAGCCAGCCACAAAGCTGACACCTGAGATCCTGCAAGCTATTGCACTGGCCAGGCAGACCTTGTCCTCAGGAAGGCAGAGCACAGCTGGGAAAATGTGCCTTTCCTGCTGGGCTAACCTCCCTTTGGAGAGATGGGCCAGTTCCAGTGACTCAGTATCTGGATCCCATCCCACTCCATCCTTCACTTTTCCTCAACATCTATTTCGTGTTCTCTAATTTTAGAAGCAGCCTTTTTTTTTTAACAAGCCAATTAAATTTTCCTCTCCACTCTCCCTTCTCCCTGACACTATTTCCCTGTTTCTATTTATTTATCCAGCCCCCTCAAGAAATTCAGGGTTGTTATTTATGTTCAGCTTCTGCTAATGAAGCCTGTGATGAGAGCACTGAGCATCCAGTTCAAGTGATAGCTCCCGTTCCTCTAAAGGGGAAAATTTATTGATATAGGAGTTGATGAGAACCAGGACTGCCCTTTCACAAGAATTTTGCTATTTCAAATTTGTTTTGATTCAGTATCAGAACAAACTTGAAAATAAATTAACTTTTCTAATAACCAAAATCCTCAAGGAGGGGGGGGGTGGAATAAAACTTTTCAGATCTAGAAAAAACTGTCAAGAGAGCTGAAAATTTCTTTATGACTTGGCCATTTTTGTAAAGGATATCCTCACTTTTAACATTAACATGGAATGCAAAAGAAAAGCAATAGTTTGGAAGTTGAAAACACAATTTTTAAATTGTTCCATTCAAATTGAAACTCTAGATTTTTTCCTAAATGAAATCTAGAGAAATTGGCAGGTTTTTGTGGAAAGTTTCAATTTCACTGGGTTCCTCCTCCAGGCACAGACTCACCCGTGAGTTTCACCGAAGCTGGAGGGATGTGCTCAGCGCTGGCAGACTGTCAAAAGAGAAGAGGGACACTGGCTTAGACCGAGAGCAAGGACTGTCTTTGACAGTGGCTAATTCTGATTTCCCATAGGGAGCTGCAAAGTGCTAAGAAATACACAGGGAGAGACCTGGCAGCACTCAGCAACACAAAGAAATCCAAATAAATCAATCACCGACCGAGCAGTCCCTTACGGGAACAAGCCACCCCCTTCCTCTGTCACAGCAGACACTGAAATGATACCATCCTGCCCCTTGGGGAGCTCTGCACCACCTGAGCATCTCAGACACCATTCCAAGTGTTTCTTTTTCCCTGTTTCCCCAGGGACCTGTGACCAGCTAGGTAGACCTCACCTCTCTGAGTTCATTCAGTTCCTTCTCCAGGTGAAAAATCTTAAATATGCACATCCCCACTCCAGTGAAGGCCACCAGGATCAGCAAGAACATCACGAGGAAGCCGACGCTCCTCCTCTCCCTGTTGGTCCGTGGCTTTTTCCTCCGATCGGGTACCGGTGGTGGGAAAGGAGCCACGGGGAGTGCCGGGGGGCAGGAAGCACCTGCATCAGTACAGCCGTCCACCCAAAAGATCTGGGGGTACACGTAGCTCAAGTTCTGCTGCATGGCCGGGAGCGGGATGGGCTGGACACGCCTGGCGCGCTCTTCCCTGTGGCACCCGAAACCTGCCAGGCTTGGCCCAGCCTGAGCCCCGGGGGCAGCCCCAGCTTTGCCCTGGTACGGCTGCATCCCTGCAGCGGCGGACACCCAGCTCGGTTGCTGCGACTCTGACAATCTCAAGCATCAAAAGCCTCACGCATCAACAACAACCCGCCTTCCGGCCCGGGCTGGCGGGTCACGACCCCCCCGCTCCTCCCACAGCTCCGCTCGGGACACGCGGGGGCTGCGCTGCCGCCCGGGGCTCAGCAATCCAACACCCTGAGCCAAAGGAGACGGGCGGCTGCCTTCCCACTGCCCGTCCTGGACCGCGAGCAGAGCGAAAGGAGCGACAGACTCGCTAGCATCCTGCTCCGCAAGGGAGAGACAGAGCTGAGGGCGCCTGCCCACGGCTGGAGGATGAAGAGCCAATCCCAAGTGGGATGGTGGGGAATCGCTTCGTTCCTTACCTGTCCGTTGTGCATCCCCCTCTTCCTCGGCAGCTCGGTAGGGCTTGGATCCCGGGGCACGGAACACAGACGCTGTCCTGCCGCAATAAAAACCACAGTGAGAAGAGGGAGACACTGCGAGTGCTGCAGCCCGAGCAGAGCTGCCCCAGCGTGAACAGCCCAGGCAGAGCCAGCTCAGGGGGCTGCCCTACTGCCTTCCAGGGAAGAACTCAGAATCCAGACCATGCTGCAAGGGCCAGCACTTTTATGAGCTCATTACAATATCCTAATGAAGAGACACAGGGACATTTCCGTTTCTCAATTTCCATTCCTCGTTTACTGCAGATTTCTAGTGGTGACAGTGAGATTGTCCCACAGATTTACAAGTGCACACAAGCGATTATAAACAATTTTTCTTGCATTTTACAGCCCCGTGTGGAAGTGTGTATTTGTATGGGGTAGTGTTAAAAAAAGGAAATGCTTAATGCTAGAGCAAACTAGAGATTTGTCTCCTGTGGCTGAAGGAAGCAATCACAATGTGCAGGCTTTGATCTTGAACATCAAAACTGGGATCTGAAAAGAGCACATTTAAACAACCTATGTACACTTGTTTCTCTGAAGCAAGGGCTCAGCTTTGCCTGCAACCATAGCAATAAATCAGACATGCTGACAAAGTCTTGCCTGCACCACCAGACATCCCAATGTTTTTTGAAGATACTCACCAGCCCTTTGCCTCAGCAGTGCTCCACAGCAGGGGTTTCAACAACCCCATCTGGCTCTTCCTCACACTTCTGGTTTTAACAGACACAAAGGCAACATAAATCCAACTCTAACAAGTTCAAGCTTGGTCATGCCTACCCTGGCTCAGTCACCCCCTCTGTATCCCAGAACAGCATTCCCAGCCACCCAAGGGCAGGTCCCCATCCACTCCCACAGCCGTTACAAGAGAGAGTCACACAACGGCTTTGCCTGGAGAGGATCCACTCCCAAGTTTTTCCTGACACTGTGTTTAATGCCAACAGCTTATTGAGGTGGGATTGAGGACACAGTAGCAGTTTCCCTTAAATGTCAAAAGTGTTCTTACTTCTCACCCACTGCTTCCTATTATCACAAAGATGCTTTTTTAATGGGTGGGTGAGAGGGAAAGACAAGGAAACCAACTGAAGCAATTTCAGCTGCACCTTCTCTTTTGGATGCCCAGATCAAGAGCCTGATAATACCACATGCTGTGGCAAACCAAAGATTGGGGATATTTTACCATCAAAAGATGCTTAGTGCACAACATGCTTTCAGGGACTTCTCCCTCTGCTGTGCTGGTCCTGCTGTCATGCTCCATTTTCCTGCCACCACCTGCAGACACCACCAAGATGACACACACTGACTGGAAGACAGTGTCAGGCAAGGCTGTGTCTGCATAGCACATCAGGATCAGAGTCACAGGGTGGCTGGGGTTGGAAGGGACCTCTGGAGATCCTCTGGTCCTAAAAAAAGCAGGTTCTGGTGCCTGCAGGCTCTGTGTTCTGCTGGCTTCCTGCTGCTCAAGTGACACAGGATATTAACAGGGCTATTGAAATAATGGCAGGACAATTTCCTGTAGTCACATGAATTTTGCTAAAGGCCTAGAGTCAGAATTTAGACTGAGGAGGCCGAGCCCTCCTAAAATATGGGCAGGAAAACAGGGCATAAGAAGGTCAAAAGGAGTGACAGATTTGCCTCCACCACCCTACATTGCTCTTGAACCAGTCTGTAAACTCTTTTTCCAGCACCCCTATTATGTCATTTGAACAGGAAGGAATATTTTCCAATGGAAACACCTTTTATAGCCCTTACCAGAGAATTGTTCCCCTTTGCCAAAACCAACAAAAAACATCACACAAACTGAAAAAGAGGATTTGCTCAGAACACTCTCCATCCCCAATTCACCCTCTCCCAGAGGAGAGGTGGGAGCTCTTATTAACAAGACACACATCTATGCTAAAGCTGATGGCAGAGAATCAGCCAGCAGCTAAGAGTTTGTACCAGCAGGATTTAGGGACAAAAGGATGACCTGCCTGAAATACCCCAAAGAAAGCAGGACTTGAATGATCCAGATCTAATACTTGACAGAAAATAAAACCTGAAACATAAAACAAAAACTGAAGTGTGAAGCTCTGTGTAGGAGAGCCTTTCACCATGTCTTGGACAGAGTCTCTCTGGAAGCAATTAACAAATCTTTCCTCTTACACTAATGATTAGTGGAAATGCTAAAAAGCAACTCTTGAAAGCCAACAGGGCTGCAGAAATTACATCCAAGAGCAGCTGATAAAGTTGAGAATTATTCTCATTCAAAACCACAGAATTCAAAATCATGAGGATGGAGAATTCAATCAGAAGAAAACAAGGCAAGAAACAAAGACTGCAGATTGAGCTCTTTGGATAGAAGACAAAGTACTAGAAAGAAAACAAGTCTGCAACTGAGAGGCTCCTCAGCTGGACACGAGCTTCGAGCCCATGGGCTCCCATGAGAGCTCACATACAGGTAGGCACTAGGCAGCTACAGACACTCCTGGAACTCATTTCACAAGTCTTTGTTCAACTTCAGAGAGGCTCTGGAAGAAGTTGCAGTAAGTTGTACAGAACAGAGGTTCAAATCTGTCTGTTCAAGAGCAGATTGGCAGGGAGGGATGGACAGTGTATGGAAAACCTGTAAAGAGAGGGATTTCCAGCAGCAGAGAGCTCTTAAATCTCACAGAATAAAAAGCTTCCCAAGGAGTCACTAATTGTGAGCCAAATCTGAAGGAGTTGGGAAGAGATGGATTTTTGACTGAACATCGGTATGGATGCTTGTGAAAGCTGCCTCCAAAGGGAGAGGACCTTCATCTGCTGAAGCCCAAGAGGGATGTGGAAGGCAACATAACTCACCCAGCCTGTGCAGTTAGCACTGACATCTTCATGTTGTTTTCTTTATTACATGTTTTTTAACAGTTTGGTTTCTCAAATGAGGGTGATGCTTTTCATTTCCCGAACAACTGCTCTCCATGCTAGGAGCATTTGCAGCACATGTAAAGCCATGATTTGGTGCCATGGCAGGGACATTCAGATATTCACACTGAAGAACAGGTTTTAAAGTCCACTGTTAACAGCCCTGGCCTGGCATTACAGTGTGTCCCTCTTCCAGTAAGCAAAGTGCTCTGTCCTCTCCTTCACCATGATCAAAAGCAGGCAGCAGCCCTAAATTCAGCAAAAGAGGGCTCTGTCCTGAGGTGAGAGAGAGAGAATCCAAGGAACCAAAGCAGATGAGAAAAAGAATACTTAAAATACTACTCTGCTGCTTTTATTTCTTTGGTGCCCGTAGTAAGTGCAGGGAAACAACATATAGTGGTTATGAGGTAATGGAATCTATTCTGAGAAACAGAGAAGCAGGTAATTTCATATTGTACAACAGCTTAGTCAGGGGACAAAACGGAACAAGGTGCTGTGATCATTCATAAGTTGTGAGGAATACCAAGAGAAGGTGGAAGTGTTGAGTTCCTGTCCCCGCAAGTGACAGTTGAGGGCACGACAGGACATTCACAGGCCCTTCTGCAGGGTCCATGCCTTGTCCCAGCCTCTCAGCACAAAGCCAGCCTTGGCCCTGGAAAACAGCAGCTGGCTCTGCTGGCCAGAGGGGCCTAGCTGGTACTTGGCAACTTTATTTCTTCTTGGGAGCAGTCATTCTCAGCAAAATTCAGGCCATTCTCATTCAAGACAAAAACTGTCATTACAACTTGTAGGAGCTTCAGCAGCTGCTTCCAGTTATTTTTCTGGGAAAAAGGAAATAGCAGACAGGGATTCTTGTTTGCTGCGAGTTCGCAGAGGGCCCCACAGCTGGACGGAGGCTCCAACCACATCTAACAAGGCAGAAAAACAAGCCTCAAGGTGGCAAATGTTCCTTTTCCATCTCTAAGTCCACAAGGTGCAGAGTTCACTTCCTCTCCTTTGCCTTCTGAAAGCTGCCCTGCTGCTGTGGAGTTAATGGTGACTCTAATGGAAAGCAGCAGGCTCAGGGCCAGTTGCAGCTCCCAGGCCCTGTGCCCAATATGAGACAGCAGGAAGGCAGCAGAAGGCTCCTTGGAAGCTTCTTTCAAAATTAACTCTGCTTAAACTAGAGAAGGGATACGTGAGAAAGATTGGTGAGTTTCTGTACCCTTTCCCAACCTAACCTTTTATCTGAACGAGCTCTTGAGATTCTTGTTGAGCTGTCACAAAGCCCAACAACATCTCCAGCAGCACCTGCAGCTGTTCAACACTCAGGGTTTCCAGGAGATGAGCCACACAGGGCCTGCCTACAGCACTTTGTGGTCAGGGCTCTACACTTTGTTCCAAATGAAGTGGAACATGTTTGTACCTAATTAAGCAAAACCTGCTAAGCTGTTCCATCTCATGCTGTAACTTGGCAAAAGCAGAAGCCACACAACACCTTAGACTTGAGCTCTCTACTTACATCACCACACAGCTGGTAGAATGTGCATATTTTAAAAAGCCTGGATTTCCACTCTGATGCTTAATGTATATAACCTCAACAGCTTACTTTGGCAAACACAGCCAGCAACTCACACAATGTGTGTGTTTGCACCTATCCATCCTCACCTGGAAAACTCTGCATTAAAGATTTTTTTCACCTTGGGCTCAGGACCTGCCTGCACTGAAGGACACCATCCTCACTCCAGCATACACACTGGCTTCTTTACACCAACAGCTGTCCAACCTTAGTATGCAGTATCACAAGATTGTCCCTTCATGTAAGTATCCACACCACACGGGAATTTGAGATGTATAAACTGTCTTCATTAGAAACTATTATCCATACACAAAGTCTATAACCAAGAGACTCGATTCTAAAGAATCAAATTTTGAAAGCTAGATTGTGTGACATTAATAAAACTGCAAGTAGAAAATGACTCAAGACCCCACATGAAAGGAAAACATTAAGCAATAATAACGTGATGATAAGAGAACTTTTTTTAAGTGGTTAGAGATAACTAAAAGCTTCCACCAGCAGCAGGTGGAAGCTGTAGTTCAGTCTCTTGCCAGAACACTCTCTCAAGTCTGCAAAAGCGTAATTGGCCCTTGTAGGTTCCTTCAGATGTGTTATTCCCATGGCACACTTCCCACATGTTCGTTACAGGACGAGCTTTATCACTGGTATTTTTCCACACAATGCATCAACTCCTTAAACCTAAGTCATACCCAGTTTTTAAAATGTATAAAGAGAGCAGGGTATTAAGAGACCAGTTTAGAATGCATTTGGTTTCACATCTGAAATTGTTAACTTGGAAATCTGAACATGTGCTTAGGATTTCAATGTGCAGTCTCATTTATCAGCATAGTGTAGATCTGAGGGTCTTTAGTTCACAGAGAGTCAACATGGGCTGTTTTTGAATTCAGTCACATCCAGCTTCAGGTGATTCTTACTGAAGAGAAAAGCCCAGTGGTTGCCTGGGCAATAAAGGCACACATGTTTCTTACAAGTGACATATCAAGAGGAAGAAATAAGTAAGAAAAACGCACATGCTCCCCCCAAAAACCACCTAACACTCTCCTCCCTCAGCAAACTTCACATTCAATTATATTTTTAAATCATAGTACTAGGATGAAGCAGAGAGTCCTGAGACACTCAAGTGAAAACAGTGCTGGGGAGGTCTCCTCTGACAAGCAGATGCTGGCCAGCCTGTGAATTTGGCATTTGGCTGCACACAGTCCAGCTGTGATTGATAGAAATAAGTTAGAGGGGGAAGGACCACAAAGGGGCAACTTCAAGCTGAAAACTCTGGTTTGAGATAACGACTCTCTAAATTTCCTTTCATGGTCTTTTGTATCCTTCACAAGCCTTAGATCTGAGTACCAAGAGGTCATTTCATGCAGTTCTTCTCACAGAAAGCCACCACATGCAGGGATCCCCCAGGGCAAGGTATGAACTGACCCTGCTGGAAACCTCTCCAGCAGTTTCACAGGGCCACAGTTCTTGACCATTCAGACAAAGCACCACTCAGCCTTCAGAATCCACTCCCCCACACTTTTCTTTTTTTAAACAGAAAAACACATCTAGGCTGACAAGTTTATGAACTCCTTACTACAGCCCAAAGAATCCCAAGTCCTAGCCCTGGACTGAAATTTAAAGACTAGTCCTTCTCAAAGAATGTAAGCCACAAGTTTAATTGTCAAAGGAAAAAATGCCAGTAAATGAAAGACAAAGTGTTCAGATTTATTTGGAAATTCACAGTTTCTAATGGCACTACAGCTCTGTAGTTACATACTCTTGCTCCACAACATTGGATCCTGCACTCTGGTGGTATGAACTTTCTTCATCCAGGTTTGACACCCTTCTGAATTCACGTTCAACACGTCTGGTTCATGTGCTCTGACTGGCTAATTGTGCAGATCAACTCTGAAAGTACATCACTTTAAAGTATTCATAAACTAACAAGAAAGCAGCAAAAAAACAAAGGCTTTAAATAAGTCACATTACATACAATACCCAGGAAAGGCATTAGATCTGTTAAAAAGGGTACCACTAAAAGTGCTCAATAAGTTAACTTATTTTGTACAACATGAACCTGTAACACCTGTCAAAAGGAATAACCTTTTGTTCCACTCACTCAGAACCACACTCAACAGTTTATCAACCACACATCCTATAGTATCCAAATATACAGTCACAGTCAAAATAAAAAACACTTGAGTATGAAATACCAACCATACCAACACTGCACATTTGTTAGCCAATACAAAAGCAAACGTTATGGAAACACCCACTGTGAACCAGCCCGACAGCTGCGGCTCCCAGGTTTTGCAAACTCAACACATCCAGAGCAGGCTCCGAGAATGCACCCTCACATTCTTCAGCTGAGCTTTCCCTGAGCTCAGCACAACAACAGTGAGCATTCCTCATCCACTTCCTCCAGACAACTGCAGCAGGCCATGCAGGTGACAAATGCATTCCTCAGCCTCAGATTCCATCAAACAGGAAATCCTGAAGAGCCACCGTCACTGATTTCACACATCAGGCTAAGCTCCAATTGTGACTGAAGGTGCAAATAAACACAGTTGCCATCTCTGGTGAGAGATTTTCCTCAACAGAGTTTGCAAAACAAGAATCTAGTCAGGCAAGTCTATCTATTGGTATTTTTACAGTATCCAGTCCGCATTACTAAGTCCAGCTGAAGGCTGACACATGTCCCTTTACAGCACTGTAGTGTTGCATCTTCAAAAAAAGCTAGAGAAATTACAAAATAAATCAAATGACAAACAATTGTATCTCCCCTCTTCCAGTGGCATTATAAATAGACAAAGGCACATAAATATGGGAAGGTGCAAGAAATAGGAACAAAGCTAAAGGAAGAGGATTAGGCTTTTATCCCTATTCCACCCAACAAACTGGGTTTCAAAAAATCTCTGCCCCAGGAACTGTGAAAAAAAACCTTTATAAAATGAACCCTGCCCTCCCTCCCCTCCCCAAGCTGTTCTCATAGGAAATTATCAGCCTTGTAAAGCTGCATCTTATAGCCAAGATTGACACAATCCCATCTATTTAAAAAGGCAGAAACCAAATTTCTGAATACTTTCCAATGAGTCGAGCTCTTCGTCTCCCACTATCCTCCCACAGAATACCACAGACTGTTCTCAAACGAACAAACACTCTCCTGTTTGAGAAGTTCAGCTAGGTTTAGATGTGTCCAGAAACTGTCGTGACACCAAGTGTTCCCACTGTTATATCTTTGTTTCCTTTGATTATGTCATGCAGACTTGGCATTGACCCCGACTTAGTCTGTATTAGAGTTTTTATGAGCTTCCCTTGGTCTGAAACTTTCGACCGTCTTCGTTTTATAGCCCTCTTCTCAGTTTTTGTCTTTTGGGTCTGCCCGTTGCACAGACTCGTACATGCTGAAATGCCACAAAAATAGGACTCCTCAGACTGCGACGATGTTTCGGAGCTTCCTTCGGAGGGAGGGCCCTTGTAGGAAGAGTGATAAACCTCCCCAATGTTAGAGAAGTCCCTCTGGTTTGTGAAGGGCTTCCTTCCTTTGATTTCCCCGTTGGCTATCGGGTGCAGAGGCTCTGTTGTCGGCTTAATAGTCTCTGGTTTTTCACTTTTGTACTTGCAACGCTTCTTCTGAAACCACAAGTGAAAAAAGAAACAGTGAAGTTCTGGAAGTCAAGCAGAGCATCCAAGCCAAGCCTAGGAACCAGCAGGGAGAGCAGCTGAGACGTGCACCACCTGCCAGCAGAAACACCTCAGCCCCACCAGTTCCCTCCCCACAGCACAGTACCTTCTTCTCTGGGGAAAACTTCAGGGGTTCCACAATGTACAGATCCTCTGGATCCACTGTAAGAGAGGGAACCACACAGTCAGCAGTCCTGACACTGCCAGCTCTAGAGCAACAAAATCCCAACTAAACAGCAGCACAACAAAATACTCCACTTATCAGGAACTTTTTTCCCTTCCTCCATTTGTAAGTTAAGGGGGCACAACACAAACACTGAAAGTAAAGTCAGCACAGAGAGAAATTCCCCCGCGCTGTCATGGCAGTTGTCAGTGACACACACTTAAAACACTTGGCTTTCTGACAGATATAGCCATGGGAGAGGTACAGAGAACATCCTTTGGGGAAAAGGAGCAGGAGTCAGCAAAAGTTGAAGTCTAGGAAAACAAACTCCTACCAATGTAACAGTGTTTAAGGTGCAGCTTGCCCCTGACAGCATAGATGTGCACCTACCAATGAGGCAGCTGTTCAGACTGACATCAGACCAGCAGGGGAGAATTTGGGAAAAGCGTAGTTTTGAAAAAAAATAGTTGGTGTTCACTGCATCACATTCCCAACTCAAGTTTTAACACAGTTTTATTCACAGTACAAAATTCTGCGAGGCAAGTTTGCTGCACCCAGAAGAGTCAGCAGCATTCTTGGTAGTTACTATGATCTGCAACACTTGGTTTTGCATGACACTCACAGCCTACAAAATCAAAATCAGTTGTCCCAAGTGTACTATGAATACTGAAAAGACCAGATCATTCCTCATATCCAAGCCAAGATAAATGGTCTAAATTTTCTTATTGAAGTTGCTACATTTGGATCCTAAATACCTGCCAAATTTAAAACATAGGCTCTCAGGACATCAGAAAAGTAGGACACTCAGACTTCCCACATCTGCCATTTACAAGAGGAAAAAACAAAGGTACTTTCTGCAAGCTTCGCAGACCTGAGTGCCTGCACTGACTGCTCCAAACCCCCAAAAAACATTCACAGAGCAAAATATAACTGATGGCAAAAACTGCATTTAGCATTCTAGCATAATTCAGCATATTTCTGTGAGCAGTTGGTAACTTGTTCACAAACCACCTTATCTTGCAGAACACATACATGAACTATGCACACATTGTGCAGCACTAAGAGCAACACCAGAGACCACATGTATGATATGAATAATACCTTCTTTACCAGCTAGCTGAAAAGACTGTGATCTGACCAGTGGAAGGGAAGTTCTTCTTTTCAAATTCATATCATCATAGGAGGAAAAACACCTAGGAAATTCCAGAAAGCTTTTTAAACACATTTTTCTCAGGACTTTGTCATACACATTTCTCATTAAGAAGCATTCTTGGCAGAAAGACAGAACTACTTGCTGAGGTGCCCAAGAAAGCCTGGCAAATACTGTGCTTGCAACAAGTCATCAAGACATATTTGTTAAACACAGTAGCCCCAGAATGCTCCTAGGAGAGTTATGATCGATAGCTCTTTGCTATCAATTCTCAGTGTGCAGAAAGAAAAACCCAGAATTAAAGCAGATGTGTCAGTACCAGCAGACTTAGGAAATATAAAAGAAAAAGCTGAAAGAACAATTAAGTTTCAAATATAAATACCTTACCTTTTGGGGCTAGGGTAGTGATTGCTTTTGGGAATTTTTGAGAGATAATCTTCACAGAACTGAGAAGGGCTCCTGCACCGCTGCACAAAAAGCACCAAGCCCAGAATGAGGCAGAGAACCAGTGAAATCACCAGGTAAGTCTGGCGATCAGAAACCTGCAGGCGTTTGAGACAATTGTTGAAGAAAGAACAATTCCACAATATTGCTATTCTTATGTTTTAAGCTTTAAAAGACAAATGCTATGTTCTCAACTCACTTTAATTTCACTGAACACTTGTTGGCATTTGAGTAATTTTTCAGAGGTTTGATGCAGTCTATTGGCTGTGAGGCATTCAAGGAGTGAAGGCCAAATGCCATTAGCTACTAACAGGACAAGATTTCCCTGTCTGCAGTACCAGCGTAACTAGAGAAGCTGCCACCCCTTGCCAGGAGCATCCAAACCTCCCTGAAAACTTCCCATAAGAAAACATGCTCAGAAAGGAACTTCTCTGGTTCACTGCTGACATAGATACAATACCATGGCAGATCTAAACTATGTTTTTTATCAGCTGACACTGCAGTACTCCACAGAATACCATTATAATCACTTGATTCAAGGTGGTTTCCCTAACCACAGCACTCAAACAGGAGCTTAACCAGCCAGGCATCAAAGAAGGAGTCTCACTAAGTGTCAGCTCAAGGGAGGTCTTTGGCAATATGCCAAAATATAGGTGGTCATATTTATGGTACTGCTTATTATTGAAATGCCAGGCAGGCAGAACATAAACATTTGACAGAAAACATTCCTATTATTCTTGCCAGGATTCCCCTAATCTCTAAAGATGACAATAGCCAGTGGGGAAAGGAGCAGGGTACCTTCTCAGACTACAATCATGGGGCGTAGTGGGGCTGCAGTAATTATTACCAATTTTGTCATGCACAAGACAGCCCAAGTTACTCAAATTTGTAGCCAAAAGTTTAAGATAAAGTAGGCTGAAAGCAACACTACAGACAATTTAAAACTTCATTTGAAGACTCTGGTCTCTTCAAATAGAGATGTGTTTATACATCTATTTCCTTTGAGTTCTCATGCCACGCTGCTGAAGTGTGATTACCTCACGTTTTAGCTCCGCCACAGTCGCTGACAGGTTGGAAGCCAGCTGGGTCATGTTGGTGAGCTGTGCTTGCAACAGCTGGATTGCCTCTGTCTGACGCTGATCCTGGGGTGAACAGAGTCATGGGCATGCTATCAGTTGCCAGGTTCCCACTGTCTCATGCACTCATAGCTACAGAATTAGTGCTCTGTTTGACACAGCCAGGCACTCAGTAGCCACATGGCCTGTCCAGTGTTGTTTTCAACAGTGTTCATATAACATTTTTATTTGCCAAGTAATATTTCCTAACATTATGCCAAGTGCACCTCATTAGAGTGACTTCTGCTGTCCTCACCAGAAGCAGAGTGAACAGCCAGCTCCAGTCACCATCAGGATACCCCAGAAAACACACACACCTAACCATGCAGAGCTCCAGTCTGAGGACTGATGCACAGCCGCTGTTCCAGGGCCAAGCAGCCAGCCAATGACAGGAGCCCAAACCAGCCAGGAACAACTCATTTGCAGCTAACAACTACTCCCTGGGAAGAGCCCTAAGAGGACTCTTAATCCTTTTGAGAAATTAAGGAAGGTGAGCAGAACACCAAGAAGACTAACCAAGAGGAGCACTTCAGACTGACCAGTGTTGATACTCTTCCAAAAAAAATAAAACCAAACCCAACCCAGAAAAGACAACACATGAAAGCTGCTATTTTCTTCACTGTTGATGGATGAACAAACTACAGGCCTAGGACTGCATTTCAGAAGCTTTCAGACAGTTTGGGATCAAGTCTGCTATGCCACTGTAGTGGGTTGAACCTGAGTTGATGGGCAGTCATTTAGACTAATGACCCTTCTCACAATTTACATATTTAAACCACGCAGAAATGCAGAAATTCCCTTTCCTTCCAGCTGGCCTGCCCGAAGGTGGGGGGGCCTTGAAGCCTCCAGGCCCCGCTGGGCTGGGACCCCTGCCCCCCTCCCCTTTTCCTAAGGCCACAACACAGACTGTGGGTCGCTGGTGGGGGGAACTATCCCAGAGCTGCAGGCAGCTAAATCCAGCCATGGACTGCCACACAGCTAATCCCATCTGGCATGGCTTCTTGGGACCAGCGCGTCCCTCTCCTCTCCACATGGAGACAGCGGAAGCAGCGGGAGCCAGCGGAGCCTCCTTCTTGCAGCCAGCACACTTGGGGCTGAACTGAAGAAAACACCATGCAGCCAGCAGCACACAAAGGGAGCGAGGCTTTCTCTGCTATAAAGCCTGAACAAGAACATTCTTCAACAAAGAAGCTTCAGAGTCAGAGAGAGAGTGAGCCATGTGAGACAGAGCTGGAAATGGCGACGGAAGAGGGTGCCACGTTTTTAGCTTAAAAATACTTCTTGCATGCCGTGGTAAGAAACTGTAATATCACAAACTGTTTGTCTCTTTAATCCATTTGAAGTACATGGGGGCATGGTGAATTCACGTGTGGCCTGTGAATATTGTGAAGAGTGCCTATGCCAGGCTGTATGGAAGCAGCAGTGAAAGGCTTTTAGAGACTTGTGGTGAAGAAAGCCTTTGTGTTCAGACCAAAATAACTCATCCTTAAAAAGATCAATAACCCCATGTGATGGCCCATGTTTTGCAGTGTGAAGGAACTGTGAGATTTTTTTCATGGAAGAGATGTGTAACACCACAGCAGATTGTTTCTTTCCAGGTGGGTCTGCTGGTGGTGGCAGATTGGGAACCATGTGAAGCAGAGGAAAACCCTTTTTGCCTTAAGCATGAGAGAGAGACTTTTCAGGAACTGCAACACTGACTAAAATCCCATTTTCTGTTATCCTTTGTGAGAGTTGGGTAAAAGGAGGAAAGTGCTAGAAGGAGGGAGAGGGGATTTGCTTTAATTTCTTGTTATTTCTTTTCACTTTTAATTCTGTTAGTAATAAAACTCTTTCCTTGTACTGCAGCCGTTTAAGTTTGAACCTGTTTCGCCTTGCAACTCTCTAGTTTTCCTCAATATTTTCTTATTTTCCCCTTATGAAAATAACAGATTTTGTGTGCTTGATGCTTAGCTGCATCAAACCATGACAGCCACATGCACAGCTGCTTTAGTCAGTGTTTAGCACAGCAGTTACTCCTCTACTTCACAGCTGCTCAGGAAAGCCAGGATGGCAGAGCAGGGAAAATCTCACATTTTAAAGAATGAATTAAAGCTTTTGTTACATTACTACACCTTTAAATGCAAATTTGGCCTAAGCCATTACTGTACCCCTCTGCCTTTCTACAGGTTCAGTATCTTCAGCAGCAGAGGAAAATTGTCAATCCATAATTTAAATTAGCTTTGAAAAACCAATCAAGTTTAAAAATTTGTTTTGACTGCAGTCACAACCAAGAAACAAGGGTTGGAACTGACCTGGATAATTTTTTCATTGACAAAGACATTGAAGAGTTTTAGCCATTGCCAGCTGACAACTGATCTTTTCTTCAAGTACAAAATCAGAAAACAGAGCTGAAAATAGCTTTATTCTAAAACAACTGAGAACATGTCTAAAAACCTTCTTATAAAGAAAAATAGGGAAGCATGGAACTGATGCTTTTAAAAGGCAGATATACAGCTCAATTGAAAGAGGATTTCTGCAAGAAATTCTCTGTGCAACTCTTCATTAAAAGTAAGCTTTCCTAATTAGGAAAAGACTTAAATACTCCAAACAGACCATACCTGCTCTTCTGCTATTCTTGAGGTGTTCTGAAGTTTTATTATTGTTTTATTGAAAGCCTTCTGCATTTCTTCCATTTGTTTTCGGTACCTAAAACAAAAAGTGTTTAAGGCTGAAATATTAGTGCACAAAACTCCTCAGCTTAGCCTTATCTTCAGAAAATATGACTATGCCAGCAAAAAACCTGCTCTTTGCCCAAAGAGCTTTATTTAAACATCAAGTGGTATCTGCTTTTAAGTTTCACAAATAAAAGAGATGTGTCTTTTTCTATGGTTGTGGGTTTTTTTACCCCCAAGGTTATGGTCAAATCTATTTCAACACCTTAAAACTTAGTGCTAATTTACTGAATTCACTTTGCACAGTAAATAATAACTGAGCCCCTTCCTTGGAACCAATTCTGAAATGGATACATTTCCCCACTCTCCTGTGGCTAAGGAACACCATAGGTAAACACTAATACACAGACATCCTTCACAGAAAGCTCTTGGTTCCCTCTTCACAGTCACTTATTCAACCAGAGGTATTACAGATAACAGGGTACTTTAAGTGGAAACAAACTAAAAAGGCATTTTAGGTCTGTGACATTCAATTCAACAGTCATAGAAGGACATGCCTTTTGTAGAAAGAATTATGGACAGGATTAGTGCCTACATCCTGACAACACTTTATCCTTTTGAAAAACCCACAGCAATACTCGTCAAAATAAAATTAACAGGACTGTATCTGAAATACAAAGAGGGAAGCCCTGTCTCACACAGAGTAACTCCAACAGCCACCTAGGCTTGGGTCCTTTTTTCAGTTTTCCATAAAGCTTTACACTGTGATTGACACTGTGCCCAACTTTCCCCTGTACTCTTTTTTCATAGGCTGGACTCCTACCAATCATCCTCAGACTCACCTCTGACTGAGTTCTTCCAAGTAGCGGCTGCTGAGGGACATGTTGACTTCCAGGGCCTTTATGCGATTGTTCAGGCGCATGAAGACGGACTCCTTTTGATTGGATCCATGAACAAGGTTCCCATTGGCATAGCCTAGGTCTGTGGAGTTCTGCAGTTCAGCATAGAAATCTGTAGCTGTTCTCTGAGGTCCCCCCGAGACTGGAATCGCCATCAAAGCTTCTTCAGCTGCCTGATCGTCCTCCTTTGTCTCGGCAGATACCAGAGACTCAACAGGAGGCAACACAGGTTTCTGCACTTCAGGAACGCTCTCCTTTCCTTCCACAACATCGCTGGCTACTATGCCCACTGTGCTTTCAGGCTGAAGAGCAGTCTCTGTAGGCTTTGAAATCACTGGAGTAGCAACAGTCTCTCTTGTGCTCATCTCCTTTACCTCAGTGGCCACACTGGTCTCAGGGCTTTCTTCTACAACTGAGCTCTCAGCCTTTTCTGTTTCAGTGCTGAGCTCAGGCACATCCAGCTGGGGAGTTGCCCTTGGTGCTACCTGGGCTGAGTCTTCTTTTGCAGGCTCCAACACCACGTCTGTTGGGGGAGATGGCTTAACTTCAGAAGTAACTTCTAGGAGGAGGGACTGAGAGACAGTTTGAGGATGACTTGGCTCCAGCACAATGGACTCTGTGGTCTCATTACTGATCTCCTCATGGACTGCACTGAAGTCAACTGCAACAACAGACCCAGGGGGTTTCTCAGCTTTGCTGTCCAACTGCTCGGGCAGAGGCTCCTCTACTGCTGTCTGGGCAGATTCAGTCAGAGCTGACTGTGGCTGCTGCACATCCACAGGGTAACGTGGCCTTTGCTCACCTCCAGTTTTACTGTGCTGCCGATGCATGGCTACTGCAACTGAGCACCACTTAAACAGGTATTCTGAGAAGGTGGAAATACAGCACACTGCTGCCATGTCACAGCAGTACTTCTCTGTCTCCAGTTCAAACCATGCCAATGTTTCCTCTTCCTGGTCATCACTGGACAGCAAAGTCACTGTGGACTGGCTTGTATCTTCTTCATACTCTTGCACTAGCTGAACTATTGGGCTTTCTTTAGTCAAATCCACCATTAATTGCTCTTTCTCTATCTGGGGAATATCAGTAGTAACAAGTCTATAACAGAAGAGTTGAAGACAAGGTGTTAGTTCAACAGTTTTACATCCTTGCTCTAGAAGACTGTGAAAATAGGATCTTTCAGAAAATTAGCAAAAATTAGTCTAGTGACCAAAGGCCAGTCTGGAGACCAAAATTCTGCAAGATAGTATTTTTTCTGGTGATTTTCAGTCCCAACAGGCAAACACATTATTTCAATCCCTGCCGCTTAAACAGTGAGCCTTCTCAATTAGATATTGTCCCTTCCCTTACCCCTGAAAACTGTCACCAGTTCAAATACCATTTCTTACACAGCAAGCATCTTACTCTGCTGATGCAATCTTCAAATGCAACAATCACAGTGGTGCCAGTGACCTTCCTCAGTCTCACAGCAAGTGTGACAGAAAACCATAAAAGCACTAAATACAGCACAAGTCATGTCTTCACATTTAAGAGGTAGGGTCTTGGCCCTAAGCAGCCAAATTAACAGCAATCGTAATCAACTGAAAAACAACAGAAAATCTATAGAGAACTTCTCAACCTCATTCTGTGCATTTGTACAGATATTTTCATTAAGGAAAGTCTACTGAAGTATAAGCTTCTAAGCCAGAATTCTGTGAATGTAATTTAACTGAAGTTTCAGCAATACAATTTACATTCCTAATCAGTTTCCCTTGCAGAAGACCACAAAACCTGAAGCAATATTGTCAGTTTCTGTGCCAAAACATGCCATAACAGAAATAGTTATAATTAACAGTAACTAAAACAAATTTCTCTAGTTAGTGCATATACCATACTTACAGATTTTACCAAATACTTGCCTTTTCACTTGTTTAAGTCTGCACGTCGTACCTGAGCATTCTACTACCAAAGACTACAGACTGGCACATGTTAGTCTCTGCTTGGAGCACATGACAAAAACACCAAGAGCAATCACTTACTCTGGTGAAGGAACAGGCGTTGGTTCAGGCAGTCTTGGTGCAGCTGTTGAAGTTGCAGGAGTGGCAGTGACATTTTCAGACACACTTTTGTTCCCTGCTGCAGGAAGGAGGAAAAATGGGAACATAGGAATTCAAGAATCATCTTTGTTTTTAACAAATTCTGAAGTTTGGGTTTATTATTGGGGGGTTTATTATTAACTGCACTACCAAATTAATTGCAGATGTCATCCAAAGTTATTTACATGAAAGTGCTACTGATAGTTTACGAGTGTGATGCTGTGGACAGCCTTAAAATACTTCCAGAAAGAAGCAGCCAAGTTAGGACTTTACAACTTAACTTGGGTAAAACAGAGTAAAGATCTCCAAGTAAAGCTGAACAAGCATATGTGTCATCTTTGTATGGGTTCTTTTCTCAGCAAATTCAGTATCTTTGTTCTGCTTTTCACTAGGTTCTATGGCACTAATAGGGTGTGCCACAACAGGTGAAAAAAAGTTATTTAAATACAGACCACCCAACTCCTCACCAAAAAAAAAACCTCAACAAAGACATGAAAACTTCCCAGAATGCTTTTCATCTAAAAAAACTACACTACCTTCAGTTTCAGATGACTCTTCAGTTTTGGCTCCAAGCATATTAGCAGCAATGTTCACCATACTTAGGATAGCATCTAAAAGAGACAACAACGACTCAACAAGAGCACTTTCAGAGGACCCAGAGATCAGCAGCACCGAGAAATCTGCTCTTTTGCAATACTTGCTTGAAACTAATCAGAGTGTAAGGACATAAAAATACCTGAGCATTCTGTTACACTCAAGGCAGTTGTTTCTTTTAAAGGTAAGTGTACAAGCTAGAAACCTCTACTTGAAAATCTGTACCATAACATCCACAGACCTGGCTTACACATATATTTATTTTAAGGACCTGTCAAGTAGAACAGTTGCTCTCCCCTCTGAATTCACAGAAGTAAATTCCAAGAGGGCCTGCTCTACATCAGCATATATTAAATACAGCTACTCTCTGGTCTTGATACTGAAAACAAACATAATTGCCAGGCTTATTTAAAAGATGAGGATCCGGTAAAGAGCACCATATTGTAAATATACAGAAGCTGGCTTGATTTTACCCATTTCTCCCCCACCCACCAACATATAGCAGTGTATGTCACATGGCCAAGGTCATAATGTGAGAGAGGCATTTTAGTAGTAACAACAAACTCCTTGGGCTCCAGGAAGTTGTGTTTAAAACTTTAGTTCTGCCTTTCCTCCAGAGCATGTCAGAAACTGCATTCCTGATTTATATTATTTATGTGGGTTTGTATTCTGTGAAAAGTCATAATAGTCAAAAGATGCTAAACTTGAGCTATGCATGGTTTCTTACTACTGATGGAGAAGCAGAAAATGAGGGAGAATACAGAGTTGGTGGAGAAGCTTTACAATCTGGGAGAACAGCAGGAGAAAGAACAGTGAGCCACCCCACAAGGTTAAGGCTCGTGGAAGACTGCAGAATGCTTCTTAGGAGATTAAAAGTCTGAGAACCCCTCCCTCACTGAACATTAAAGATGCAAAATGGAAGCCTGTCACATTTGTCTATGCAAATATTAAGAAACCAACCACAAACTCTCCTCCTTCCAAAAGAGGAGCACTGACCACCCTGCCAGAGGAAAGGTCTCAATAACAAAATCCACCAGCCAGAACCAAATAATGGTCACTGCAGTGTTTCAGTGCATTAGAGAGACAGCTGAGCACCATCAGCAACAGGTGCTGCAAATCTTTTAATCTTAGCTTTAGTAGTCTAAAAAATTTAATGAAAAGTCACTGCATTGTTCAGACAATGAATATAACCTTGTAACACTGCCCTTGCTGACAGATCATGTGAACATGCATAATCAAGATAGCTTGAAGACAGAAAGTCTGAAAGTCACAAATAAGAGATAAGCAGTGTCAGGGAAGAATTAACTGCTTTATCTCATCTGTGAGAGGCACACATTTAGAAATAAACTGCTTTTTACACTATCTAGTTCCCTTTTGAAAACTGTTCTAAGCAGTGAATATTCCTAGTCATGACCTTATTCTTAGGAGACAACAATGTTCTAGAAAAAAGTATGAAAGATTTCTGAAGCTCTGATCCACTACAGGATGAAAGTAAAGCCTGACTCCAAACAGCATTAACTGAGTGCAAATCTGCACTGCAATAACAAATCTTCCTAAGCTGGGACAGAAGAAAGAATTGTACAGTGCAAGAGCTCTTTAGAAAATGGTGTGTGGAGGTGATACTATCCTGAATATTTCAACAGTAAAGAATATCATTAAAACTGAATATTCAAGCATTCTTAGCCAACCAAACCCTACACCTGGCGGTTTTCCAAGGGGAAAAGTGAGATGAGACAGTCAAGAACCTTTAGTTCTCTCAAAAAAACACAAAGCCTTTTTGAGGAACATAAATTACAATATTTACATAAAGCCTTCTCAGAAATACTATTCTCCATCTTTCCCTCCCCTTAAAGTTGTAGAAAGTAAATCTTTATATTGCCTCCTGTAAATTAAGCACTTTAATTAAATACAGATTTCCAAGTGCCAAATAATTAAGGTTCTCCAACGTTTTAGTACTGGCCATTTACTGCCCTATGAAACTTTCACAATATTTTCAATACACAGAATCCTTAAGTATAGAAAACAAGTTTCTACAAAATAGATATCCTTACAAATTGAAAATCCATTTTTAGGACCCTAAGAATGATCCCCCAGCTTCAAATGTTTAATTATTCCTATGGAACTAAACAAGAAACAATAAATTGTTTCAGCAGAAGAAAATTAAAGTTGTAGATGTTGCATGACAAATAATAATCCACTTTCAATTAGCACATCTTGTTTTAAGTACAGCAACAACTTTTTCTAATAAATCACACTCACTTGTAGCAGAACCAAGAAGATTTTTTGAAGATTTTTCTTCCCCTGTGTTGTAATCCAACAGATAATCTATGTATAAAAAAAAGAACAACTAGTGACTATTAAAATTTAATGTGTCATGGGCAAAGAATACAAACATCAAGATTTAAATTGACATTATTGAATTGCATGTTAACAGTGTAGTAATAAAATTACAGAGGGCAGATTACAAACTGAAATGGGCACCAAGAATAGATCTGTTTTGTGTGAGCTGCTTTACTTTAGTAATTGTTTAGTACTGTGAGCACATGAAGAGATTGTCTATTCTGCCAAGTAAAACTTATTACTATAATCCGCATAGCTACATCAAACACATTGTTTAAAACTTAAAGGGATTGTTGGAAAAGCCCAGAAATACTGAGACATTGTCAACAAGCAAATTCAGAAGTCAAATCATCTATCATATGCAGGAAATGATGAGCCACCAAAACCAGCACAAGAGCTGTGGGAATGGCTAAAAATGCACTAAATATTTGCTTACCATAATCTTCATCAAACAGTTCCTGTCGTTCAGACTGATACTGAGAATCAGCTATTTCTTCATACTCTTCAACCATGCTAGTACCAAATACTCTATGATAAAAGTTTTAAAATAAAATCCCATTATTAGTAATTATGGTACATAATTAATAAGCAGTATTACCTTTATGCAACACATAAATTAGAGATACAGTAGTTGCAGTCAGTTAACTAAAATCAAGCAGCAAGGATGTTTATTTTCTCTAAGAGTAATCTACAAAGTCCACTAGAGAACTGAAACAAGATCCTGTTCTTCATTCTAATTTCAAAGAGTCTTTTTTCTTCCTTTTAAACTCATACCTAGACTTTCTTGTCTTTAGCTTTCCATAAGCTTAAACCTCCTCTTTCTCTTCACTTTTGACTTGCTTTAGGAGTAACGATTCAGAACTACCTCACTTTGCATACCATATTTTCTTTGACCTATTCTGCCAAAATTAAATCAAAATAATCCAATTTAAAGCAGTCTTGTGAACTAAAAATATGGTTTGACTTCTAACATTAGAGACCTCCCAGGTTTAAAACCTGTTTTTTAGGAGCAGTACAGAGGGTGATGGTTCTCTGAAATACAAATTCACAGGTGTTTCTACTCAGATATTCCAAGCATTACTGCTGCATGCACCTGTGGAGCCAAGCAACACAGCAGCTTCCCAAAAGCACTCACCACACCTGCTCTTTTTAGATCACCACTTGTTCCCCATTTTGCTTGGTCAGTCTTGAAATGCTCACGTCCTGCTGCTCAAGGCTTCCATTTCCTCCCCTTCCCCCGCCCCCCCAAATATAAACTCTTCCTTATATACTAGAGAAGCAAATAAAAAGACTCAAAGCTTCTTTAAACAGATGTGAAAGACACTACACAGAAGGCAAGTCAGGCAACTACTGCAATTCACAATACTTACAGAAAACTGCAATTGAAAATTGGAATCATTGCCCAACTATTATGAAAACAAGGAGGTAGGAAGACTAAGCAAAATACAAAGTATTACCTTATAAGACTTAAAGGACAAAAATGTTCTGATCCAAAGTGTGATATCAACTCCACCTAAAGAATAAAAGGTACTTAAAATAAAACCTCAAAGACTCACAGAGTCAAGAGTTCACTTAACATATACATTCAATCTTGAAATTGCAAATTTTGTTTACTCAAGGGAGTTGCAGATTGCCCACAGCAGAAAAGACCAAAGATTTATTCTTGCCATGCATTAAAGAGCTGAGCCGCAGCAGAGAACACCCCCAGCCCCATGCATCCATCACTCCAAAAGAAGAGGTTGCTAACCTTTATGTACTTGATGAACATCTGAAGCGAGAGAAAGGAAAGGAGAAAAAAAAAAAAGTAGATGTCAGTACAAAGGCTGAACACATGCCACAGGCAACTACAGAGTCCTGTTGGGTTTAATTCAGTACTATAAATGCCTAAGATGACAAGCTGTGAAGGAATAAGTTGTAATACTACTTCATCTGCCTTGGGTAGCAAGATTTCATTTAGCCCTTGTACCTCGCAGATTGAAGGTAGCATGCAACAAGTATTTTATTAGGGAATTTAAGTTATTCAGTTTTTCAGGGCAGCATGATTGCAGATAGAATACTCAAGTGTGTTAAATGTACTAAGTGTATTTTTCCCCTTAAAGAGCACAGACTACAGAAAGTGACTCAAAAGGAAAAACAAACCCATGTAGCATGCATGCTCTATGTACTGCTGCTTCTTCAATTCAGTATAAAATACTTCAATTTAGAGAAGCACAACTGCAAGAAATAGAGCAGCTGATGACAGACTTGAAAGCTTCAATCACCTGTGTATTTCTAGTGCAACCTTGACTACACACTGGTATTTATTTATTCTGAATCAATTTGCAACTGTAGAACGCATTAATTAAACCACTATGTAGACACTATCACTGAAGGCCTGGAGTAATCTGCAAGTGAGACCAAGACAAATATTCCCACAAAATCAGCTTACAAAAAATTCCACTATTTTTGATACAAGTTCAGTAAGCCACTTCAAAAAATTTTACTTTCTGAAAATGATTTGGACTCCTTCTGTAGACCAGACATACTAAGAACTTGTTTACTTTTTGCACTATAAAGTGAAAACATTATAAGAACAAACCACTGGAAATTTTACCATGCTGTATTATACAAAGCAGAGCACTGTATCCACCAAGGGATTAAGTGCTGCAGCATCTACTGGAACTCTGGAACTTCAGTGACAACGGCAGCTACCTTAAGGCATTAATTCAGCCAGAAAACAGAATTAAAAATAAATGAAATCTCTATTCTGTGACTCATGCAGAATTTCTGGGTAGAGAGGTTAGACAATTATCATTCATAGCTACTTCTTCATAAAAGCACAAAGCATAATTAAGGAGTACAAACTAATTTTTTTTTTGGCAATACCATAATTGGAAGGTGACACATCACTGAAGAGGACCTAAAAGGTCTGTATTTTATTTGAATTCAAACCTTCGTTACATTCCAGTATTTTCACAAAAGCTTTTATCCAAGTTCAAGCACCACATTAATTATTTATGGAGTTTTACTCCCTTTGAGTCTCCCGAGTACAGATAGCTTAGTGCAAAGTATTTTGAAGGTGGAGGTATCATGGCAATGCTCCAGCAGCAGCGAGCATAAATAATTTGCCTGAATCAGAGTTATGACTGAATAACTGCAAAACTGCACTTGGAGTCTGTAATGAGAACCAAGGTTCAACCACTTACACTTTCAGATTCACTGAAGTGTACAGCACAACACAGTACAAAAATACCAAGAAATATGCATATCCTGATCTGTGCTCCAAAGAGTGAGTGTGCAGTGTGTGTGTATATACATATATCTATCTAGATAGATAGATACAGGTATATGTATATGTGTATATATATACATATGTAAAGCAGGTACAGCTGAGAAACTACATAGGTCAAAATTCTTCTGATCTTACATTCAGGGGACACTTGGTTAAGTCAAATAGAACAGAACACTGTCTATATTTTTCTTAATTTAGGTATCAGCTAAGCATGTACTTGGACCCAAGGGGCTTCCCAAGATCCTCTCAATTACCAAAGTGAGAAAGGTAATAGGCTCATGACTGTGACAAGGATTTAGTATGCAGACAACCCCAGCTGGGGCCACTAATTAACCAAGGGCAATTAATGGTGAGGTAAGCTTTGATAACAGATTTCTCTGGATGCTGTTATACAGGGAAAACCCAGCAAACCCTTCCTTCTCTGAGGAGCACGGATGCTTTCGCAGTATTAAGTTACCTTAACATATTTTGCATACATCTGTTCATCCAGAGGAAAGCTCTGGACATTTCTCTCATCTCTGGCATGGAAAGTACCTAATTTAATCCATTTGTTTGTTGGATACCTAGAAAGGAAACAATGAAGACAGGTAATGAAACACAGGAACTCACTGTTTACAGATATTTGCCCAAGTTTCCCCTAATGTCTTCCCAGAGAAGAAATACATTTTGTTCTTTCCAGCTGCAAGATGGCAGCAATGTTCCCAACACAAAACCTCAGCAGAACCTCCTCACACACTTACAGCAACACGCAAGCTCTTGAAGCACAAACCCCCAGACTTGATCCAATTACTGAAATTCAGCCAGTGTACAATGAAGCCACACCAGATAAGAACACAGCACATGACAGGCTGTATTATTGTAAGCAAGCAGTAGAAAACTGAGCAAAGTAGAGCTAGAACTACACAACAGGCCAAGTGTTGGACGTCTAACCCTACATGCTTTAGGCACCCAAGAAGAAAGGGATTTTTTCTGAAGCACTGTGAATGTCTGCTCATTCACAGACCAGAATTATCTGCTCACTCCAGAAAGCAGTGGGGGCACAACACTGCCTAAATCATCATAAAGTCACCCTCTAAGCAGCCATCTGGTCGATCTGTAGCACTCTTACCCCCTTCCAATTTCTCAATGGTGTACTAGTCTTTTTTCTTTTAAAATAATTTGTGGATTTTTGAACAGAGTTCAGCACTGAAGACAACTCAAACCATGTGAAAATGGTCTGAATGACAAGGGAAGAGACAGCCCAAATCCTCAGTAGCATTTTATTAAGGAATTTTATAATCTGCCATCCACTATCCAGCTACTGTATAAATTCTGCTCCTTCATTGCTACTTGTCAACAAATTTTTCCTTTTAATTTTTAAGGTGACAAAGGAAAAAAGAACTGCTAGCAACTGATAATATACACAAAGAAAATTCATGCGACTGCACACTACATTACACTTTGCATGATAACAAGCATACACAAATCATGCTTAATAAAGCTTTGCATCTAATAATTATTTCATTTTTTTCATTCAGAAGGATGAGTTTAGATAACATACCTGTCACTAATTGACACCAGAAAGTCTTTAGGAGTGGAAGAGAATAATTCATGATTTGCAATGTCAAACTGCTTTACTTGGACTGGTTCACAGAGCTCAACAACAAACCTTAAAGACAAAAAGAAAATATTTTAAGAAAAGACTTTTCCTTCTGCAGTTACAATCTTCAGCCCTTTACCTCATTATCCTTCCATGGGTATAAGGAGGATACTACAAAAATGCTGTACCATAAGAATCACTGGTGGTGTTTTCCTGAACACATACTTCAGTAACTCTAGGAAGCACCTGCAGCTACAAGAGTTTCATCCATTTTGTACTCAAAGGCATCAAGTCACAGAACTAAAAACTAAGGACTGCAAACATAATTTAAATCACATCTGAAGTACCAATTAATATATGGTAAATTCTGTTCACCTGTTCTACAATTATTTGACAGTCAGGGAAAGAAATAAAAAATCTTTATTTGAATGGCCAAGTACTTTATCTGCCATGATAATTATGCAAAACTTACACACATTAAGATAAATAAAAATATCACCTTAATATTAGTTCTTAATACCAGAATTACACTTCTATGGGAGACATAATAAAACATCTTGTGCTAATTCTGTCAAAGTTCCTCACACACTCATTCCAAGCAGCAACACGCCAAGGTCAGGTCAGTCCCACAGGACACATTCAGTCCCACAGCAGTGGAAAACTGTAATCACTCCTGTCATAAAAGTGAACCTCAGGAACCTACCAGATTTTAGTACTGCAAGGATTGAGCATATAAAGGTCCATGTTTTCCATCAAAATAGCTGAAGTGCTCTGTATGAAGAAAAAATCAGTATCTTAGATGGTATAGTAGATACCAACAGCACAAAGGACTTTTCCCCTCTTTCCAAAAATAAGTTTGAAATTAGATTTTTAGACTAGTATCAAGTTTCACAACATTCTAAGCAAGATAATATCCAGGACACAGTATGCCATACTACTTTGGGGCAAACACATTATTTACTATGGTGAGCTCTTTGAACAACTGAACAAAGTTGTATTAATTTCTGTAGGAAGTAGACTCTGCTGCTCCCATTTTCTGAATTCACTTAGAAAGACGTGGTTCTCTATAGCAATCGCCTTAAAGAAGGCACAGATCACTTATATCCTATTTCTATAAACTAAAATCCCAATAAACCCAAACATAGAATAACAACTTCACAAATCAGTGTTAAGTGTACTTTGTGCTACTTGTTGCATAACAGTACACTAAAATAATGCACACTAATAATTAGTAAATGCTTACCTTTGCCTCTGGATTTGCTGCCAAAATTTTGGCACCACACTCTACAGAAGCGTAGTTATTCCTGTTTTTCTGGACCTTTTTAGTGGAATGCTGCCCACCAACAGCAGAAGGGTGCATTGACTGACCTACAAGCAAGAAAATATTGCTCCTATAACAAACCACACAAACAAAACAGTATTTTCACTGTCAGGAACTTCTGCTCACTGCTTTTATATAATGAAGGCTATTAATTATGTAGTTCTAGCAGAAAAATGAAGTTCCAGGCTGCATTCCAAATTGAGACAGTCTCACTATTCAGCTGTAGTACAAGATGACAGTGGTCCAAACAAATGAATCCTGAACTTACTCTTTTCTTTCTCCACTTCCATGACTTTTTTCTTCCATTCATCAAATGTTGGAATGTCTCCAGGATCCTTCGGAGTTATTACTGATGTAGGGTCGATTTCTCCTGTCTTCTTAAAGTCTTTCTGCAGAAGAAAGAACCACCAATTGTGAATATTTTTCAGGACCAACAATGAAAACAAAGATGAACTTCAAAAAAACAAAGCATGCTCTGATCAAGTCAAGGGCAGACACATCATTTGCACCCGTGTTAACAACTTAGAGCCAATGTAAGCAAGATTATAAGCCAGAAAAAACATGTGATGATTTTCTCTCAGAATTACAGATTATTCCACTGAAATACTGGCAATTTTTGTGGCTTATCCATTTTAAATAAAATGTAAGCCTTCTGTCTCCAACACCTGCATTTTCTTCACAATTTTTGCTTTTCCTCTTCCTAATGAAGAAAGTTTTCCCTGCAGCAAAAATCTTTAAACATGAATGCTTGCCATGACAGAATTCCAGAGGTTCCCTGGAATTTCTGAACATCTCAAAAACAGCAAACAATTAAATATTAAAGAAACAACTTTTAGGTATCTCAGAAATAATGTTTTGGACTTGCCTGGCAAAGCAAAACCCCTCTCAACTAAACTGCATGTTACTCTGTTTCAAATCTTAACTTCTCTTTTGTACAAACACATTTTCAGCATTCCACCAGATGAGTGAACTATTTTGTTAGACATTTCAAGTGTAGAGATTATTTTGTAGACAATATTTTAAAGGTAGTTGCCAAATGACAGTTTAAACATGATCCTAAAATAGCAAAAAATGGTATTGCCAAGGCCTCGGTCATTGTATTTAAAAAATACAAGCTTTAGGAAGTACCTCACAGAGCATGAAAAAAGTCATACAGTTAAGCACAGAAGGCCTGACTAGCTACATATTCCACTTTAACAAGGGCCAAGTAGTACTTCTGGGACAGAATAAAACCACACCACTTTTTTTCTCAGTGGTGATAACCTAAAGGAGGGCTTTAGGCTCTTGTACATACTGAGGGGATACCAGCACTGCTTACCTCCCTTTTTAAGTTCTCCGAAGCATTCAGAGCAGATTTTTGCTCATCCGCCCCTTTTTCAGCTGCTGAAACTTTTGACTCAAACTCTGATTTTGTCTTCTTTCCCTTGCCATGTGAAGATGATATGTTCTCTATATGTTGGCCTGCAAGGCTGAATGTTTAAAGAGTATCAGGATCTATAACACGATCAGCCACATGCAATTAAACACACACACAAATATGTAGATAAGCAAGCACATGCAAATGTTTGTTGCAAAGCCAGCACAGAAAAGAACAACTACCTTAAAGTATTCAGAGTCACACACAACCTGCTTGGATACTCACCTCTCTGGTGGACTGACAAAAGAGGAAGGCTCACTCTGAGGGTCAGCCTCAAGTGTCCCACCAATATCACAGTCAGGTTCTGACTGCTCAGCTTCACTAGAGCTGACTACAGGGATATCAGCATGGGAATTCTCTATTGCACTGAAGGGAAACAAACAACATGCTTTTTTAGCCTTCTGATAATACAAGTGGCCCTGAAAATCAACCACAAAGATATCTCAAAGTTTTAATAAAGCAACAGTCTCACAGAAATAATTAAGAAGAATTAAGTATGCTGTACTTGTGGTATTGCATTCTCAGATGTACCCATGAAAGAACAGAATTTCCTTTTCCAGCCTGTTTGTCCCAGAAAGGAACTCAAAACAGGCTTCTCATCTCCCTGAACTCTCATCTAACATCTCAGCAAACACTGCAATGGATAATTCTTCCCATAATCACTACAAACTAACAACAGGTTCAGTTACCTGGCTGCCAGCAATTTTCTTTTCCCTTTCAACAAAGGAAACAAATGACAGACTGAGCTCCCTCACTAAAAGCTCCTCATGTTCCCAAGTCAAGAGGCAGCCATCAGAACAGAACTTGGCTAAAACTAGAAGAGAATAGGAGGAGAAATGTAGAGCCAGACAGACCTCCTTCTACTAGATTTATTTCTTCTTTTTTTGCTAGTATAATTACAATCAGGTAACTCAGCAGACCATTACCCAAGCTGTACCAACAGCCCAAACCAGCTCATCTGCCCTCCGCTTTACATCCTCTCTCCCAGAAAGGCTGAGCACACATCAGAAAAATCCTGAAGCACAAACCAAACAGAAAGCCTCCCATATGTTCTTTAAGAATGATGGGATGAGTGGGAAGAAGATGGCTGGGAAGATGGAAGTATCTTTCAATTGAGAACTCCTGACTGTCCTCTCTTCTCCAGCACAGGGATGACTTTCAGGCTGATCCAGGCTACAGCCAGATCTAAGCAAAAGCTTTACTCTGCCTTCTAAATTTCAGCATAAGCTTTCTTTAATGTAAGCAACAAACTAGGTTAATCCGATATCATGACAGAGCTGCCAAAACACAAACAGCATGTAAGCAACTTACAAAGGGATCTTTTTGGTTCTCTGACTGCTACAATTATCAACAGAAGCAGCTGCAACCAACACAGGGAGACAATTTTGGTACCTTTCATATGATAAACTTCCTGTGGTATAAAACAAAAAACTCATAGGTATTAAAGACTTTTTGCTATGTAGCAAAATCTAACAAACATGAATACAAGAATTTATTAGCTATAAACAGGGAGTGTTTTCTCTGAATGCCCCAAAATGCCTCCATCTGAGATGCACAATATTTGGGTGTGCATGCAACTCTTTACTGACTAAATAAAGGCTGACCATTACACTTAAAACTGAAAAGATCCACATATTCTCCATTTCAGTGGGTGACAGTACGAATAATTATCAACTGAATAAAATATGGGAGAAGAATGAACTTAAAAATTCCTTGCTCTCAGGGTGTACCTGACTGGCCTCAAGTAACTAATTTTGGCAGAAGGTGAGTCTTAAAAGCTGTAGAGTTCCCTCTCCTTTGGGTACCTTGATTTGCCTTAATTTTTAAAAGGCATTATTAAGATCACTTTGCACAGCAGGTTCTTTACTTCCAGACAGAAAAGAGCTCAGATTATTTTTCAGTAATTTTTCCTGAGATTAGATTTAGGTAGAAAAGTTACACTCAGTGCTGCTCTAAAAAAGGATTCATTACAAAGTAAAACTTGTTTGGAATAAAATTACTTTCAAAATATTTTGATTAAGAGGTTCTGCTGAAATATTAGGCCAGTAACACCTGAGAGAGCTAGACTCTGTTACACTGTCAAGAATCAGCATCTAAACCAGGAAAAAGGTAACAAATGTCTGAAGACAACAAACGCAACCATGTCTGTTTAAAGATCTTCTTTCAATAGGGAGCTGGACCACAGATGGTTTGGATGTTAATCCGTACAGTAAGAGATCACCTATGACTATTGAAAGCTGAACTGCAGTTTGAAATAATGTATAAACAGCCTTCTCTGCCACACCAGTTCTGCCCTTTCCTCCTGTAAATGGCACTGGTGTCACAACACCACTGCCCAGCATTAACATCAGGTGCTCCAAACCAAGTTTCTATTTTCATTCATTTCATAGCTCAAGTCTTCAGAGTTCACCACTCCAGTATTCCCCAGCTATGACAGCCAGACAATTTCCAACAATTACCAGACACCACCTGAATGTTTCAAAGAAAATAACATCCTGTCTCTTTCTAAGATGTGACAACAGTAGAGCTTACAACACATTACACAAACAAATCAGTGGAATAGTCAACAAAAGCTATAAAAAAAACAGGCTGAAGCAACATTCCAATTTTTCTTTATAAACACTGCAAATTTTGGAAGACTTCCAATTAAAGACACTGATGAAGTATCAAAATGTGTTTAAGCGTTAGCCCTGGCAGACTAGGCAAGATCAGCCAGCGAACAAAATTTCCATACCTTTTCTATGGGAAAGAACTTAAATTTGGTAAAGCAGAAAGACTGAACTCTTAAAAAACCCAAAACATCAAAGACAAGTCTTACTTCATTTTCAACATGTTGAATTTTTATCTAACAAAATACTTCATTTTTATCAACAGTCAGAACAACATAACTTCCCCTAGCACATAAAAAAGCCCAACAGAACTTTGTGAAAATCCTTGCAAGTATGCACACACAAATTTCCACACTACAGTTCCCATTTGATAGGACAAGAGAAGGGAAACAAAATGAAGTACATGGACTCCAGAAAGCTGCCTGCAGCAGAGGCAGCTCTGCAATACACTAAATGCTGAGCTGCCTTGACTGCATTTATATGAGAATTTGCTATTTTGTCACAAATCTCTTACTACAAGAAGTTGAGACAAAACTCTGCAGAGTTGTTCCTACACTGAAAGCAGAGGCCATTGCTGAAGCAGCCTCAATGCTTGTTGACACATTTGTGAAGGGCAGAAATCCTAATGGTAAAGCCCTGAGAGCTTTTATAGTACAGATTATCTAAGCACGTTGGCTTTTTTTTCAAAGCAGCAGCTTAGAAACTGATCATGGCAATAGTATTCCACTTCACAAAAGCATGCAACCATTTATCCACACACTGAGTAAATGGTGGCACACTCCACTAGCACTGACACTATAAACCACCAAAACAATTGTGTGAAGCAGTCCCATCTTATCCCTACTAAACATCTGAACAAGAGCAGAGTAAATTATATTCTCTCAAAGACCAAAACAACAGAATTGAAAGAGCTTACTCGGGCTGTGAGACTGGAGGTATCTCTGAGGTAGGTGAACTGGAAGTGTTTTCAGTGCTTGGAACTATGCTGGAAGAAGCTTCATTTACATCTACTGAAGGTGAACTCACAACTTCAGGCTGGCTTGTTTCACTTATTTCTGTTGTCTGTAAAAACATTCAGGTGAATATACATTTTTCCATACCTGAGTAATAAGAGCTTTCATACAATAACATCTAGTATGGAGTTCTAACAGTGCAGTTGTTCAGATTTCTCTCAGAAATTAATTTTGTTTCTTCCAAGACCAAGGTGGCATTCTGTGCTACTCTGGGATAGTTGCAATACTCTTCTGTAGTCTGATATAATAATGTAAAAATATTAATTGGAGCAGGCCTGTAAAACAGCTTCCTTAATGATGCATTCCTATAGAGACTGCCATGAGAAAACCACCTTGAATATTGCACCAATCGAAAGAAATAGTTCTATTTGCATTCTCCATTACAATAAAATGTTCTATTTTCATCTTAGACTAAATTTCAGAGAAGGCTTTCAATTTCATCACTCCAGTGGAGGTCCAAAATTATTTAAAGCCCACTCCATGCTGTAAGGGAACAACGAGATAAATAATTTTTCACTTCCAAGTGTTCAGTAGTCTTGAGACGTATTTATTCTAGGTCTTCAGTTTTCATGAGCACATTCAAAATAAGGCTTTGTAAATTTGAAAGAGTACATAACCACTGAAACAGGTCAGATTAACTCCTGAAGCAAAAGGAAATACTATTGTACAAAAGTCTCTTGTCAATAGCTAGATTACACCAAGTCATTAACTAAACATGAAGAAGTCTGGAAGATTTAACAAAATTAAACATCCAAACCATGAAATAAGTATTCTGAAGTATGTCTGTCCTACGTAGGCTGTCTAGCAATCAACAAAATAAAAATATGTAATCAAATAAATCATCTTTAACAATGGGCTTTGTACCTTTTAACACCAAGCACTGACTTTACAGTACCAATGGCACAGAGCTGAAATTCAACCCTTTTCCCATTTTAACAAAGGAAATGAAACTGATAGAAGTCACGAAGGATCAAAGCTAAATTGGACTGCTATAATCACCAAGTCTGATCTATAGAAAAAGAATTCAGAGAAAAGACTACTTATGTTTTATTTATAAATAGATATCCATACCTACAACATCCAATTTTAATTTACCTTAGAAAGTTTTTAGTCAGTACCTACAGATACTAAATTACTCATTATTTATGCACATGGGAAATGCAAGGTCTGTTAGCTCACACATTTTCTCTTTTACTGGAAACACGAGTCTGAGAGCAACCTTGTGTACAGGTGAAATGTGATAGATTGTTACTATGAACTTTAGATAACCAAAATGAAAGACTGAAATCCAAGAAGTATTTGAGGACTATATGAAGACAGGGAATGAAATAAAGCCTTGCCTGGTCAGATTTTGTCAAGTCATTGAGTAGCTCTTCCATAGAGTAACTCCGTGTACTTGAGTCTGCATGCTCAGGCTCCAGTCTGGGACCAGCCTCTTCCCCCTAGGATATTAAAGGTAAAACACAGTAAGTCTGCAGTCACACAGGCCTTCTGTGCTCAGCCAGAGGAGCTACCTCTGGGACACACTGAATAACAGCACTTCTTCCACCATCAAAACATCAAGAAACTAAGCTACATTAATCTTCAGAACCACTACCCACCTGTGTTTAAAATCTTATCCGCACAAAGACTAAAGCAAGTTAAAATAATTCAGTTAAATTTTTGCTGAAAAGACCATTTTAGCATTATCCTAAATAATTCTGTTTGTTTGCTAAGGGAAGTTCATAATTCTGCTATGACTTCCCACCTTGACAAATCCTCCCCTAACTTCTTGCTGACCAAAAGAGGAGAGAAAAAACCCAAAACCTAAGATGACTTGCATCAGAAAACCACTAGAAAATAACACGTGGCATATTTCAGTTGTAGAAGTCTTATCAGGAGAACTACAGTAATTACACAAATCTGCCAGAGCATTTTAAAACAACCTTCTCTTCTACAACTAAAAATTCACCAACAAGTGCAGTGAATTAACAGAATAAAAAATATCAACACTTGAGGAGAAAAGTTTTAAACCCACCAGACTAAAACTAGCAAGTATTTACACTTTCCCTTCAAGCTTTCTAAAGTTGTGACTATGAAATATGCAACTACCAAAGTTGCTTTTGAGCAATACTTTAAAACACAGCAAAAAATGTGTTAGAAATTTACACCCACTTTGTTTTATAAGGGCTATCTAAAACCCTGTGGCCAGGCCAAATACTGCCAGTGTACAGATCCAAAGTGGGCTGCTGTGCTATACAACACTACATGATATTAATTTGATAGAATTAAGGCATGCACTAAAGAGCAGGAACTACAGATCTGAGCTGACAAACCTTAGAGACAACTAAGCAACATTTTCCCCCAAATATTATTAGCTCACATCCAAGACCCTAAGATGAAATAGCATCAATGGCTGGGAGAGACAACTGATCTAAGGCAAACTGATCAAGGGCTGCAGAACTGCTCTTTTTGAGCAGGACAGCTCCAGCAGCCTAATTAGGAGTAATAGACACTTGCTTAAGATTTCTCATACACCCAAGAGATGTTCTTTAATGAGTAAAAACAACAGTCTAACATATTAGTTTTCACATCTTTGGCTTTAAGTTCAGAAATCTGCTTAACAATGCAGTCACATTAACAGAATGCAAGGAAGAACGCTGCAGAGTAGGAAGTCACACACCAGTGGCTTCCCAGTCTCAAGGCTTACTTAATCTTTCCAGATTTATTGCATCAGACATTAAATTCAAGCAGAACTTTTTTTCAGCCAGACAGAAGAACAGGACTGAGTGCTATTTGGCTGTACAAGCTGGCAAAAAGATATAGCTACCCTAGTTGTTAAAATGCTTAAGAAACCTACAACACCTAAAAGGGATTTTTTATGGTCAGGCAGCTCTCCACTTGAGTCAGTCAGAATGCTCAACACACAATTTCCAAGTTTGGTGTGGCATATAAAAGCTTTTCTGGAATGAGGACCGTGATTAACACTACTACAGACTTCTGGAGGAAACAGGAATACCAACGTATCAATACTACCCATGTTTAGAATAGGATTGATTCTGTACCTGGATATATAAATAAATGAAATTACCATGACTTTCTGACTCAACAGCTTGGGAACTCACTACACAATGCAATATGCAGAAACTTGTAATGACTTAATCAGGGTGGGACAATTACACTCAACCTAAAGTGCTGAGTAAAGTAAAAATGAAAGGGACCACATTTATTATGCCTTTCATAAACATATTTTAGCCTTGTTAATTTTTATTGAACAGAAAGAATACAAAGTGATAAATACTGACTTAAACCAATTAATCTTAAATCTTCTATTTAGGACAGCAATTATTAGCACACTGTTTTTAATACAACATAGTTGGAACTGGCATAATGGGGCCTAGTCTTACCCAGCCATCACCTCCTATTGTGGGTTCTATAGAGCCACCCACTTTCCCTGATGCCCATTTCTAACATCTGGCCCCCAAATAAAAAAAGAAAAAACAAGCCACTACTAACTTTACTATTTATTCCTTCTCTTGCCCCAAACCATTCCCCTGAATTGTTGCACAACTGCAACAAATGAAGCACAGAAAAACAAAAACTTGGGAGGATATCACAGCTCACAGAAAAACTGACTACATTAAATATTCTGGCCAAGAAGACCCAATGAAGAACCTTATTTTAAAATTTAATATCAAATCAGACTGAGTAATTAACATGATGTGTGCAGCATACCTTTTCCTGGACATTTTCACCCTCACTGGGCAGGGCACAAGCATCACCTGAAGAATACTGCACTGCCGATGAAAGACTGTCTTTACAAAAGACATTCCAAACAGAAAGCCTATAAAAAAAAAACAAAACAAAAAAAACCCTTTATTTAATATGAAATTTTAGAATTCCCTTAGCATTGTCTCCCTCAATCTTCTTCAGCGGTTCCCATGAGGCATCTAAAAAATACACATGTACAGTTCATGGATATTCATTCATAAATCCATTTGAGGATTCACTTCAAGAAGTTAGCAACAGAAAAACACTACAAATTTATTACTTCCAAAAGAAGAAAGTATCACCAAACCAGATACCAGAGAGTCACCACACCACTAAGTGAAAGCTGATACAAATTAGTTTAGTTACGATAAGTTAGGAACAATTTGAATCAATCACATCCTTTATCACATAGCAATGAGACTTTTTTAGCAAAAATTATTAGCAAGCAAAAACTTAAGTCACAGACTAAAAAGCTAAATCTCCTTATTCCCCTGTACAAAGCCTACCTGAGAAGATTTTGTATAGTCAACATCAACAAGCACATTTAAGAGAACTAGAGAAAATAAGTACATTAAAAAATGCACATTACTTTAGTAAGTACCATGCAAAACCTCTGAGAATCATTCATACTTTTTTTCCAACAGCTTTGGTTGTCAGTAGAAATGGATTTACTTCTGCAAAAAAGCAGCCATCACCTACACAAACACTAGCACCAAAACAGCATCTTCTCTTTCTTATCATAAAGGGTCTCTTCACATCCTAGGGAGCATCTGCACAGTGAACCATTAGGCTTGGAGGCCCAAAGATTTTCACATCAATTTCAACTAAGTCCAGCAGAATATTAAACTAACTGAGCTTTTGTGGAGACTTCAGCAATTCTGGAGCATCAGTTATCCCCCACTTTAAACACATTTTCTATTCATGAAATACCATTTACATAACAATCAGGTGAACAGAATGACCTGCTGAAAATCCATGCAAACATCACCCTGTATCCTGAAAAACAGAGCCACAATCTCCTCAGAAGACAGAGAGGTCTATAGCATGGAAAAATCTGGATGCAGCAACTTTTTGAAAATAGTTTTGAGAACTAAAACAACCTTTACATTAATCGTAACAGTAAGATTATTAGTAGGTCATGATTCACTTACACAACTGGGATCACTATTGCTTAGAATCTGAAGTACCAGCTTTCTTAAAAACTTGGATATCAACTTTATTGGCAAGTTTATGCAGTGTAAACACCCCCACCAAGAGGGAACCCATGCAACAACAGATGACAGACAAGTAATTAATGGTTCTTCTTTGCATTTATCAAGATGTATTTCCACTTCACATACAGAAATGAGTGTTGTGCTGTGCTGCAGCAGTTCAGTGTCTTGCAGGTGGCTTTCCTCCTGTGACTGGTTGAAATAATGTCCTGCTCTTCATTTTCCATGACATTTACTCTGTTCCATGGGCCCTTTTAAATACAAGTTCCCCTGGCTGAACTGTTGGGAGAGAAAGATTCATTCCATTAAGTTGCTGGGGGAGAGAGGGAGGATTCCCTGCCTTTGCTGTTTTTCCTGTTGCCAGTGGCTGCAAGGCAGGTTCTTGCTGACTGGAGAGCTTGGTTGTGGATCTGCTGAGCTCCTCATTCCTGCAGAGCCTTTTCTCTTTGACAATTAGCTGGTGAAAGCAGTCACAGACCTGCAGGACTTGCTCAAGATAAAAGATATTCTGCTACCTTCCTTGCCCTTTCACATCTTTTATTATTTTAACCTCATTAATCTGAAGTCAATTACTCTGTAATGAAGAAGGTGATCTTCAACAAACAGGTGCCTCTTCCCCACTCACAGGCCGGCTTTGCTGGCTCTCTACCTCTGGCCCAAACTCCTCCTCTTGCACAGGCTTATCTGAACTGATCCGTGAATATTTTGAGTAGGGAATTGTCACATGGCAGGCATGGTGACATCTTCATTTTCCCTCTTAGCTGCTGGGCACTAGCACATCTGCACCTGTTGGTAATATAATCCTCTGAGACATGTCAGTGGTTACCGTGGAGGGAGACTGTTCCCCGTGCCTGCAGGGAGGACTTGGAATTGGTACACTGGTGATAAATTCCTTTTATTTTCCCTGTGCTTCAAATTCCTCTGTCTTGCAGGTGTCAAATGCAAACTGTTCTGAACTACTTCACTCTCCAGTGTCCAGAAATAGGTCTTGTTTGGGGAAAAAAATTATGAAATTAATAATTTAGAGGACTGAACAGAAGCTGTGTGTCAGTGTTGCATGGAGTCTTTGGAAAGGAAAGGCTAAGCTGTTTCTCTCTGGGAAGATCAAATAGTATAAAAGCTCCTCTTACCTTCATATTTTGGATTTTTTTTTTTTTTTTAGCTGTAACCTGTATGATTAATTATTCTTACCAGTTGTTTGTTTTCTACTTGATTTTTATGCCTGTCAGAGCAGGTATCCATAGCTTCACTATCTCTGATAGTTTTCTGCAGCCTCCTTTACAATTACTTAAAGAGTTTCAGCCAAATCAGAAGTGGATGGTCTTTCACATGAAACCTACACTGCAATTTCAAAACCACCTGCACTTTTGAATTTCAATGCATTCCTTTCCAAAAGCAGAACAGTCATCAGTCAACCATGGCCAATTTGTATAGCAATGAGTGTAGTGAACCATTCAGATAGGGGTGAGCAGCATTTCTGCTTCAGTGGGCAACTACACCATGAGCCTGTCCTGAGAAAAGTACAGATTCCCCCACCCACCCCTGCTTCTTTGTCTGAGCTTTTGGGTTTGTGCACATTAAGCTGGAAAGTTTGTGGTGTATTAGAGAAAATAGCTTTTAAACTGCATTAATGATAGGACAAAGAGTCATGCTTAAGTTCCTTTGTTCTTGATGAGATTTAATAGCAGGTGGTGTTTTGAGTCATACTTACAAAAATGGAACTATTGAAAACTTCTGTATTCAGGTAAGTCAGTAACTGCGGGTTACATGTTAGGAACAATCTCTTCATTAGAAGATCTACCTTGTACCTGAGACAGTATCTCTAGTGACTGATCTCCAGCACTGTTTGGGAATTAGGTCTGCTTGGTTCTGAGTCAGCATTAAAATAATACTCCTGGGTCACAAGAAACAGAAAGAGAGATTAGCAGATGCAGAAGCTGCTGTGCTTTCACTGGATGTACACTGCAAGTTCATTAAACTCAAGGGGAATTTTGCTCTCTGTAAATTAACACTTAGATTCTCATTTCTGTTGGTTCTTTTTATAATGGTTAACAGAGGTGCTGTGCCATTTGGCCATTTATTTCCATTATGGGGTCTATCCTTCCAGCTAAAGAAGCCGGTTGAATTAATATGCAAAATGTTGAAAGTCAGAAGAAAAACATACTGCTGGTGGTCTTGGTAAGGTTATTAATTTGACTTCTCCCAAACTGGCTGGTCTCATATGGCCTGGCATTCTGTGGGTTTGTGTTCTTAGTGCTCTGTCAGAGTTTGCTGGCAGTAGTTGAGTGACACATCCTGCAAGCTGCATGTTCTGCTGCAGTAGGGATCAGGTTTTCCTGTGGGTGCACGCACACACACCAAATGAGTTCTCAGTCCCCTCCCTAGCTTAGAGGGCTTTTGGGAGACTTGAAGCATCATGTTGGAGTTGGGGAGTAGACCAAGAAGAATTCCAGAAAATAAGCAAATAAGACATTGGACACAGATTATGTCAGAGTAGCTTAAATCAGAGCTGCCAAGCTGCATTCTTCTAAAAGCTGTGTTGGTGCCCTAGTAAAGGCTGATTGCTTGCATGAGATCTTTCAGTATATTAAGGCAAGAAATATATGCCTTCTGTGCTTTTTGTGCTAAAGCAGTTGTTAATGCATTTGTGAGGCTAGACCTTGTGTTTTAAAATGCTGATTCACAGCCATTGAAATATTTTCTTCTGCTGCACTGAAGGGAGTTACTTTTGTTCTGTACAGCTCACCCGAGATGCCCCCCCCAGAGTGGAAGCAAAATAGGAAACAAATGTGTGCGCCTGTGGAATGAAGGGGAGGGATCAGCTACAGTATGCTCAAAAATTTTTGATGTTTCTGGTGTATTTTTTGTGAAGAACCAGGAAGTCTTTACATCTGTAACGAGAGACCAGAGGTGCTGGAATTAAGAGCATGAGAACTTCATCATTAAATGATTGAAACCCCTTTTCAGAAGTATAAATGACATGAAGTATTTGCATAACTAATTTTTCCAAGTGAGAGCTAGGTAGTAAGGCCATAGAAGTCTGGTAACATTCCATCCATGCTCTGAAATGAGCATCTTGTGCATAGGGTCAGACAGAGGTTTGATGGAAAACTCAATACAAGCAAGTAATTACATGATGGGATGGGAATTTAAGATGTGTGAGAAGAATATGCCTAATTCTCAACTGAGATATGAGACTTTGTACCTGCTACAATGTGTTATTACTGTTTTCATACCTTCTACTCAGTTCTTTATTTTCCAGTAACTGCAGCTGCTTCTGCCTCACTTGAAGGCTTTCATTTAATATAGAGGAAAGGTGCTACCTCAAAGATAAGAGAAATTACTGAGGTGCTTTGGGGCTGAGACAGATGTAGAGCACCTTATTTGCTCATCTCCATTATAGTATGTCAGATCCCAAAAGTTCCTGGTCCACTGTCTCTTCTATGGTGAGAGTCCTGAATCTAGAGTGGCTGATGCCCACTAACAGTCTGTGCATATATATACACATATATGCATGAAAACTTAAAAAAAAAATTAGTAAAAAAGTAAATGCAAAGAAGAACCATTAGTCTTTTTCAATACAAGTAAAAAAAAAAAAAAAAAAAACAAAAACCAAAAAAACAACCACAACCCAAACAAAGCAAAAAACACCATTCATTTAAGGAGCCATTTATTACCACAGAAGAGCAGCATGTCTTAACTAAGATAATTTTGAAAGTTATCATGGACTTTTAAGGGAGAAAAAAGTTGAAAACTAAAACTACAGATCTAGACTAAGCAAGGACATTGCCAGCCAGGCACTGGTATCACCTCATTTCCTACCACTAACTTGATTCATATGCTTAAAAAACCAAATGCAAAACATCTGAAATTGGAGCTTTTTTTGCATAACCTTTACCACTCCGTGGTATTTTGCAATTAAGTTTTTAAGAGCTTGCCCACACTTTGCAAAGAATGTACTCTCCAAACAGTTATTTCACTTATTCAGAGGAGCCAAATACAAAGATACTTCTGACAATACTGAATTTCATAGCTTCAGACAATGAGATTCCGATCACTGATTTAAAATAGGGCTTTCGACATTTTAAATGCCATTAGCATGCAAAGCCTGCAAGAAGGAGGTTCCAGGAGCACCACATACTTCATCAGATACTTTAACTGATTTACTGCCTGAAGGGGTAGTGCTGCATCCCCCCTTTTAGCCCATGGGAACCTGCACCCTCTGCTCTGAAGATCGTGGATATATTCCAGTAAGTCCTGAAGAGGGGGGGGGGGGAAGAAATTCAGCTTTGAGCCAAGGTATGCTCAGCTATCAAGACAGAGAAAGAACACGCTATTTGTTCATGACTATCCACTGTTGTCCCAAGTTAAACAAGGGAAACCAACTTCAGTCCTTGCTTAAAGTGCTCCCAGCATTCCTCCCATCCTCTCCTGGAAAAGGCTGCTGAGATAAGAGTACCCTCACAGCACTCTGTGTCCACAATAGACACACAACAACATTAAATGCATGTTCCAATGTAATACTGATACAAACACAAACCTCTTCTTTCTTGAAAGGAGTATCGAGGTGCCCTATTTCAGGCACTTAAAGCAGGGCAGAAGTCACAACCCCCAAAAAGATATCCCTCTGGAAGTGCTTAAAGGAACAGGCAGTTCCTAGTGTTTCTTGGAAACAGACTTCTGCAATACTGAATGAAGATTGCAGCTTAGGAGAAGCTCCCTGCATTCTCAAACTCTGGTTATCTTCTCTGATGCAAGAGCTTGGGGAAGTGCACACATTCCAGAAAAAACCCACCATAAACCTGATACCAACCACAAAGACTACAGGAAAACAACAGAACAGTCAGGCACTGTCAGTAAATTTTAAGGCTTTTGGAGTGTGTAGTAACATCTGCCTTACACACCAGTCAATACTTCCTTCATTGCTTAAATTCATAAGCTTGTCTACACAGGCATAGCAACAGCAGTCACAGAACCAGCAGCTGCTCTGCACCAACTCCTCATGCTAAAAACCCACCCTAAGTGCAACACAGCTTAACAGTGCCAAGGAGGGAAGTGTTACCATAAATTTAGAAACATGAATTTCACCACAGATTATTGTAAAGCTACTATCACCTGCCTCATAGATCCTGTATAATGTCTTTTTAATAGGCTTCTCATCTGTAAGAGATTTCAGCAGTATCTTGACTGCCATTTCAAAAGCAAGCCAAGACACTGCCATTCCTTTGTACACCTGAGCTAGTTTCTGAACTGCTGGAGCTCTTCGCTAATATTCCAATCCAGCTTTGTCATTCACATCAACATTTTCACTCATCCAAGCTTTGGGATGAGTCTGTCTGTTATACCAGTTCTGTATTTCCACCAAAAATAGCAAGGGAAGTTTTTAGATTTACAATTCTAGGTTACCCTGTTCTTGGTTAAATATTTTTCACTCACAAAAATAACGCCCTCTCCGGGCAGAGGGCTGTAGTCCCTCCAGAGTTAACTAAAAGACACTGTGCGTCCTCCCCTTGAAAGAGGCACGGAACTTCCCAAAAGCTGGATTAGTAATGAAAACTAAAGACAGGAAAATAACTACTCTGTACAAGACTCACAATAAGAGCATCAACGTGAAAAAGAACTAATAGCAGGTTAGAGAAAGACATTTCAGAAAGAGTTCAAATTAAGTGGTTAAAGGAGGCACATTTCAGGCAACAGGCAGGGTCTTCTACACCAACACAGCAACCTCGTGATGGGATAGAGGCCACTTTAGTACACCATTTGCATAACAAACAAACAAACTTGAAGTTTCTAGGACAAATCTTTTAGAAGATACTGCATGAAAGCAGTTCACTGATTTTCAAATAATTTTAGAAGGTAAATATTCAATAATTGATTGAGCCAAGCAGTTGTTTTGCATAAGACACCAGAGCCCCAGCTCGCCTTCAATTTGAGCAAGCTGTAAGCTGGGCAGATTCAGTTTTCATTTTTAGGAGACCAAGAGTTCCAGCGCAGCTTTCGTCCCAACCCTGACCACAGAGTAAAGATACTCCATACCTAGGAACATACTTTCCATTCTGAAATCAGATGCCTGGAACAACAGTTCTGATTATAACAGTGCCCAAATAATTTCATTTCTTCCTGCTATAAAATGCACATGCACAGTGTTTATTTCAGTACCAATCTTCTGAAGGGATTTAAGTACACATGAGGAGAATCACCAGATAAAATTGTGAGCCCCACTACAAGCAAGTTACACTTGCAGTCCTATCCAGATCATTAGAGCACTGTGCTGAAGATTTCAAAGGTAAGAGGCACATTACACTGGAACACAAACCTCTCACTCCCCAGCTCTACCACTCAGCCCTTTCTGCTATTAACAGATGCGAGCTCTAGGTTTAAGCCAGAAGTCAATAATGAGGAAAGTAAACGTTCAATTAGTAAAACCTCCACTCCTGTGATCCCTAATGTGATTTGCACAGCTCTCACCTGTGCAGCAGGAGCACACAAACACCAGGGATGTTATCACACTGCCAGTCCACCACTGTTTTTCAGAGCTCCTCTTGCATTACAGCTTTCAACAAGCACACTTTCAAAACCAGACAAGACTGAAAATACAAACCCAAACTAGAAATATTTTCTCTTATTAAAATTCACATCAATCTACACATTAATAGGTGGGAATAAAAACCAGTATCCCTTTCCACTGTACTTGAGCCTTGTACAGGCTTCATTCCTGGCTGTGCCACTGACCCAGTCTGACCTTCACAATTTTCAGGGTACACTCTCATGGTGGATTTCAGAGTCGGAGCTCGTAGGCCAGAACTGTGCCATCAAAACCAGCACATCTTGCTACTAAATCACTTTGACACATTTCCTGACACAGGATACTCACAGAGTAACAACTAAAGGATCCTGAAGTACACGTGCACTTATCTCCATCTTCCTTTTACTCACAGCTTTAAATCCAAGTATCAGAATCAATAGAAGCTGAGTAGGTCAGGATATGACAATGAACTTTCTGGGACAGAAAGACAAATTACTGTATGTATGATTTCTTTATTAAACTCACAACTAACACTTTGGAAGTGCAGCTTATGGCAGGCAAAAGCTGATGTCAGAATAATTCATACGGGTTACTTTTCAAACAGCTGTCACAGCTGGTCTCACTTCAGATAGTACTGGTATCCTACAAGCTTCTAAATCTACTCCACTTACACAGCTCTGGATATTGTCAAACTACAAAGCACTCCAAGTTTTAAACGTATTTTTTATATTACGATCATCCACACAAAGGGATTAAATGAAGCATTAAGAAGAACTCTGTGAATTCAGGACAACAGGAGTCATTTGTCACGCACAGTCGAAGCCCCAAACTGCACAGATGCCTGTTCTTTTTAGAGCACTACATTCCTAAGCCATACCTCCATCAGAAACATTTCCCTAAAGCAATGCAGCCATCCTGCTCTTCTGAAACTTGGAACAATCTTGTTGGCTCAGGTCTGTCGAAGCTGTGTCTGTTCCAACTTCAGAAAGCCTCAAGTACTGATAACTCTGACCCTGCATGCCCAAAGAGCATCACATCCCCTTTATTGAAAAGGCTAACAAAACCTTACTCAAGCTTCTGCATTTTTCTGTATCTCCTAATACATAGTCACATTTTTAATATACAGGGTGACATCTTCCAGTTAAAGTGTCCAATCAATTATTTCTCCCACCACTCGACTTTTACCAACCAGTACTTTCCCACTGAACCAACTTCCTCAGATGAGCTTAAAAAATGCATGATGAGACATTTAAAAATTCTTATTTTAAGCTTAGTTTCAAACACAGAGGCAACATCCATCCAGAAATAAAATAAAGTCCAGGTCAAAAACCAAACAAACAAACCACAAAACAAAAACCAAACAAACAAAAAACCCCAACTAAAACAAAACAACCCCCCCAAAACAAACAAACAAAAAATCCCAACAAAAAACAACAACAAACAAACAAAAAAAAAAAAAAGATGAGGGAGTCCAAACATCCCCACATGTTCTTAAAAAAGCTGTTTTGTCCAGTCTTTTTTTCCCTGCCTTTTGGGGTTCCATTTGATCATCTGTTGACCACCAGTTTCACCTATAAGGGAAAACATCCCTCCTGCTAGAACTAAGTCTTTGGAAAGTTACATTTCAAAACAACTACATTTGAAAAGCCAGCATTTATAACATAAATCTTTCCATTTGCTTTTTGAAGTTTCTTAAATGCTTAAGTGAACAAAAGTGCTTATTTTCTTTACAGTAAAAAGTTAAATAAACTCACAACTTATCCACATATATAGCCCACCAACAATGCGGGAACCAGCAGACTTTAAGACTTTCTTATCACAACTCTGACATGACTACTGAAATTAAAACAGGTCCCAAAGCCATCCTGCAGACAGAGGTTTTCAAACTCTCTAAAATGAATTCTTATTAGGACAGCAGACTAGGAAACTGGAGTCGCATCCCTCAACATTCAAATTAATCCACAGGCTCCTAACCAAAAGCAGCCAGTGAGCCAGCTGAACACACAAAGTGAAGCCCTCTTTTAAGCTGTAAAAGGTTTGGGATACTCCAGTCCAAACTGTGAGATCAGTTAAGACACTGCTTGAAAGAGCAATCTCTTTTGAAGAGCAAGAAAAAAAAAAAAGCTCCGTTTTTCTCCTAACCACACCAAAGAGGAACACAAAAAGTTGTCAGAGATTTACAGAATATATTATTCCAACAAGATAGTTAAACATGATAGCCCTTCATTAACATGGAATAGATGCCTGAACTTTTTCACAAAATCAAGTTCTGTTGAAACAGCAGATAAGAACACAGCAACAAAAAATCAACCTGACCACCTATTGATCATCAAGATGAGAACCTCTTCCACTAACAAATTACCTGGAGGCAGGAACAGATTATCAGCCCTCACAGCACTCCAACCAAGAAACAAAAATTGTTTTCCTAATAGGAATTCTAGCTATACAACTAAAACCCTCTGCCAGAAGAAACTTAGCTGTTGAAGGAGCTAAAGCAAAGCTGTCTGGAGACAGTTCATGAGGCTCACAGCTCACCTGATCAAACCCACAAGGCCAGGAGCTTCTTCTCTTTTAAATTTTGTTAAATGTAAACACAGCAACAGGGTTTCCAAGCACTTTTTAGATTCTCTTTTGTCTCCAAAACCCAAAAATGTGATGACACAAACCAAATCTGCTTCAGGACTGTTCAAACACAGTAACACAAGCGTCAGCACCAGATTTGCAACTGATTGTGTAGACAGAGATGCCTGGGCTCTCTCTCTTCATCAAACTGTGAGACAAGCCAAAACTTCAAAATGATTTCTTTTTTTAAGTAGACTATCTAACAATCTACAGGAACTGTACTATTGTAATACATCAGACTTTGGCTGTTCCATTTGCAATATTTGCAGTTTGCTGTTCAAGCTGGCTATCAGTTCTCAAACAGTGAATCACCAAGTTCAAAGAGGGCCAAAGTTTAAGAAGGTTGGAACTTACCATACAGAAATATATTCTACTAATATTTGTATTCTGGTAAATGTCATCTCTTAAGGAAGTTTGAAAGCAAAGTAAACAGGAGATGCTAGAACAAAGTACGGTTGAGATAATCACTATAAAAAAACACTGCCAAAGGCATAATCAATGAAAAAATAAGATTATTTATTTGGTTTAATTTAACGCTACTCCCAACAGACTCAGAAAAAGGTTTTCAAGAATAAGGCATCGTGATCTTCCAGAGGATAATACAAGAGCTCAGCCTGAAACTAGAAAGGCAAGGATGCCCCCGGTAAAAGCACAAAGAGGCAACAACAACACACACTAACTTTGAACCCCGGTGTGTGGGTTCAGCCCTCACCTGACACCGCCAGGTGACTATTGCCGCTCCCGGCAGTGGTAATCGCCCTCCCGAAGCTGTCACCTTCCCTACGGGAACACCGCATGCTGCCAGCACGAGCACCTATCCCGGTCCTAGGAAGCACATTCCCTTCCTAGGCTTCCCAAGGAGATCGTGGGGTTTCTCTCTCTGGAGGCACTCAAAACCCGCCCGGACGCGCTCCTGTGTCACCTGCCCCAGGTGACCCTGCCTGGGCTTGGGGGGCTGGGATGGATCATCTCCAGAGCTCCCTTCCAACCCCAATGATTCTGTGACTCCCCAGGGCCCCATCCCCACCTGCCGACCTCCGGCTCTCCGCTTCCCACCCGGGAGAGCTCCCCGCCGCGGCAGCGGGCGCGGCCCGGGGTCTCCAGCGGCGCTGGGGCTGAGCGGCCGGCACTCACCAGAGCAGAACGCAGAGCAGGAGGCAGGAGCCCAGCGCCAGGGGCCGGCGGGGCGGCTCCCTCATCGTCTCCCCCGTCTACCTGGCGCGGCCGGGGCGAGGTGGCGCATCCTCTCCGGGGCAGCGGGAGCGGCGGCGCCGGGACGTGCGGCGGGAAGCGCTGAGGGGGAACGGCGGCGGCTGCGCAGAGCCCCGCCCCGCACGCGCGGCCGTTACTGCCCGCCGGGCCGGGCCCCCCGCCCCGCCCCTTTTACCCCCTCACGCGCTGAGCTGGAAGGATGCGCGTCACCACGCTCCGCGCCGCCAGCCAATGGCCTGAGCGCCCCTCGGGTGGCCCCGCCTCCCGGCCCCGCCGAGTGGCCAGCGGGCTCGTGTTGCCCCGCCCCTCCAAGGACCCTGCTCTCTGAGGTGTCCCCGGCAAACAAGCCGTTAAAGGGAAATCGCAGTAGTGATAAAGGACGTCTGGCGGCCAAACCACCGGCAGCGAGGCACCAGAGGAGCGTCGCTGTCCACGTTTCCAGGGACATTTCAAGCAACGGCGCTCCCACATGATAGCTCTTAATTGTTTTTTTAATTTTGATCAGGCTTCTCTATGGGCTGCCGAGAGCTGAAGCCCGCAGAGGGAAAGCCGCGCCGGGGCTGCCGGGAGTTGTAGTTCTGGGGCCGGACGGGACGCAGCGCGCGTCTCCGGCCGCCATTTTACGGGCGCCCTGAGGGGTCCGTGAGGGGCAGCGGGGCTCGGCGTCGAGAGGGGCCCTGCTCGTAGGCACACCCGAGATGTGTCAGCGCACGTTTATATCCATTGTGGGACCGGGGGCCGAGCACAGCCAGGCGCCAGCAGGGAGTACTGCTGGGAGACGCTCAGGGAATACAAGCCAGGTAGAGTCTTTGGGCGATGCGGGACAGAAGAGAGGAGCCTCCCCTGGCACTGGACTGGTAGAAAAGCACCAGTTGTCACCAAAACACGAGGCATTTTGTGGATAACTCGGCCCAAATCTGCCCATGTGCGGCGCTGGTCTTTACACTGAGCCAGAAAAACCTTCCTTGCGGCTCACTCCTGCCATAAACACTCGGGATCGGGGTTCCCAATGGCGGGAAGCGCGAGGGCAGCCGGGGCGAGCACCAGGGCCCGTCACAGGCAGCCCTGGAAGGCGCAGGTGGATGAGTCACGAGGATGCCACGCTGGAAAGGTGCACATGTCAGGACTCTGAACGAGGAAGGACAGCTCAGCCTGCAGGGAGGGTGTGAATCACAGCAGTCCTGGCAGCAGCAGGTCACAGCTGCTGTTTTCCCCAGAGCAGCTCCAGGCCCATGACCCGGCCCTTACAGAGCTGCGGGGTGGCATGACTGGAGTCAGCCCGCTGTGGGTGAATGTTCCCAGCCAGCAGTGGAAACCTCTGAAAAGTGTTTGTGTCTGTTCTTTTCCTGATTTTTCACCCTGTAACTTTGTGCCTTCGTTAACACCTGGCATGCTCTGTCCTTCTGAGAGCTCCACGTGCCACAGACAGCGGCCAGACCTGTGTGCCAATGCATGGAGAAGGGATAAGGGAGACTCTCCAGCTTTGTGCCCCATCTCTGGACAGTTTGGAGTTTAAACCACTCTCCCAGCAAACCAGGGGTCATCCTGCGGCAGAAACAGCCTGTCCTGTAGCGCCTGAGGTGAGGGCTATTGCAGAAGGATCTCGGGTGGATCCCTGCTTTGTTTGGAAAATGGGGGAATAACAGCACAGAAGGCAAGCAAGGACCCAGGGTGCAAAGCAACACTTGCTGGCCCACACTTAATCCCAAATTGCTGGGATTGGAAAGGAGTTCTGAAGGTCACCCAGTTCAGCCTCCCTGCCCAGGCAAGGCACCTGGAGCAAGTGACACAGGAACACATCCAGGTGGGAGAGAGAGTGGGAGAATCCATGACCTCCTTGGCCAGACTATTCCAGTGCTCTGCCACTGTCAGAGGAAAGGAGTTCTTCCTCTTGTTGAGGTGGTTTAGTTTACGGCCTTTGCTCCTCATCCTGTCACTGGGCAGCACTGAAAAGACCTGGCACCATCCTTTTGACAACCATCTTTGAGATATTTGTATGCATAAATGACAAGCCTGGCTTGGAGCTGCTGGGAGAGGCCATGACTCGTCAGGGAATTCCTGTGCGAGTCACCAGTAAGTTTTGAAGAAACCCATGGAATTGAACAGGACCCTGTAGCAGAGGAAAATGGGCTGACTAAATCACAGTACAGATTATGGGGAGATGGAAGTGTTCAGGAGTGCAGCTCTGGCAGCAGCTGTGCCTCATGTCCCCAGAGCCAGTGCCTGCTGAGGGTTCTCCCAATGGGTCCGTGTGACCGGGGACACACCTCTGTGCTGGCCACAGGAGCTGCCCCAGCGCTGGGAAAATCTTCGAGGTTTGGGCGCAGCGGCATAGGTCCCACTTGCTGCTGTTTGAACCAGGCCCGGGATCGCCTCTTCCCTGCCGGGGCTAGGGCATGCCTCGGGGCATTTCCCCATCCCAAAAACACAGCCTTGGCCACAAAGCACATGTTGGGGGTGGCCAGGACCAGAGCATCCATCCGTGAAGCACTGGAAATTCAAACAACTGCTTATCTGGCTGTTGGAAGAGCTGGTAAACATTCATTAACCCATTGCTGAGCAATGCCAGAGCTCTTGGCCTCAGCACTGCCCCACGGTATGGCTAGGCCTGTCTCTGGTGTCAGCCTCTGTTGTGCTCCCGGGACAGGAATTCCTGCAGCCTCTTCAAGGACTGGAGAAGGCTGTGAAGCCACACTGGCTCAGCCCATGGGGCTGCTCCCTCCTGGCACAGCTCCTACACACACCGTGATCCCATTAACAGCTGGGGAGTAACTCCAGCTTAGACCAAACACAGCTAAAGAGCTTCCACGGAGAACACATCATTTCAGGGGAAGCTTCACAGTGCTGGGATCCTGGAGAAAAAGCCCCTTTGAGTCAGTCCCACTAGTATGAGCATCCCCCAGAAGAGCCTGGATCAGCCAGATGGGGTCTAGATGTCCCCACCTTTGCCATACCCACATACCAGTGCTTGCTAAGATTGTTTCTCAACCACTGATAAGATGAGCAATATGAGTAAAAGAATTACAGATTACCCAATCTCCCAACCAGAGCCCCTAATTAAACCAAAACCCAATGGACTGTGGGGTTGTCAGGGAGCAGATAATTTGCATGGGATTCTCAAAAAGGGCTGCACATTTGTAGCAGGGAGTTTTTTTGCATGATCTTGGCCAAATTCCTCATGGAAAACCCCAGGATAAGGTGATCTGGTGCAGTTTCCATGAAGTTCTGGGGCTGAATTTGAGCCACCATTCACCCTGTGTCCCCTGGGCAGGGAACATCACTGTGCTGGCCAGGAATAAAACCTGGGTTGTGGTGCTTGGCAGCCTGGGTAGGGAAAGCTGGAGGTGGCCACCCACAGGACACCATGTGAGCAGGAGGAAAGAGAAGGTGCTGCTGTTTTACCTGCACAGCAATGGGGCAATGCTCGCCCATTGCACTCTAACACTCCAACAGGCCTGGCTGTAGAGTTATCTCCCAGAGATTTGGGCATTTTGGGACTGACTTCTGGAGAGACACCTGATGCTGGGGTACACCTTTGCCTTTCAGCACTTTCAGCATTTGTTTGCTGCAGTGGCAAAGCCTTCTCTCCCATTCATCCCTATCTGCTCTTTACAAAGGCTTCTTGTTTTCCCAAGCGTGCCTTTTTTTTTTTTCACGTGTGATTTAATTTACACAAACTCCTTCCTTTTCTGACTATTGATCTTGGCTCCTTACTGGTTAAAATAAAGTAAATCTTTCATAAGCAGGTTCTGACAACGCAACTTTTGTTCCTTCCAGACACAATTTCCTGTTTAATTTCCTGACTGTTTCTTACTTGGTAAAGGAAAAGCTGTAAATTGCAAAGTTGGTTCAGAAACCTTCCTCTGACTTCAGATGAACCGTTAACCACTTGCAGGAGAGAATCCAGAAAACCAGCATAAAACTTGTAAAAAAATCCTCAGTTTCTTTTACTTCTGCAATTGACACCAAAAGAAAAGGTGTGCAAAAAATAAAGGTTGGTATAATTTTCCTTGGAAAATCAAACAGGAGCAGCTCTGCCTCCAGCTGAGCTGGTAATTGCTCTTTCATCACTCAGCAAACTGTCTGTGACACACGGCCTGTGCCGCTGAGGTTCCAAACGTGGGCATGCCCCTGCACGGACGCTGATTCCCTCTCCCACACTCCTTTAAATCCCGGGAGATGCCGAGAGATGACCGCGGTCACAGGGACCGGCTGATCCTACGGCAGATTCCCGCAGGCGGGGTTACCGGAGCGCTCTGTGCACGGAGCCTCGTTAGGGTTAAATAACGTGGGCTGGCGCCGGGCAGCTCTTGGCAGGCAGGGACACGGTGACACCCGGCTGGGGCTGCGTGGCCTGGTGCAGCAGAGGCACTGCTCAGATCTCCAGCCAGCAGCCCCGACCCTGCCTCTAAAAGCCTCTGAAATCCAGCACAGGTGGCACGGTGCCACGGCTCCCAAAAGCATGTGTGGAGCCAGGACCACCTGTGACAGCCCCTCAGGCAGCTCTCAGGGGCACAGCCAGGACCAGGTCTACTCCAGCTGGCTCTGAGCCCCCTCTTTAGTGGCTCAAAACCTGGAAGTCAAAACTTCATGTAAGAGGAAGAAAATGAATTGAGGTGGGAATGTCACTTTTGAAAACATTTGTATTTCAGTTTCTCATTTCATGTGGCTTCATTTAAATTTTAACTTTGCCTGGAAATGGGAGATAAAATGATTGCTCCAGCGGAGATGCCCAGGCAGGGTACAGCAGGAAGCTGCAGCATCTCCTGGCCCTGTTTCAGAACTACAGAGCTTCTGCATGACAGCAAACATGCTTTCCTAGAGCCAGTGATTTGGAATGGATGGAAAATGGCTTCCCGGAAAAGGGACCCACCTAATCCTCCCCTGGGCTGGCAGGTGTTCCAGGCACAACCTTCAGCAGCACCTTGGCTCAGTGCTGTGACACCAGTGCAGAGCCCACTGTGTGCTGGAGAAGACAAACATGGTCAGCCACTGGAGAGCTTCTCTTGCCATCTGATGGGGCTGATGGAATGGGGGAAGTCCAAAGGCTGCTGACAGCTGAGACAGAGAATCAAAATTAATCCTTGCTCACATGATGGAAATGTGTGGGACCAGGGGCTTGCAGGGGGGTGAACCATGGTGGGCGCTTCCCAACAGCTGCTGTCTGAGCTCCCCTGGGAAAAGAAAAACCAAATTTCACTGCAGAAACTGAGAAACAGCAAACTTCCTGATGAAGATGTAAAGCTTTTTTTAGCCTTTATTTCTGGGAGGACAGTGTGGGCTGAAGCTTCCCCTTCTGTCTTCACCCTCTCACCCTGAGTTGAGAGGAGGAGCTGGGAAAGCACCTGGTGCAGCCCTGGGCTGGTTTCCTCTATGGCCATGTGCAAATCAAGGCCACCGTGGGGGATGTCACAGGCGCCTGGTCCAGCAGGTCAGTGCATCTGTGGCTTTCTCAACACAAACCCAAACCTGAGACCCACCCCCACACATCCCTGGGGCTGGAGGGCGGTCAGAGCTCTGGGCAGCAGTGCCAGGAACACAGGAGGGTGGCACAGCCCACACAGGAGCACCAGCACCTCGGCTACATCCAAGTGGTGGGGATGAGGGACCCAACGGGCTGACCAGCCACACACAGGGAATGCCACAGGCTCAAGCTGCTTCCCTTCCTCTTCCCATTCTTGCCGACTACTAAAATAAACTAAATTCCCACCTGGCTCCATCCCCTCCCTGCCAGATATTTAAAAATAGGGAGAGGGGTAGGAGGTGGCTGGTAGCGGGAATGTCATTCCTCAGGGACTCACATGCTCACAGGGGAACAGGCACGTCCCTCCCTGTGTTTTGGGGCAGGATGACCTCGTGTTGCAGGGAGCACTGTCACACAAGCACTGCATGTGTAAAACACTCCTCAGCCGCGACATCGCACTGCTCTTATGGAGCATGTGGGCTCCTGCTTGGAGGCTCCATGTGGATGCTCATGGGAAGAGGGCAGGGAGGATTCCTGGCGTGGATATCTCCTGGGAAATCGCTGTGTTTCCAGCCGAAGTGATGCTGTGTTTGAACAAAGGCTTCTTTACTTCTTTACTATGCAAAAGGGAACATAAGCACAGAGGAGGAGGATCCTCTCGCAGCACGCCAGGCTCAAACAGTGAGTTGCAACCTCTTTCTGACCTGTGTACACCAAATTTTTCCCCAGCTACACTTCCTATAAAAGCCAACAGTGTTTGCATACACAGTTTCATCCAATATCCCCTCCCAATTTGTAGACCAAAAATATCCCCTGGGCAGATTGTAAAAACCTTTTCAGAAAACTCTGGGTCCCTTCACACTTCTCACTGTGCCCCAGAGGTGCAAGGGGAGGGAAGTGGCTGCTGTAGGAGGTTCAGGATGGGGGAGAGCTGGCACTGGGGAGCTGGCATGTGGCTCCAGCCACCACCACCCTGGGGGGACGTTGCTTTTACCTTCTGGGCAGTTGGGTTTTTCAGTGTTTTGCCACCTGCAGCTCTCAATGCCTTTTCACCAACTGTGGAAGAGTTGGGTCAGCACTTCACATCCCATCCTTATGCTTCAAATTTAGGGCTAAACAAAGAGGAACAGAGTGAGAAACCACTTGGCAAAGCTTTGTTTTGGAGCCCTGCTCTGCCAGGTCTTGGAGACACATAAGTGGACCATTACACCCTCCTTGTTCCCAAATCTCAGTTTTCACCTTCCAGCTTCCGTGACAACCCGTGCTCAGGTCCTATGGGCAGGTTTTATTATTTTATCCCCAAAGCCTGGTTTCCTCCCTGCATCTCTGTGTCAGGGATGTGCCACATACAGCTGAAGGTTGAGCTGAGCTTACCTGAGCAGCTGAAGTTTGGACTCACTCCACGCTGGAGCACCATGAAACTGGCAGAGCACATTGCTGATGTCATTTTTGGCTGTAGTTTCCTTGGGATTTTCTTTTTTTAAAGCAGATTGAAAACCAAAAACATCTTTACCAGGTGACAGCTTGACCCTCACGGAGTTCCCCTAGAAGACAGGCCCTGCTGACCCACTGCCCTGGAGCTGACCAGACTCTGGGCTGGGCTGGCTTGTCCCTCTTTCTAGAGCCCAGTGTGGGTGGTGAGGAGGGTGTTTTGCCAAAGAGCTGCAGTGATCAATGCTGACCATCAGGGAATGCCAGAAAGGAGGGAGCTCAGTTTCACAGCCACCCCATGTGCTGTGTGTTCCAGAGGCCACATCCCTGCAAGTGTGTTTCTTTCCACATCACACCTGCCCGACTCACGTTCTCAGCCAGTTCCACAGCAGCCTTCCCATCTTTCTCCCCCTGCAACAGGCTCAGCATATCCCAACTTTGCCCTGGCAGACAACCAGTCTGGTGTGGGCTTCTCAGACCCAATACCAATTTCCTGGACTGCTCTGCCCATCTCTGAGCAGGGTTTCTCCAGCAGCCTTGATACCTCCTCAGCTCAGCTCAGGAAATCTGGCGTGCACACAGGGAAGGGAGATGTCTGGGAAAGCTGGAGCAGTACTGGACTCCTCCATGTCCAAGCAGTGAGGGGCTCCCAGGGCAACCAGCCCTGTCTGCCCCAGGATTCCCCCACAGGGCTCAGCCCAGCTGCAAGGCACAGGGCTGGTGTCATCCCAGTCCATGCTGGGGACTGAATCCAAGCAATCCTTAAATAGGAGAGCAGTCAGTCTGTGTCATGGGGCCTTTTAAGGCAGGAGACGATCTCTGGACATGGAAAAATGCAGCAGCTGGAGTTGTGCCAACCTCCCCCCACATTCCTTCAGAGGGAGGGTTTGGCTCCAGGGTCAAAGGGGAAGGCTGGGGGATGGCTTGGCAGAGAAATGAGGCTCAAGAATCCATAGCTGTGCTGTGTAATTTCTATTGGGTGACACGCAGGGATGCAGGGGAAGAGCCCTGGCTGAGGTGCAGGATCCATCCTTCGTCCATGCAGCCTCAGTCCAGCTCAGACTCTTAGCAGAGTATGCTGTTTAGTTATTTTGAAGCCTATTTCGGGAGCACAAGTGATGGTCCTATCCCAAGGGGAATCAGACACACCTGGAGGCAGCCCCAAGCCAGTGGTGGGGGTGCAGTGCCTGTGACAATTTGATATTCATGTATCTCCAGTGGAGGTCTAGATCAATCCCAGCTATTCCAGTCCCAGCCTGTCACCTTTTCCAGCCTTCCTTCCAAACAACTTTAGCATTCAAACATTTAGTATTCAAACATTCAGAGACGGAAGACACTAAACAAATCTGCAGTGTGGTCCCTTTGCAGAGGGCAGGGCAGAGCCCAGCCTCAGCATAACCAGAGATTGTAGTGCCATGGCATCCAGCTCCTCATTCCCGCATTTCAGCAGAGAGGCTCAAATCACTCACCATCCTACAGCCTCTCCAGAGGCCAGTGACACTTGGGGACACCTAATTGTGAGGTGAGGGAGGTCTTGTGGCACAGAACCCAGAGTGGGAATTTAGATGCTCACAAAGGACTTTTGCATTCTTGACCTTAGCTCTTGCTTATCCCTGCCAGGAGCACTCCCAGGAGGGTGAGGGATGACTCCACAGCATTCCTGTGAGCAGCAGGGCCGGCCAGTGACAGTGACGTGGCGGGTCCCATGGTGGGTCCCGTGGGGACAGTTGTGCAGGCAGGAGAGTCACTGCCCGCCGGCAAAGTCTGGGCCACCTGGGCAGGGCTGAGCTGCCCTTCGCACCGTGGGCGGTGCAATCATACGTGGCAGAGCACACGCTGTCCCCTTCCAGGGACACAGTGCCACACAGTGCCAGCACAGCAGTGGCAGCGGCTTCTCCCCAGACCCTGCTGGGGTCTCCCAAGCAGCAGGTGGGTGCCAGGCCCTGTGCGTCTTGGGCACTGGGTTGGCACTGTCAAGGGTGCAGAGCCAGTGCCAGAGTGATCCCCTTGTCCAGGTAGGCACCCCGTGGGGGGCTCCAGCTGCTGTGCTGGCATCTCCTAGAGGGGTTTTGCTTTGCTGCCACCACAGCTGCATCATGTAGCGTGGCTCAGGAGCACTGTGGGTCACTGACCAATCCCAGTCTCCCACCTCTCCCTGCCTCCTAAGGGCACTTTAGTGGCTCACAGCAGAGGAGATTTCAAGGGGCACAAGAAGTACCCCTCACCTCTATTCTCTCCACTCCACAGGGGTTTTTACATGGACCTGATCACATGGAAGCAGACTCATGCCCCAGCCCAGCATGCTCTTCTTGGTCCCCAAAGCATTACAGATGTGCACAAGAGCCCAGGGCCAGGTCAAACCAAACCTGCTGTCACCACTCACAACAAGAGCACCACATTGCCCTGCCCATGCCCATGGCAGGTGGCATTCCTCTTCTGTGGTGGTTGTGGCACTTCTCAAAGCAGCAGGAGTGGCATACTGCCCTCCCAGCTTTCCTCTTGCATGCCCCAGCTTTACTCCATGACTTTGGGAGAACGACATTTCATTCAAAATCTCAAGTTCCCAGGCCCTGGGTACCAAGGCAATGCCAGCAATCACAGGAGCTGGCAGCACTCCCTGTCCCTGTGGGCACTGGCTGGAGCACATGGAAGCATATGCATGGCTCTGTGCAAAGTGTGGGGATGGGGGCTTTTAGGGAGGGCAGCTAAAACTGAGTCCAGCTCCATCCTGGCTTGGAGCCTGCTGGCATCGCCCCTTGGCATGGGGTACCTGCTCAGGGTGAGCAGCTACTCCTGCCCTGCTGAGCAAGTGCAGTGATACGGGGCTGGGAGGTGACACTTTTTAGATGTCACTGTGGTGTGGCTCAGCCTGAGGGCCCCCCACAAAGCACACCAGCAGTGTGGGCGTTACCTGCTGCTCTGCACATACCTGGATGAGGTGGGACCTGTTTGGAGAGTCTCCTGTGGCAGGCACTGGGGTGAAAACAACCATCAGTTCTTTAGCCTGCTGCGGCTGTGACAGGAGAGCCACGAATGCCCCTTCCCACAGCACAAACAGGGCACTGTTCGGGGCTGCTTTGCCCTGGGCCAGGGCCTCTCGGGTGAGGCCAAAATAAGCAGCTCCTCAGCAGCAACAACCTCTCCGGGGCTGGGAAGGCTCTAACCTGAGCACAAGCAAACACAGACTTAGGGAAAACACCTCTGGCCTCTGTGAAACCTCCCCTCGTCCCTTAATATGCCCCTGTCTCCTTGCTGCACACGCTGAGCCCCTTTGCTGTGGAGATGTGCAAAGGAGATGGATGTCCCCGCAGAGCTGCACCTCTCCAGCCCTGCTTTCCTCCTGCTCTACTCTCGAGCAGGGCAGGACTGAGCTGTGAGCAGGCAGGAGCTGCAGGGGAAGGGCGCCCTGTACTCTAGCATCACACCCACATTCCTGCCTGGCTGCTGGAGCCTGGTTTGGCCAGAAAAGCAAGGGCCTCGCTGGACCGGGACAGGGAGTGGGGGCTTCCATCACGGGATGGGGTCATGCTCCCAAGCAACAAGGCTAGGCACGCACCGGGCTATGCAACCAAGCACAGAGAGGACCTGGCTAAATCCCATCGACCGCCCTTCTCGGCGGCTGCATTTGGGCTGCAGGGGGACAGCCCTTCGCCACGGTGCCGGAACCATGGCAGAAGCATCTCTCCTTCCCGCCGGGCCGGCCGGTTTGTGGGGCCAGGCAGAAGCGAGTCAGCCCCCAGCACGTACTGGCAGCAGCCTGCCTGTAGGACAAAGACTTGTGGCTCTCGGGATGAGCAGATCCCAGCATGGAGCCCAGGTGTCATCTGAACCCATCCCCAGAAGCTACTGAAGCTCACACGGAGCGGAGAGCGCAGCCCAGGGCGAAGGTGTCCCCTCTCAGGT
>JACBWW010000016.1:1424905-1448429 GCA_020086605.1 Lanius collurio | reverse complement strand
CCCGGCGCGTGTCCCGCGGCTCCGGCCGGGAGGTGGCGGCCGCGAGCTCCCCGGCGTCCCTTGCGCCACCTCCGGCACCGGCGGAGGCGCGGCAGGGCCGGGTCCGCGGAGCCCCCTGGCCCGCCCCGGGGCGATGGAGCCGGTCCCCGGGCGGCGGTGGCAGAAGGTGCTGTACGAGCGACAGCCGTTCCCCGATAACTACGTGGACCACCGGTTCCTGGAGGAGCTGCGGAAGAACGTGCACGCTCGGCAGTACCGGTACCAGGCCGTCGTCTTCCAGTCGGGAGCGGTGGTGCAGCAGCTGTGCAGCGTCTGCGTCTTCGTGCTCACCTGGTGGTACATGGACGCCGGGATGCTGAGCCCGCAGGGGCTTTTCGGGGCGGCCCTGGTGTCCTCCCTGCTCGGCTACGTCTTGTTTGACGCTGTGGACGGCGGGGCCGGGCGCTGGGCGAGCGGGCGGACGCGCTGGGCTGACCTCAAGAGCACGCTGGTGTTCACCGCCTTCACCTATGGCTTCTCGCCGGTGCTGAAGACGCTGACCGAGTCCATCAGCACGGACACCATCTACGCCATGTCGGCCCTCATGCTCCTGGGTCACCTAATCTTCTTTGACTACGGTGCGAACGCTGCCATTGTGTCCAGCACTCTGTCCCTCAACATGGCCATCTTCGCCTCGGTATGCCTGGCCTCGCGCCTGCCTCGCTCCCTGCACGCCTTCGTCATGGTCACCTTTGCCATGCAGATCTTCGCCCTGTGGCCCATGCTGCAGAAGAAGCTGAAGGCCCGGACACCCCGCTGCTATGTGGGGGTGACGGTGCTCTTTGCGCTGGCAGCGCTGGCGGGGCTGGCCACGGTCTCCAGCGTGGGCGCCGTGCTCTTCGCCTCCCTGCTGCTCGCCATCTCCTGCCTCTGCCCCTACTGCCTCATCCGCCTCCAGCTGCTCAAGGACAACATCCACGGGCCATGGGACGAGGCTGAAATCAAGGAGGATCTCTCAAGGTTCCTCATGTAGGCCTGGGCCAGGGGGACCCTCTGCTGTGAGCAGTGCAAAGGTCCTGGCTGGGAGACAGCCCTGTGAGGAAGGACACCTGACCCAATAAAGTCTCTCACACAGCAACAAGGACCACTTTAGTGTTCCCCTCAGTACCTGTTTCCAGACGTGACGTTCATGGGTTTGGTGAAGGAAGGAGCTGAGTGAGCCCTGCAGTGCAGGAGTGCAGGCAGGCGGGGAGGTGTCTGCTCTGGCCTTGCATTTGCAGATCAGGGTACAGGGGCTGAGCCACTTGGAAACGCATATCTGGCTCAGCTGTGCCCCACGGCAATGCCCACGGAGTCCTCAGCCCCAGGACCCTCAGTGTGTGCTGAGGACTGCCAGCACTTCCCAGGGAGGGGCAGGGGCTGGGTGCTGATGGACCTGCAGGGCTGAACACGAGGGCACCTGGGCCGAGGGCAGAGCCCTGCTCACCTACACCCCTGCAGATTTTGGTGCCAGAATAGCCTCGCACCACTGCCAGACAACACATTACCCTAAATCCTTTAGGACATGACATGAGAGGACATCACACCTTCCTCTTGTCTCTTAACTCCTTTCCAGAGGCAGATCTGGCCTTGCTGCAGGGCCAGACCCCGAGCCAGAGGGATGGAGCTCGGCACAGTCCCCCATGGGTGCACACCCATCTGCCGAGGAGATGCCAGGCTGCGGGGCCAGCGGCAGGGCCCATGGAGATCCCATCCGACACCGTCTGTCCGGTGTCCGTCTGTCCGGCACCGCTCACACCACAACAGAGGGCGCTCCCGGCAAACAAGTCCCGCTGGAGGCCTGGCCACGACAGCCAGCTCTGGTGCCTGGACGGCCTCCCCGGCGCTTTCCCTTTCCCTGTTCCCATCCCTCGGCAGCCCCAGCCCTGCTCTGGCCAGCCCGGGGAGCAAAGCCCTGCAGAGCCGGCACCACAGGAGAGAAGGGATGCCCCGGCCCCATCTCCCAGGGCTGCACTTGGCATCACTCGGGTGTTAATGAAACTTTTCTTTCTTGGAAAAGCTGCAGGAGTGCAGCCTTCTACTCGATTTTTCCCATCCCAGCGAGCAGGCGCTTTTCACACGCTCCTTGGGCTTTCTCGGAAATGAGCAACCCCCAGCGGAGTCCCCAACACCTTCAGTGCTTTGTTACTGCTCTTGCCAAGTGTTAAATGTTGCTGTTGTCGTCCTGGTAACGACTACAGCTCATTTTGCTTTTAATTAAAACTTGTAGAAGTTTGGAGCCCGTGCTCAGGTCTCGCAGGGAGCACAGAGTAGCCAGATGCTCAGAGTCAAGATGACATTTTTTAGCTCTGCAGAAAGGAGACTGTTTTTTCACAGGGAGGTTTCCCAGAAAGCTGCTCAGTGACCAGAATGTCCCATCTGACACTGAGCTAATGCCAGTGTAATGCTGCCATCCCAAGCAGATTCACAGAGCCCACTGGTACAGGGGCAAGGCTGGAATGTAAATCAAAAATCTCATCTGCTTGGCCCCTGTCTATCTCAGTAGAGGCTACAAGAAAGCAGAGGTTCTGTTGTACTCACTCCTCCATGGAGAAATATTTCCCTAAAAATATCACTCTCAAATTCACACTGTCAAAACCAGCTCTGGGTTAGGAAAACTGCAAGCACTGACCACTCAAACATTTCAGGTGGTGGAGATGGGCACAGGTTGCCACCATCCCCTCAGCTGGAGCAGGGACCTGTGCAGATCACCTGTGGTCAGCTGTGCAGATCTGGGGACTTTGATGGCAGCAGGCTCCATCCACCCAGCTCCAGGTACTGTGTCCCATCCTGCTGCAGGCAGCCTCAGCCCTGCCCACAGCCCCAGACCTCTGTGTTCTGCTCAGCTCCCTCCCTTCATCTCCTTAGAACTGCAGTCATAGAATTCTATGATTAGAACAGCCTCAGTCCTTGCCCAGAGAGCCCCTGGGGAAAGGTTTAGCCCTCCCCTCACCTGCCCACCCTAACCTGGGACAAGAAACAGAATTCCAGAGCCTTGGATGCACAAAGGGACCTTGGAAGAAGGAAGAGTGCAAAAGGAAGCCATGGAGAAGACACAAAGGGCAGGCAGAGTTTCCCTGGGACTTCCCTGACCTTCTCCTGAGGACATGTGCTCTGCTATGCTGTTGCTATTTAAGCTGCTGTATAAATGGCCATTATTAGTAAGTCTGCATGCCTGAGGTCAGCATATTGTCTGAACAGGATTTTGCCATAACTCTACAGCTATCCAGTAAAGCTGGATGCCCTTTGGACATTGGCTACCTGAAGAAACCCACACTGAGACCCAAGAAATGGGTCCTTGGCTGATGATGCAACAAACACTTCATCAACCAACCCTAAGAAGTTAAATCTTCTTTTGCATAATATATTTCTTTCCCTTAAGGTTCAGTCCACTGAGATTAGTCCTTCAATGGGACATTTTCTTTTGATTTGAAGCTGGCCAAATGTGAGTAGTTGTAGAGTGGCTGGGGATAAGCCTTGCTCCTGGGGGAGCTGCTGACACGTGCTGGCTGGAATCTCCATCTCCTGCCTCTGCTGCAGGGAAAGGCCAGTGTTGGCCACCCACACCCTGCTGTCAGGGTCTCAGGCCTCCCCACGTGGGAGACAGGATCTGAGAAGCCTGCAAAGAACAAAGCTTGAATCTTTGATCAGGAAACCAGAATAGGATTTTGGTCCTAACCCATCCACTGAAGAGCAGTCTTGGACACAATGTCACTGGTGCAGCACTGTTGTCCTTCTCCACCTGGCCACAGAGTGAATACCAGGGCAGGCTGGAAACAGCACTGATGAGGTTTAACAGCGTCTTCCAAAAGTCACCCTGTGAACTGATGCTAAAGAATGTGCCAGGTTTCCCAGCACACTAACTCCTCTGCCTTTCTACTTCAGAGATTTTAGAAATGGCTACGGTAAACCCATGAAATTTGGAGTCCTATTTTCAACAATAGTTTTTACCAGATATTTTATAAGAAGGTAGAGGTTTGTGTGGAGGATTTAGCACCATAAAACACCCCAGGAAACCAGTTTGTGTCTTCCAGCCTAATGCATGGAGGCCAGCAGGCAGCTGGGAGCTCAGCAACAGCTCCTGGGTGCTGTGGGCCAGACCGTTGAGCTAAAATATCATCCACCTTTTATCTTTGTTGGTGCCAAGCTGTACCACAGAGGGATTGCTGGGAGAGCTTCCCCTAGTGCAGAACAGATTTTTGAACAACCTGGAGAAGAAGCAGCTTGTAAAGTTCAGCCTGTCCCCCTTCCCTCATACCTGAGGCATGGGCAGAGCCTCCTCAGGTGCTCACCAGGTACAAGCACATAGTAGCTTCTGTAGTTGTCCTGAAAGTGAACAATTGCTGAACTCTGCTGAGGTGTTTCTACCTCAGCACCTGATGGCGATGGGTTCCACAGGGGAAAGCTACAGCCAAGCCTCAGTTACTCCATTCTTGGGATAGTTGTTTTCCTGGAACTGTAGGTCTCCATTTCTCCCTATCTCAGGGTGCTGGAAAGCACCTTGCCCAGTTCCAGCAATTCCTCATTTAGCACATGCTGTTCCAAGATGTGACACTGTTTGGGTTGTTTCCCTACTTTTTGCTACACAATTGCTGTTTCTCTCTTCTACTCTATCCAAAGACAAAGTCTAAGTGAGAAGAAAGAAAAATCTCTCTTAAGCTCTTGGGGTTTGTATCCCCTTGTATTTTGAGCAAACTTAGTGTCTGATATTTACCAGCTCATGCAGGTGGTTCAGCAGCTCCCTGGATATTTGAGAGGTCAGCAGGAACTAAATCAGCTGCAGCAAGAGGAATTGCCCCAGTTCAGCAAAGCTGCATCTGTTTTCAAAGGCTTGAAAACAAGCACAGGCTTGGTGTCGTCAGGCCCCTTCTCCACACACAAACTGATCTCCTCTCCTCCCCTGCCCCCATCCCGAGCAGCACCGCTGCAGCTCCCTCTTACCATCACCTCCCTACTACCTAGAAACATCTGGTTTGGGCCCCTGAAACAGCAGGCTGCAGTCCAGCCCCTAGCGGTGCCTCCTGACTTACCTGCATGGTTTGGGAGATACCCCCTTCGCTTTCCTGTGAGGAAAAATAGTTAAACCCATCAGTTTCCCCTTTCTTTAGACTGACTCTTCATAGCCTTCACTGTCACACAAAACAAGCACATCATCTAAATCCCAGATTTTGTCTTTCCCATAGGGACAGACACATTTGGAATCCCAGAGGTAGCTACTTACAGCTGTTTGAACTCAGATGCTCCAATGAGGTTGGCTTGCAAGGAATTCAGAGGTTTAGCTTGAAGAAAATGGTCAGAGCAGCTGCAATTTATTTATAATTGTGCAGATTAATCAGTCTAGAGACTGTCAAGAGACTGCTGCAATCTTCTCCTTCGAGTTTCCGCTCAGCCAGGTGCTGCTGCTGGTGCACTGGACATGTTTTGGAACTCTGCTGGCTGTTCTTCCTGCTAATGCTAAGCCAAAGCCATTTATATGGAGCAATCCTGGTGGTTAATGAGTTCAGAAGCAGTGCTGGAATCCCAGCAGAATTACACCACAACCTTGGAGGGTGGGAGCCTCCACAGAGCCCAGGTAATTTCTTCCACAGGGTAAGAATATTTCCATTTGAGAAGTACTGAGTAGACCCTTCAATAGAAACATAGGACACACTCTTTTTGTAGTCAGAATTTTATTTTCTTTACATCCAGGCTTATCATTGACATCTGAAAATAAAACCTTTCATTTACAAATAGGCTAGTGCAAATTAAAGGTAATTTTGGATTAAAAAAAAAAAAAAGACATTGCATGTAACACAAAAGAAATGTGTGTGTTAGGATGATCTTCCTGGAACAGCTGGTGGAGGTCGCCTAGGAAAAAACCAAAAAATAACCCAAAAATCACAGGGAGAGGGGGAGATTTAAAACAAAAGGCCAAGATACAAAAAAATGACTCGTATACAAAGTCATCTTAATAAAATGGGTTAAGAGAAAAAGGCACAGAACATGCATATTAAGGAAAAGAGCAAGAGCAAGATTAGAATCAGCTGGCTCTCAGCAGAGCCTGGCTTTCATCCTCACCGCCTCCCTTCTGACTTGCCAGTGCCAGAGAACCAGAACAATCCCATCCCAGGTGTGCAGGTCGCTGGTCACACAGTCTTTCTAATTTTCTTACAGCAAATTATACTCTCTGGAAGAGCTTTTCCCCAGGCAGCCTTAAAATTCTCTCCACTGTCTGCTTCAAACACTGTTCTTGGAGTAGATACTTTGTGAGATTCTGATGAAATGAGGAATGATCAAACAAGAGGACCTGTGGGGTGGATTGGGGTGTCTTGAGGGGACATTGCTGGGAAGGGTTAAAAATCTAGCTGGAGAGCCCCATGGCAGTGAGGACCCAGTGCAGAGGAGCAGCTGCTCCTCCGGGTACCCAGCACAGAGCACTCAGCTCTACCTGACCAACATGCCTGGAACCAGGCTCATCCAGGGTACCTGACGTGCTCCAGCCAGAGGGGACATGTGGGACACTGCTGTTCCCTGCGGGGCAGTGCACACACTGCCTCAGCAATGGCCATTAATGACTATTAACGAAATCTCCAAATGTTACAGAATACAACGGGGATGTTCCTGCTGTGCTCATTCCACCTTTTGCTCCCTCCTTTCCCAAAACCTAAGGACCCACTTAGCAACTGTGGTGTTCCCACAGGAAGCTGTTGTGCTCCTTGTGCCATACAGACCATCTCCAAGCACAGATTGCAGCTACTTGGCTCATCCTGATCTCAAGGAGGAATTGAGTAATCAAGACGTGTGCATGTGTACACAACCGCTTTGGGGGAAATCCCTTTCAGGCACATTTTAACTCCAGCTCCTGGTCTGGAGGACTCAGTCTCTGAAACTCCCCAAAACATGCTTTCCTCAGCAAAGAAGAGAATCCCAGGTACTGCCTGTAAAACATTCAACCATTTCCCAGGAAAACATCTCTGCAACACTCCCAGCCCCTTGCAGGGGAACAGGCTGAATGCTTTCCCAATGGGTTACATCTCCCCTATAATGACATCTCCAGTGATCTCAATGCAATAGCACCTCCAATAAATCCTCCCTGCAGTCCCCACCACGGCAATGTGGAATGCTGAGATGATGGTGCAAGAGACAGAATACACTACTCATACACATCCAGAAAGTAATAATAAAAGCTCATCAAGAATTATAGTTTATTTCAGGTTCAGAAAAGCAGCATAACATTTTTACAGCAGGTGTATGTGATGCTCAGTAATGACCACAGTTTCGGGAATCCACTTGCTGTGCTCAAAGGTCAACCAGGAACCATTTACAGATTACGAAACCAAAGGCAGATGTTTCGGCTCACATGAAGTAGGGCATTAATATACAGAGCAAAACAAATCAGAAAGAAATTAAGGGTTTGCTTCTTACAAAAAAGAAGTCATCATTTACCCGTCCTGGAAAAGTAAAGAGACAGCAGTAAAGCAAACGGCCGGCAAGACGGGATAAATCATAGATCAAGCAAGAGTGGAGGACTGTCTGGACGGGAGGAGCCATCGGCATCAGCTCGCCTGCAGACAAAGCAAGAGGAAAGACAGGCAGAGTAACATTCATTTACACAAGGGAGCTGTTCTGCAAGAACCTGGGAGGAGGGGCAGTGCCACAGCGGCAGGAGCTGTGCCAGAAGTGCACCAAGAGGCTCCCTGGTGGCACAGGGATAGAGTAGGTCTGCTCTCAATTCAGGAGGTTTGTACTATTTTAAGACAGAAGGACAGAACTAGTCAGGAATCTCAATATGCTGTACACATCATGGTTAGTGTAGCTGTCTGGAACAGAGAGGATAATATTTTCTATGTTATACTTTAACACCAAATGCCATAACCTAAAATGTATCTTCTTTAATATAATAAATAATCTACTTTTAGGAGGCTTACTTAGAAAGTGCAACAAGATCAGCAATAAAATAAACACACATTAACTATGTACATAATCCTTTTTGTTGAACATACAATCTTTTTAACCCTAGCACAAGATCCCTTGAGATCCAAGGCCGAGAGTTACTCACGGCACACACAAACTCTTCAGCTGTTGGTCAGCCATGGCGGTGTGAGGTGGAATGTGTTCTCCAGGCAGAGGCCCAGGCCCAGCCTAAATGCAGTATTAGATAAGCACCCTCCTGAAAATTAGCAACTACATCACCCAGATCTCCATGTACCTCACGTAAGATCAGAAACACTGGTGTTGCTTCATTATTGCTCCACTACACCCTGGCAATCTGAGCTGTGCCAGAGGGAATTGGAGAAAGGCAGAGCAACCTGCACTTCTCAGATACGGAGGTCAGGCTTGGCTCATTCCACATAAGTGGGTCTGCAAAGGTTGTCAGTCCCTCTTAGCAGATCCACAGGGTGCTTGTCCTGCTTTCCTTTGGGCATGGAGTGATTTTTGCTGCCAAGGCTGCTCCTCTGAGAACAAGGGACAGGACTGATGGGACTTGCCAGTATCAGGAGCGAGCAGGACAAACAAACCTGTTCTGGGCACTGTACAGCAGAAGCAAGTGGGCCAAAGTTGGAGGACAGTACTTACTCAATTGGATGTGGCAATTTCTTGGGAAGCACTTAAATGTTTTTCCGAGAAACAATTCTATGTGGTTTATTCTGACAAGTGTATATGCAAGAAGAGGTGAAATCATCAAACCCTGGATTTGTGCTCACTGTTATTTATTAACCTGCACACCTAAAAGCATTGCATTTAGGGCACAGGGCCAGATTTAGATGAGATCTGAATGAGGATGCAGAGGAAGGAGGGCTGTGCAGCTGTGTCCTGCACCCTCAGCATCAAGCACAGAACCAGAGGGTGCTGCCACCTTGCTGCTGCCTCCTCCTCCTCTTCTGGGTAAATCCACCCCGAGAGCTTTATTTACAATTCAGGATTACTGCTGAGAAAGTTTCTTGGGGGCAGAGTTAAGGACAGTGCTGAATTGTGCCACCTACTTCCTTATGCTTGGCAGAAACAGTCATCAAAGTAAATGAGGGAGTCTCAAGCAGAGAGGATTTAAAAGCATGTTTTTAGGCCAGGATCTATGTCATCTGATTGAGGCTCCTAACTTACCAGTATTACCCTCGTGTCCCATGCAGCCACACTGGTCTGAATCATTTCCTGGAGGTGACACTCTTCCCACTGAACAAAGGACAACTGAGATGAGGCTTTGGGTATGGTGGGATAAACCCAGACTGTGGCCTTGCAATACCATAGAATGAATTGGGTTGGAAGGCCCCTTGGAGCTCATCTTGTTCCAAGCCCCCTGCCATGAGCAGGGACACCTTCCACTAGACCAGGCTGCTGAAAGACCCATCCAACCTGATCTTCTGTCACCAACTGAATATTAGAATTTGGGGTTAAAAGTGATTTCTGTGGCTGAGGCATTAAACCTGGCTTTCAATCAGCAGACAGCTGCCAGTCAGTAACAGTTCTGATGAATTATAATCAGGTGTGGTGGCCATGGGCTACTATGGCTATTTACAAAAATTATGTCCAACAGATGCATCGCAGGTTACAGCAGAGAGCACTAAGCAGTAGAAAGCTGTGTAGAAGAAGACAAGATGAATCATCAAAATACGGGTGTTTTTTGTAGTAAAAATTAGCATGACTGTAGTTTGCAACCTTTTTTTCCCTTGAAAGCTGATTCTGTACACTTGGCATTGGAGATGTGGGCCTGCTCCCCAAACAAATACCAGCCACTTTAAGCAGTCTGCTGAGATCAACAAGATGCCAGTGCTCTGACAAACTCCATCTTCACTGTGCATCAGATGTGACCTCTAGACTCCCCAGGTGTGTGTCACAAGTATGAGGTTGACAGGAAATTAAAGTTAAGCTAACATACAAATCATGATGCTTTCTCAAGCTCGTCTTTCTTCTGCAAGCTGAAACATGATTTGCTGCACTGGTGAGCACAGCTAATCAGCAGCCTGGGAATACTTAATAGGCTAAATCCCCATTTGTTGTGGCTCTTTGATTGGATTCTTCCTAACCATGGGGCTACAGCATACTGGAGCCCTACATGCAGTCTCAATAAATACATTTATTAGACTGATTATACTGGGGGCCTTTGAAACCACCAATTGCTTTGCCTAGGGATCTGTAACCATAATTGTAATAGCAGCAATTCATATTTTCTGAAGGAACAAGGCCAAATTCCTCTCTAGTTTCATTCTGTTAACTCAGTAAGTTCTAAGCTTTAAGGGTGACACTGACCCTAAGTGTTTAAAGTGAAGTAATGCAGTTAAGACAAAAGGTTTTTATAATGCATTAATTTACAATGTGCAAAACAAGAGACAGAGAGGACCTCTGCAAGTGAGCAGCTGCCAAAATAATCCAGGATGTACAGCTGAGCACTTCCCAGAACCTAGCTGGATAGAAGCAACAGTAAACCAAGGTGTGCATGTAATGCAAAGAGAAAATCTTTACACAGTGGGCACAGTGGAACTTTATCAACTGGCATGTGAAAGTATCACAAATATCTCACATCCACACCAGACCCTTGGGAAGCTCAGCTGCCAGTCTAGGCTGAAGCTCTGGGAACTGGCTCACACAGTGGGCAGAGGAGCGGGAGCCCACACTCAGCTTTGCCTCTATCTGTATCTCTATGTCCTTCTGTGTCACAGAAGGACCTAAAGCAGTTCCCTGGATCCTGCCACACAGCACATTTCCATGCACTCCCCCCGCTCCAGGGCTTCCCAGGAGTGCAGCAGGAAGAGGAGCGTGAGCAAGCACTGGCAGAGGACAAAGGGAGCTGGCGTACACTGCTCTGTCACACACCAGCCCTTCAAACCACCCTCTCCCATCCTGGCTGCAGGGTTAGAAGGCTCCACTCCAAGCCCTGTGAGCTGGGGCACCCCAGCCTGCTCCTCACCAACCCAACCCACTTGGCACGTCAGCTGCCAGGGTGCAAATAAAGCAAAACATATACACAAACACACACACTGTTTGTTTAACATTCCTTAAAACTAAACTTTGGATATGGAGAATTTATAGGAGAAGCAAGCCCCTTGCAAAAGAGACCTGGAAATATGGGGCCTTCAGAATACCTTGGTAAGAAACCACATGGCTTTTCTTTGCCCAGTTTAGCCACTACAAGGGAAAAACAGAAAACCTGGAGGGTATAAATAAAATAAAAGCAAGATTCCATTCAGGTAAGAGGAAACAAAAGGCAGCAGATCAAATCAACATGTGCACAAACACACACAAAGTCAAGCCCTCTTTGCTGTAGAGGACTGTGAGCACAGTTGCCTGGGTGGAGATATGTGTCAGTAAGTTAGCTAACATCAATTATTGCAAAAGGAAAAGTCAAGGCAGCACAGACCTTCCCCAGACATTTAAGATCCCATAAACAATGCAGAATGGACAGAGTATATCAGTAAAATTGGTTACTTGCCTACAGATGTCCATACATGCGACTATACATTGGTTATTGTGACAGTTACCAAGCAATTTGTTTCCACATATTTGGTTAACAATGAATGGCATGCCAGAAACTCCGTTTAGTCTAACAGGGATGAATCTAACGGACGGATTACAGTGGGCCGAGTAGGTGAAGGGGGCGGTCTTCGACTGGAGAGAGAGAGAGAAGAAACAGTAAGCACAAACACTGAGCACAGATCTGGCACCTCTGGCTGTTGTTACATGGACATGCACATGCTCATACACACAACAATCCTGTTTCCACATACAGTGAAGCAAGACAGCTCTTAACCATCCATAGTAAGGAAGGAGGCAATGGGCTTGCCACGTGTCTACCGGGCCTTACTGCTCTCACCCATCACTGTCCACACCCTGGGGGTTCTCCACACACAGTTCCACTCTTGAGCCTTGCAAACCATCGGGGAGAATTGTTATTCTCCATTTTTAGGGGTCAGTCCCAGCCTGGACAGCCACACAGAAGACTTACAGGCACATTTCAGAGCAGGCGACAGGACTGGGGAAAACAGCTTGCAACAACTTCAAGTCCACTTTGCAGAAGCAGGAAAATCTGCAGCTTCTTGCATACTTGGGCAAACTATAGCCCTATCAATGTGCCTGAATTTGAGGCACATTTTGAGGCTTTATATCAATGCCCAGTTATGAAAATGCCAGTCATGGCTAGGGCTGCTGGATTCATTAATTTACCACTAATGCATTTTTCTGTTAACTTCAGGAAGTGCTACAGAATCACAGATTTTTTGGGGAAGACTTAGGTGCCTTCATTACATTTCCCTGTGTACTGCAAACCCCTGCATTTTAATTTGGACTGTGCCATCCTCTGAATGAGGAGACCCCAGTGCAAGAGTAGCAGTAGTGTGATCTCCAAGCACATTCCACCTGCAGTCCAGGCTGGCACCTACCCCTCCCTCCCTTCATCCAAGGATGACACACCAACTCTGCTGGAGTTGTAGACAGAGCCCCTCTGGTAGCTTTACCTTTTGGTGTGCAGTTAAGGTCCACATCAGTGCTGTGTGGAGGTAATTCCATCAGATTAGTTACAGAGAATATTGTGTTGATGCTCCTTTCCACCTGGGATAAAACATCCCACTGCCAAGCAAGGCCCATACAGATTCTGAGCTGACAACTGGCCTCCAGTGCCTGCACCAGCTCGCACAGTCCTGTCTGGCACTGCTGTGTGCTGTATAAACAGCCCTGTGACACTGTTCCTCCCAGCTGGCCTGCTCCCTCAGCCAGCTGTGCAGCACCCTCTAGCAGTGTTCTGTTGCTGCAGTTATCCCAATCCATGTCTTACACAGTGTTTTCAGTCCCCACTTTCTTTAAAGGGAAGTACCAGCTCTCTCTGTTTCTTAACCCAGCCCAGATTACCAGGAGAGCTCATGGCTGAACCCAGGCTCTGAGCAAGGTGGGAGCTGAGGTTCTTTGATTCCCATCGGCTCCAGCAGAGCTCATTAATGGCCCAAACAAACTGTGCAGCCCTTCCTAACCCGTCCTCCACCTGTGCAAGTAGGGACAGTTCTGGCTCTGAAGAAGCTTACGAAGGACATGTGTCTCATTCTGCTAAAGCTAAACTGAAGATGAAAATAATGCAACAATATGTTAATTTTCTTTGAACTGGAACAAAATATGTGAGACAAATTTACACTTGACAAAAAAAAAAAAAAAAATCTCGTTTGTCTCAAAGTGCATCTTATGCGACAATATTCTCTTTTGGTGAAGAAATGAGAATTTTAATCCCTACCATGCAACAAATACAAAATATGCCAACTAAAGCATTCAAGTAAATCAACAAGCTAAAAAAAATAGGCAAAATATAATTTCTTCATGGTGTATTTTTCTTACAGGAAAAATGTTACTGTGTTAACTATTGTTTCTTGTGTTGCTCCAGTGTAGGTCTTCTGGACCCATTTCCAAAATTTGTAGTTTCATAAAGAACCACTTCTAAGGCTCTGCATTTCTGCTGGGTTGCATTAAATTATTCCTTTGTTGAAATGCCTCACATTGCATTGTTTAGCGCTTACTGAAAACATCGTATCATATGTATACAATTTACAAACAAGAGAAAATGCATACAGCTGTCTTCATATCAAATTTAAAAGATACAAGCCCAAACATGCATTTTAATACCAGGTTAAATGCAGCCCGCTGGATTCAAATAATGCAATTTAGCCAAATTGCTATTTAACACAGCAGGATCAGAAACTGGAGAGCACAGTGGGAGGATTTCCTGGATATAATCAGTCACACCAAACCTGAACCAAAATCAGGCCTGAGCACCATTTCCTCCTCGAACCAGACCTATTATTGCACACTGACCGCTATTTTGAATTGCCATTCAAGCCCAGTGCAGACCTGAACAGAAAAAATTCCTATTAGCTCTTTCCCACTCCGCAGTACCAAGCACTTCAAGGAGAAGACAATATCCCCAAGGGGACCCTCTGGTGAGGAGCTGCTGCCGAGCCACAACAGCCTGGTTCTCCCTGTGACACGGCCCAACAGTCAGGTCTGCTCAGCGAGGGGATGCTCTGATACAAACACTTGTGTGTGTCTTCCCAAAGGGCATGGGCAGAAATGTCCATGAGGAATGGGCTTAGCCCTCCGTAGCTCCAGCCCCTGAAGGGTGCTGCCTGCCTCCCATGCACTTCCAGCTCCTTAACCCTCCACACCACGACCTGGGGAGCAGGACCTCCGCCTGGAGAGCCCAGGTGCCCTCTAGAGGAGTGGCAGATGTTTGGGAAAGGCAGCTCTTGGGAAAAGACCTGCAGTAGCACCATTCCCTCCAGCCCTGCCGCTGACAGTCTCCTGGGCTATCTGCAATTCCCTGTGCCAGCAGTGGAGGAAGGGGGACTGTGCTCCCAAGGCCCTGGGCAGAGCACAGGGGGTTCAGCTTGGGGGAGAGACCTCACCTTCCTTAGCCACTGGCACAAAGGATTAACTGGCACGAGCTGGAGCTCAAGTCCACGTTAAGGAAAGAATAAACCCTGAAGTCGCCCGTCCTAGATTTCCCTGTCAGGGTGACAAGTCATTCTGTGACCATTTCTACACTGGGAGAAGGAATCAGACCTTTTTTCTCCCCCTAACAAGAATCACAACCCCAAAGACAGGAGGAGAGGCCAAGCCCCCTCCCTGGGTCCTTTACGCCCCGAGCGGTGGCTGGGAGGCCATGGAGAGGTGCAGGAGCCTTTGAGACAACAAAGCTAGCAACCAACTCCAGGGCAGTTCCACAAAGCGCAGCTCTGAGGGAAGCCGAGCGTGGTTTCGGCCCCGTCGCATCCCGAGCAAAGGTTACCGACGGGAGCGCTGCCAGCCCCTCCGAACGCCGAGGAACCCGGCCTGCAGAGCGGCAGGGGGAGCTCCAGCCTGCCCGGGGACCGGGCGAGGGAAAACCGGGGAAAAACAACCTCCCCCGCATCCCTGCTCCGCGCTAGCTGCCATCTCAGTGAGTAAATATGTGACTAAGCCCAATTAAATGTTTAGTCTGAAGCCAGCAGATGATAGTGGCGCAGACGGCGCGGGCCGGGTTTCTGCGCGTTATCGGCGCGGCTCCCAGAGCCCGGGCAGCGCTCGCCGTGCGGAGCTGCTCCCGGCCCCGAGAGGCGGCTCCTGCTGCAGAGAAAGCTCCTTAGAAAAATGTCACTGCTGCGGGAAATCCTTTTGGTCATTGTCGCCCACATTTCAGCTTGGTTTTCGAGTTTTGGGGCCGTGTCCCGCTGCCTGACCAGTTTAACTATGTTGTCTTGGGTTTTTTTGAGGGTTGTTATTTGTTTTGCTGCATTTTTTTTTAAAAAAAAAGGGAAACTGTTTGTGAAAGTTAGTGCTAAAGGGGCTAAAGGGGCAGGAGATCATAGGTCCCCCCGGGGTTGAGTAAACGAGTCTGCAAAAAGAATCAGTTCTTCTAACTAGCACACATTAAGCAGACATAAAGAATTTACCAATGAAAATTGTGGACTAAGTATGTATTTAATAACTCCCTGATGTTGCTCCAGAGACTCCTCCTTTGAAGAGCTCAGTGGGGTTTTGAATGGAGGGGAACTCTTACCCCCATGCAAAACCTTTTTTTAAAAAAGGAAAAGTTTTTACATTTATTTTTAACCTAAGCAGCACCCCCCCATTACCAGTTTTAAAAGAACTCCTAAAAGCTTTAGCTAGGCAAATGCAGAGCAAAAAAAACTAAATAAAGCAAGTCTAGACTTAAAATTCGATCAGAAACATATGGGAGTTCTTCGAGCCTTTGCCTTTTGAGAAGTCCTATCGCTCCCCACACGGAGTGCACAAAATGTGCTTTCAGTAAAGCATGGCTGTAATTACCATGGGAGGCCCCGCTTGAAGATGGCTTCTCACAGCACAGCCAGAGGACTTCTAAATAAAAGGCTTTCATTTCCACTTACATTTGACATTCTTGCTTGCTTGTGACCACCAGAGAACACTTGTGGAAGGCATGCACAGAACTATATTTTACAATACATCCTATAGATCTGAAGCTGTGAACACAAGTCCATTATTCTCTCCCTATTCCATCATCTTGGTTTCCCTGTAATACAGCCCTCTCGGAGAACCCTGATATGTGGCATCATCTTTGTAGAATTTAACACGAAAATACTTAAAATCTCTAAGCAGCTTTAAGACTGACTGCAGGCAAATTTCTTTTAGGTGGCAGTACAAACCTGGACATGAGGCATAGAGTAAGAGGCCAAAAGAGTGACTTACTGCAGGTGAGGAATAAATCTGCTTTCCTGTTAGGGTGATTATTTAGAGAGACTAAGTAGCTTGGTCTTGAGATAGTTATAATGCTTTGATTGATTTTATTTTTATACTGTTTCTCTGGTTTTCTCTGTTTCAGTAAGATCCTGAGAGACCCACACCCTCTACTCTTTCTGGTTCTTGTATCAACTTAACTTTTATACGGTATCTCTCAACCTCTGTTAGCCTCAGGATCTAGAGGACAATCCAAACCAGAAATGAAACTACTGGACCCATCATGGTTGAAAAATAGGGGCAAGACATGGTTTGTATACCTAATTAGTCTTCAATCTGTATATGCTTAAACTCTTTCTGTCCCACAGCAGATGCAGCATGGCTACTGCAGAGTCTCCCAAACATCAACTCGGGAGCAAGGATCTGGAGTGGAAGTGGGAAAGGCAAGGGGAGGAAAGGCACTTGATCCTAGTGACACAGGTCATAACAAAGCAGGAAAAACAGAAAAAGGATGATGACATTAGGAGGAGTAAAGCAGGAATCATGGACAAGGATCAGGAGGAGATGGTGATTGTGGGGGAAATGAGAAACTGCACTCAGTGGTGATGAAAGGAAAAAATAGCTGTGGAATATCTGCCTGAGATGGTCCCTTATCCCAGTGTAATGGTCCGAGAGAGTGAAAATTTCTCAGATTTGTTTCTGTACTGGAAAATGTCATTTTGTTAAACACAAAGTGTCTGTAGTAAGCATTGCTCACAGGATCATTATCATCAGGCAAATCAGGAAGGGAAGCCCTCAGGTGCAGAGCACAGCTTTTGAGGGTGCCTGGTAGTTCTGAGCAGTTTTCCAGCTGAACTCATGTCAGGCTCTACAAATGCACAGAGGGCATGCTGAGACTGTACTGTCAGGGTCTGCCTTGGCTGTCCCTACAGCTGAATCCCAAAACTGCAGATGACCCAGCTACACAATGTTCTCTCAGTGGAAGAATTTTTTTGTTCACTGTAAGCAAGTTAAAGTTATTAGATTATGCTGGTTTATCAGATATATATTTAAGTAAAAGAAACAAAAAAATAAGAGTGAATGGGAAGAATGTGTCCTTCCACTGACCACCACTACACTGCAGCAATATAAACCTCCATTAATTCAAAGGCTTACACTGTTTGAAAGCACTAGGGTTAGTGAAGTTCCACTGTGTGTGATTTAACTTAATACAGATACTCCATTCAGAGGCTAAGTGGCCCAAAATATGATGTTCCAGTAGAATAATTTATTATCTACAACTCAAGCTCTGTTTTCTATATGACCATCATAAATTAACATCCATCACACATACATACAAATATATTGTATGTTTGTGTGAATACTGCATTTTCAAATTAATCATTTCAGGGAATTAATGTGTCATATGAAAAGCTCAGCTTGAATAAGCACAAAATTAATTCAAAAGAGCAACCAAGACAGACTATTATTCTTAAGAAACTGTGTGTTCTTGTTTGCTCTTCAGCAGGGAACATGTCAAGTAAGCAAGTGTGCAACACATTTGTGTAAGACTGTCCTCTGTCCTGACCTTTCGGAAACCTTAGGTCAGGATGGTCCAGAGGGTCAAAACTGCCCATGAAGAAGAGAAAGTTAGAAGTGCTGGGCGATAACATTCAGAATACTGTTCTGTCCACAGAAGATGACAAGAGAAGGGCCACAAAATCAGCATGAAGAACATCTGATCTTTTCACAGTAGCTCAAGACTTGTGCACTGCTCTGTGTGTAGCTGCACTGTTTGGCATTAATGTGAATCATGTACCCCACTTTTGAACACCACATCTACTTCTGCTTTCTCTGTTCTTCCTTCCTACTCAGCTTTGACCTTCCTCTGCCCATTTGCCTCTCTCCTCATTACTTACCTTGCTGCAAGAAGGGAAGCAAATGTCCTGGTTGTCACCCTCAGCTGGAGTTGCACCTCTTCTTGTCCACGATGCCAACTAATGGGATTACCAGTGTCACTGTTGTTAATGGAGCGCCCTCATTCACTACTGATCCAATACAGCTTGCACAGGAGAGTTTCAACACAGCCTTTCAAGATGCCTTCAGGTGCAGGAAGTTCAAATCATCACTGTTTCTCTCTGTTTACTCTCAGATGTTTTCTCTTCTAGCATAAGGCAGGCTAGAAATGCTCTGCTATTTGCCCACTCTTTAGACAAGGCAGAAATTCCCTGCTCAACACCGTAGCTCTAATCCTGCAATGCCTTCATGGAAGCTGTTATTAAACTACTCCATTATGAAACCAAGTCATTTCTTGGGACAAAGCACATCTTCGGGTTCCTGTATTTCTGTCAAACAACTGCTGTTGTTTGATTCTACTTTATTTTTCCAAGTAGAGAGATAAAATAAAACCTCTTCCTTCTGCTAACAGTATCTTGAGAGAGAAAATGCTAAGGAAGAAAAGAAAAATGCAAACCAAACCTATTTTTTTGCTGAAATTCATTCAGTGCATCAGCTGACACTACTACTATCTTTGAGGACTGCACTTGCAACATCATCTTTATTCCAGAATCACTTCTTTTGATGCTTTTCAGGTTCCTTGTTTTTCTGTCTTCTTTCCTCTTTCCTCTTGCATCTGTTTTACTTATCCTTTCCCATCACATAAGTCTGGACTACACTAAGAGTAATGAAATCCATTTCTCTGCCTGATTCTCTTTGCTGAACTTTTAAAGTGACTTGCAACAATCCCAATTGAATGCTGTTTCATTTTAAAAACAACTTTATGTTGAATGAGGCAGGAGCAAGTACCTCAGGAACAATACTCAAGATGATTACAACTACCTGAGATGCAATAAATAAGATCAAACCTAAACCCTTACATACAACAAGTGATCCTGCAGATACTTTTGTTCAACTGCCATAGTGTACTGCCCATCAGAAAATTCCTAGACCACTGAAGATATGGACAGTCTGCCTGTGGCTGATGAAGGGAGATGCTGAGAGAAGAGTCAGTGGCAGCAGACATGGTACCTAGGCTGTAATGTCTGGCATCCCATGAACTTTGTTCTCCTCAATCTTCAGCATAGTCAGCTGGAAGAGAGGTATATAAAGCAAGGCAGGAACTAAATCCTACTGCCAGTCTAAAAGAAAGCCATCCTTTTACAGGCAGCAATCGCTGAAGCTCCTGGAGCAGAAGTGAAGACCCTCCTGTATCTCTCATGGCATTACAGTTCAGGCAGCTGAAGAATCAGTTCTGTGTAAATGCCATTCCAAATTTCTCATAAGATCAGTATTGCAGAATTACAATGAAACCACAAGACTTGCTGTAATGTGACATTTTACATGTTTTTACAACCTGCTGTGACCTGCTTTCTGGCCAAGCCCTCCAATACTTACCCTCATGCAAAATGCTCCTTCTTGCAGTGCTTCTGTTGTCCCTGTTCATTGCAGGGGGTGTTGGACTAGATGGCCTTTAAAGGTCCCTTTCAAACCAAACTATTCTATGATTCTGTTCCTTGATCAAAGCTGCAAGATGAGCCCAGGTTTGCACCTGGCAGTGTGACTGCCCCAAGCAGTGTAGCTCATGTTTCTGTTGGGTGTCACAGCCACTGCCACCAGGCTGCTGTTAAGAAAGATTGCCAAATATTGCATTATATGGCTTGAAAACTGTCTGAAAAACTTTAAAAGAAGAAATGCAAGGTGACAGATTTACAAAGGTGGCAGGGAAGGGAAGGGATAAGTTGGAAAGAAACCAAGACAAGATGTTGAGAAGGAAAGTAAGGAATACATGGGGAAGGGAGACAAATGTACCAAGCAGGAAACCAAGCGAAAGGAAAAGGTGAAAGAGGAAGCAAACAGGATGGTCAAGAAAGGGACAGAGAGGGAAAGGCTGAGAAAAAAGGGAAAACAGTGAAAAAGGAGCCAGTGGAGGATGGGAAAATGCAGAGCTTCTTTCTAAGAGATAAGAGAAAATAAATGGAGTCTGCTGCTGCTTGAAGCAGCCAGCAGCAGAAGTAAGATATTACTGGGTGTGCATTTCAACAAGAAATGTACATTAGACTGGTAACAAATTACACAGGGCTGTCTTCCCTCTGGGAAGAAATCACAGAAAGAATAACTGATACTCTCATAAGTCTTGTGATTCTGGGGTCCTTGGACAGGCCGAGTTGGAAACATACTGACTACAGAAGGGCAGCATTCCCCCTGTGAGGGGCTCTGGCTTTGCCCGTGTAGCTGTATATTCTTTTGATCACAGACATGAGATACAGAATTAAATTCAATTATTCTTGAGCTTTCTTTTCTCCTGAGGTTCAGAGGATTTTGAAATCCGTCCATATAATGCTTTTGTCTCTTTGCTTGCATGAAACAATCCTAATTGTAGACTATACTTTTTGAATGTAACCTCTGCCAAAGATCCATTCAAAGAGGACACATGGATGCTGGACAGAGAGCTGTGCTCTCCTACGTGGGTGTCCAGATTAAGATCATCCAAGTCAGCAAACACTCTAAGGTGGGCACTCACTCATCCTGCCAGAAGAATCTGGTGCAGTGACTATTTGATTACAATTTATATTCCACTAAAAAATACAGTAGTAAGCTTTTAAGGCTGCAAGGTCAAACTTTAAGGAGAAAGAGGATTCCCTGGCTCAGGCAGGATAACTCTTCTGGCCTTATATGCCTATGCACTATGACAGATTTTATTCAGAGTATTGTGCAATTTTTGCACAGAATCCCCTTACTGTTCAATGCACAGGCGTTATACATTTCATTAAATCTTTTCAAAGAACTCTAATCCATAAAAATCCATTACAGAAAACTTAGTGAATGGTTGATATTTGGCAACCAAAGAGTTGAGTGTGAGCCTGTGGGCTGGGAGACATCAGGCAGTAAAGCTTTCTGCAGTGCTCCAGACTTTGTCTGAAAATTTCTAACTTCAGTTACTGTCAGGTAAAAGTACCTTTTTGTGCCAGTTTGGCAGAAATGTGTAACAATGGCTTACAGTGCAGATTAGCTACTAACACAGCAGGTCATGGAATTAGCCTTGGTGGCGTAACAAAGGGGAGCTGCAGGGCTGCCATCAGCCCTTCCCTGCTGGCTGGCTGTAGGTTGAAGTAAATTGTAGGGACAGTATGTGAGCAGCACAACACGAATTCTCTCCCCACAACTTGCCTCACATGTAAAGAGCAGCCCCAGCCTCTGGGGACCAGCCCCAGCATGCCTGGGGGTGACACACGTGCTCCAGAGTTTCACACCCTGTGGGGTCACATTTGTTTCAGTGATAAAGTGAGTAACCATCTCCAGTGCTTTGCGGGGAAAGCCTTCATGAATCCACAGTAGCACTGCTGAGCAGGACAGGGGAGAAAAGGGAAGCATCCTCCCACCCCCACAAACGCCACAGGCTCTGCTGCCAGGAGAAAAAACATTTCCAATTCAATTGTTTTCCTTGTGGCAAAGCTGAGATTCCCATTCAGGACATTTAAAAGCTATAAATCAAAGCATCTACAGTAGAACTTAAATTGGTCAGATCAGGCTTTCCACACAGGCAGGCAGACTCACATCATGGTAAGCTGAAGTGGTTCTAGTGCCTGCTAAAAGCCATCTTACTGAAGCAAGCACACAGCTGCATTTTCTATCAAAATACTACTGCAGCTTTTCAAGAAAGAGAGGGAATAATACAGATTCTGGCAGGGGGAATATTTCACAAATCATATATGCTTTGGCATCAAGCCCTTAAAGCCAGGGGCCTTTACTCACAGGCTGTGCTGGGAGAGATCCACCCACCTCAAGTGGGATTAATTAAAAGAGGCATGTATCATGCAAATAGTTTCTGTTTCCTTACAGAAATATTCAAAGCACATAACCCAAACCAGCTTTAGAATCAGAGCGAAGCAGGGAAGAAAATTATTTCCTGCTCTCCTAACTCTTTTCCTTTCCCTGTACATTAAGGGAGGAACAGTGAGAAAATGCCGAGAGCTCACAATTTCTGCACAATTCCTTTGATTAAATGCTAATAAAGCAGAAGAAAAAAAATTGTGTTTTCAAAGACAGGCTGTATCACACTATAAGGTGCCAAATTTTCCACACCAAATGTGTGCTAATCTGCTCATTGGACAAGGACAGTCCAGGTCTTACCCCTGAAAATAACCTTTTTATCTTAAAACAGAACAGGAGAAAATGGAAACCTTGTATTTCTTCAGCATGTCAGGATTTTCAGCTCCATGTGACAGTGATAGGCGCTGCAACAGAAAGCTCCTTTGGAAAGTAACTTTAAAAATACTACTTTCTTCTCAGGAAGCTAAACTATTTCCCTAGATAAGACAGATCCCAACACTTCAAGGAATCACTGCAGAAAATGGTGGTGGAACAGTCAGAGCACAGAGTCCCAGTTCAAAAATAAGTCACAGAAAAAGCTCAAGTTTCCACAAGAACTCTTCCTCAGAACTCTCTTTTTTTTCCCCTTTTAATTTCTCAGACCCATTTTCTGAGTCAATTTCCTATGATCCTGCAAAGGCTGTTATTAAAACCAGACCAAGCGTAGCTGAAATTCCAGAGCTCAAAAGAAACATTTAATAGGCGCAGGAGCTGGCCATACTGTCCCCCTCAGGTGATTTCCCCTGCAGCCCCTTCCCTGGGATTTCCTCCCTCGCAGTTTAGTCAGCAGGAGAAACCTGAAGTTTCAGCAGAATGGCAAACCTTTCCTTCAATCTTTAGCAGCTGAGATTTTTTGTATCTGAGGCTTTCATAGCTCTAAAAAAGAGAACTAGGATCCAGTCCAGAAGATGTGTATTGCAGATTATTTTTTCCACAAAAATGTCAGGCAGTCACACATTCAATTCTGTATCCAGCTACAGTATTTTAAAATCACTGACCTCCTTTATCTGCCACTGCTTTTCATACCACCAGTGGCAGGTCCCGAACTGAGTCGTTCCCAGGCTGCTTACCCACGTGTCCTTTGAGTGCTAGAAAATTCCTTTCTGGTCTCCATCCCACCTATCACTTTGGCATGAAAAAGATGATCATCAGACATGCTCTTGGCAAGCCACGTCAGGAAAGCAGTGTCCATGCACAACCACAGGCGGGCAGGGTGAAGGAGACGTGCTGGTTTGCAGGGCGAGGGGAGAGGAGCCATGGTTCTCTCTGGCAGCACAGCTAGCAAAACACTGCACCTCATCCCTGGATTTCAGCTCTGATTTGTCCTCTGATGGCACAGAGGAAACAGCAGGGCCAGTGCCCTTTGGCTCAGCCCCAGGCTGAGGGGATGATCCTTGAGCTTCCTCCCTTCCAGCGCAAAGTTTAGAAAGGCAATTCCAGGTTTCTCCCCAACTGTCCCTACTGCAAGCTACAGGATATCCACTAAAGTGAAAGAGTGTTTCATGGTTGGGCATTG
>JACBWW010000016.1:1240586-1424528 GCA_020086605.1 Lanius collurio | reverse complement strand
CGTCGTTGTGAGTCAGGTGATCTTATATATATATATATGTAAGTGATTATGTGTATGACATCATTGTGAAAATAAACATTAAGGACATTTTATTCATATAACTTATATAAAAAAACAGTTAATGCATAGAAAATTATACAATATGCAAAGCTACTTTCAAAGGTCCTGATAAATGCAAAGCCCTGGGAAGGAAAGGAAACAATGCACCGAAGATAATCTTGTTCCTTAACTAATTGCCTCGTCCCATATGATCTACTCTGTTAGACAGCTATGGACTGTTTTCAACTGGCTGTACATTACTGGCTTTGCAAAGAATCAGACTCCTATCAGTTTGTTCCACTGGTTCTACGAGAATTGCTCTCATTCTCTCCCAGAAGAGCCCTTACTTCCTTGGTAAGGGCTGAATCCTTACTTGGTAAGGATTCAGAATGGCAGAAGTGAGGGGCTCTACCCCTGCCCCTCTTCTGGTGGGGGTAGGTGACCTCTCTCTGAGCCCCTGTGTGGGTACAACACAACCAGAACGGGGGTTCAGAATGTAAGCAAATCAGTGTTTTCCAACTGACTGACTAGAATTTTTTAAAATTAAAAAATCTTCCTCTCTTTCCAAAGAGGGTATGTGCTAAAATTGGTTCCATAAATCACCTTTGACTCTGCAGGGAATGCCCAGTTTTGCCTTGCTACAAGACTTTCTCAACAACAGTGCTCGACTTCCCTCCACAGTGCAGAGTCTGTCTGTTATGCCAGAGGGAGAGAACCATGCCACCACCAGGAATACCAAACTTCTTACCTTGGGACACTGGGAGGAGCCCGGCTTGGCCGAGAGGGAACCTGGGGAGGTCCTCCATGGGCTTCACCACTGGGAAATGGAGGCAGTGGTCCAGGGCGGAAAGGGACTGGGGGAGCCCCTGACTGAGGGCCTGGAGATGGGATTGCAGGAGCGGGTCCTCGGCCAGATAAAGGTCTGGTTGGGGGATTGTTTAATGTAGGTCTCCTCGGAGTTGAAGGACTTGGAGGAGGTGATCTACTGAAATATCAGAAATTTTAAAAGTTCAGTAAAGTGGGGATTTGGGGTTTGGGTTTTGTTTGATGTATTCTATTTTACTTCAAACAAAAGTTAAAACTTATGACATGTTTTTTTCTTGGCATTTTCCTTTGCTGTGAGTTTCAGGGGATTATACAATTAAGTCTCACGTGTTTGCCACTGACAACATACAAGCAAAGAGGTAAATAGAATGGATTTTATTATTCAAGTCCTAATAATGTTTTGTTAAGTATAATTTCTAGGATATGGAGCCTGAGATGATTATAACAGCTTGCAAAAGGAGGCCAAGTGGATACACAACTGGGGTGACAGAAGCAGCTGCTATTTGAAGCATCAGACAAGCTATAAGTCCACTGTATGGTCTTTTGCAAGGCAAATATCCTGTCTGGTGCTCACATAAACATATCCACAGAATATGTATACATGGAAAAATGTTTTGACTTTCCTCACAGATATCATTAAAGACCTGGAGGAGCATCTTCCCAAAAAGACAGGCAGGGAGAGAGCTCCTGATGCTGACTACATCTGCCTGTCCTGAATTTCATGGCAATCCAGATTTGAGGCTCCTCACCTGCGTGCCTGCTGAAGCCATGAGTCATCTACAGGAGGGGGAGCAGGGGTTGAGACAGTGCTTGTGCTGATGTCCCCAATGATGGCCAGGGCCTCCTTCAGGGCCTGGTACATGCGGAGGGTCTCGTCCCGCCGTTGCGCCTGCTCGGCCGACTCCTCCATCAGAGTGTTTTGGTCCTCAGAAGAATACAAGTGAGCCAGGAGCTCGGCGTTGATAAATTCTTTTACCTATTTAATCAGACAAAAACAAACAAAAAAACCAAACCACCAAAGAAGTAAACAAAAATCTCTATGGAAAATACAACACTCAACAAATTCAGGGGGAGATCTATGGAAGCAAGAGACTTGATCAGTTTTTCTTACTACCTTACACCAGTTCTAGTGGTCACACAATTCTACATCTCTGAGGTGACACCTCTGCTTACAGTTCATTTCAAACAGGCTTCCCAACAGCTCCCAGGAGCCAGCCGGCATTTTGGGCCATTTCTAAATGGCTGACTGGGAAGTAAATGGCAGTACCATCAGATATAGATTCCTCATGGAATGGGAACTTTCAGGCTTTATGACATACCTGTCAATTATTTTCTGAGCAACTATTTACCCTACTGTAGACAGTGTCTTTAATTTCCAGCAAGTCTGTCAGATTCTGAATAACCCATCCACACACATTCAAACTGAAGGGAGAAGTCTCCAAGTAATCTAATTTACTATATTGATTTCCTGCTATGCCTGCCCTGGTTATGGAAACCTGGGCCACATTAACAGACATAAAAAGCGAGAGGTACTCTGATTAAGTATGACTGTGGTAAATAGACCAACTGCTGACCTACTAAATCCTCGCATTTGAGACTTTTGTTGCCGTTCTGATCTATTTCTCATCTGGCACTTCACTCCATAAAGCCTTTTTGAGCTGCAGATACTGACAATAATACATTCCCAGGATTCTGATTACGTAAACCTGAGCTCCATTTGCACATGGGTTTCTGCTGGTTTTGTGATTTAAACCCTGACAGTGAGGCTACAGCAATGTTTGTGTTCAGACAAGGTCAGTGAGAGCAGTCAGACAGCACAGGCATGGGACCCTTTCTGGTCACCAGCAATGAGAAGACAGCCAGGACAGACCTCACAGGGAATAAAACCAGATTGCCTGGGCTTGGCTGTCATTTCCTATTCACGTATGACAGGAGATGCACAAACTCTTAGCAAAGCCTGCAAAAATTTTCCATGAGTTTCATGCTGTTTTCCAGTAGATGGTACTGATCAAGAGCCAGAGTACACTACTTTCCTCATGATTGCCAAAAACTCCACATTAAAAACAGATATTATAGTTAAACAACATCACATTCTGCTCAATGAAATGAGCATTTTAATGGCATCACTTCAAAAAAAAGGAAGAAGTTCTAAAATTAGATTAAGGCCAGAGCTGATTGTAAAAGCATTGTTAAACCACAAATATCTGTTTGAAAAAAATAAGCCTGTGACAATTATCATGAGAGGTCCCTGTCTGTCACTGGCAGGGGATTTGAATAAATCCCTGAACTAGTCTGAAAGGGGAAGATTGCTGTTTTAAGGATGGTTCTTGGATCAGCTTCCTGCCCTCCTGTGCAGTACTAAACAGAGGAAGATCTTCCACAAGAGCCACTTTCTCCAGCTTGGAAATGGAAGGGAAAATGATGTTTACTCACACATTTGCTCCTTTCTGGAAAGCAGACTCACACAAATAATTAAAACATTTTCCTTCATAGACATCAGGCCTGCAGTGAAAGATGAACCATAGCAAGCATCCAAAAAAGCCAGTGCCCCAAACCTGCCCTATCACTCTGAAATGGGGTAAGGTGGGCTTGGAACCTCATCAGCAGGACAACAACACATGTCACTGCCCCAAATGCAGTGACAACCCATTCCTTTACCTACATTTGGGCAGTAACGAGTCCTTTGGAGTTCTTCCGCTTGGCTGAGATCACTATCAGCACTGTTTATGGAGCATACACTGACTACTCTTAAGACCACCCCTCTTGTATAATCCAGGACACCAGGGCACCATGAAATACAAATTTGTATATGTGTGTTTTCTTTGGCCATTTTGAATTGGTAATGGTAACTCAATGCAGTTCTGTGTGGTAAATGTATTTTCTTTTAAGGTAATCAACATCCACCCTAAGGGAAGAACAAGGGATGTACTTGCAATACAATAATCTAGGCTTAGGCCCCAAAATATGCTCAGGGACAGCATCTAATTATTTTCTGTACACTGAGTTTGAATCTGATACTTTCCTTGAATTGTAAGTACTTGTTTACAGGCCCACAAAGTGGAAAGGAAGTTCTAGGAAAACTTGGGAGGTTGCAATTGTCATGGAAACAAATTCCTTGGGATCGATTTGTTTCCAGCATTTTGGAGGCAACATGATGGGGCAACAGAAAATACAGAATATGCTCATTAAGGGGGAGGGGGAGTGTTTTCACTTAACTCCTGGTGGATGGGTTGCACTTCTGAAGACTCCAAGAAACACACACACAACTTAACACGACCCACCTTCTATCACAGCTCCACTCCTTTCTAGGCCTTTGCACAACCTTTTGGCAGGACTCAGCACTCTTAATACGACCATTTCTTTCTCTTTTTTAATAGCCTTGGATTTTTAAAACTACTTTTTTAGCTATCGTTTTCAATGTGGTATTTTACTGCCTATGCCATACAGAAACAAATTCATTAATGCTTGTAGTGTCACTCTTCACAGTTCTTTAAAATGTTTTGATACTTTGCCACAAATTTAAATTCTAGGATGGAGGCATAGACCTTAGCTCACTAGGAAGCCCAAAGGCAGTTTGGGAGTATGACGTCAACTGAAAGGTAGCTGATATTTGGAGTGGTTTCTGTGTGCCATGACCAGCCAGCATGGCAGGCTTTATCAATGTCACTAGCAGCTGATGAGATTGAAAGTACAAAATCTTACTGTAATCTACTTCTGAGGGACGCACACACTCCAGAGACCCCTAAACGATTCCATATGAGGAGGTGAGTGGCAGAAAATTTAATGTAAGCTTTCAAGCAACTGCTCACTGAGCTCTGCTGTTTATGAAATGAAAGCTAAATCCCAGCCTTTCTAAGAGCACTGGAGATAGGCTAACTCAAAGCAGCAAGTTGCTAGCAATGATCTGGAAAGAGCAGTGAGAACACACACTCAACTTATGAAGTCTAGAGCATGGCTGATATCCAGAAAAAAGGGCAGTTCCATTGTTCCCATGTATTTTTGGAAAAACTCACCCATAACTAGAGCATTACTTAGATCCTGACTCCCCTAAACCCAACGACATTAATGAAAAATCTCTTGCCCTCATGCAAAAATTCTGTTCATATTAAATGTACCAGGAAATCCCACTGAAATTTCCTGTCCAACCACCTAACTCTTGAGTGCAACACAAATTCCACAGGGCTAATGAAATCCATCAGATGAAGGCTAGAGGTGGCTCTGAGTCAAAAGTAAATGCTACCTTCTAATCACATCTGCCTTACAGCATACTGCACTTGTAAAGACTGATTGGTTTGATGACCTCTCAGAAACGGTGCTGCTCAGAGCTAGCAGGAGCTGTGCTCCCCATTAGAAATTTATGTGGCACCAGTGGCTCTAATATTAAGCTTAGTTTTCAGCAAGGTCCATTCAGAACTCTGCCAGGATGTGAAGCCTGAGATCCCACTGCAGTGAAAAAACAACAGTATCTCAAAGCCATTTTTTTAACCAAATAATCTTCAGATCGAAGAAAGACACAGTAAATCAACCAACCAATCTGCTTATCTAAACAACAGTGTCCAAGGCTTCTAGATTTATTCCTTGAAAATGGTAACCTGAAAATATAAAAAAACCCAGACAAAATAAGAACTGTTTTATGAATCCATGACAAAGGCCTGCAGATTGAGAATCAAGGAAGCACCACTCTGCTCTGTTGCTCTCACAGGCTGCCCAGGTGGAGCTCCTTTACTTTATATCAAAAGCAAGACATAAAATAAAAACCAAAACAAAACTACCCCCACCTTGATTTACCTTTAAATAATAACTTATGTTCTGATTAAAACGCAAATTAATTCAGTCTTTAGGATTTTGGGGTAAGCACTCAAGGCAGTGCACCAGCCTTTGAGACGGCTGCAGAACTTCCAAGTACGATGGAATATTGGAATATTTTGTCTAAGAGTATGACATTTATTCTTCTCTTTAGTACCTGCCGTTGCTGCTGTATTCAAGAGGAGTGTTTGAGAGTAAGAGATTTGACAGACATTTTGAACTAATTTAGAACCCTGGCTGCTACTTACGTTATTGATCATAAGATGCATGATTGTTTTCGGTATCAAATCTCGGATACATTTGTTAATAATAGACATGTAGGAGTCCACAAGATTTCGAATTGTCTCCACCTGTCTCTCCAGCTGGGGGTCCATTGAAAAATTATCTGCTTGGCCATTCTCTTCAGTTTCAGTCTACAGAGAACAAAAAAAAAGTTAAGCCTTTCAGATTGCAGTAAACTGGAAATATATTGGGGGAAAAACCCTGGACTTAAACTGTAGTAATCCAGCAATGTAACTCATAAAAAGACTATTCACAGGTTAAAATATAAGTCTTGGCCTGTTTAACATTAGTGTTCAGCTAAAGTTTAATGCCCTATGAGACCTTTTGCACAAAGTACATGATACATTTCCACACAAATTTGTAATTTTATATTAAGGAAAGTTTTCGGACAAAGACACATGGCGGTAAATGTCACACCAAGAAATTATCTTAGATCACTTATTGCAACATTTATTATCAAATCTTTTACCATTCATATTCAGCCAGCTTGATCCCTGCAAGAAAGCAGCACCACAAGTCTGGATTCTGAATTTTACCCTTCTGTGGGTAAAACCCATCCTTGTTACTTAAGGCTGACTCATTTGTGACAAATTTTGCAGTTCAGTCTCAGACTTGTTAGATGTCAACAGCAACTATATAAACAAGGGGTTTATAAAAGATAACAGCAAAAGCATTATTGCTTTCAATGCTCAAGCCTGGGTTATATATTAGAGGTCTCTTTTTCATTGGACAAAAGAAAAATTCTTTGTATGTAAACAGCTGACCTAATAAATACCAGCAACTTTAACTGGAAGCTAAAAGCCCTATACGTTGCTTCAGTCTGGCCTGTATAAATATAAGAAAACCTAAAAAAAAAAATAGTAACCTTTTAGTGAAAATCAAACTGCTGTCTGAGGCTCAAAGATGCCAAAAGAGTGAATTTCTACACAGAAAGTACAAAGAACAACGTTCCCCAAACTCTGGTATATTATACTTCTCCCTGAAAACAACCACCAGAGCATTATTAGCATGAACTATAAAATCTAAATCTGTTCTGTGGGTACCTAGAAGCATAAAATCATAGAATCACAGGGTGGTTTGGGTTGGAAGAGGCCTTACAGCTCATCTTTTTCCAATCCCCCTTCCAGGCAGGGACATCTCCCACCAGACCAGGTTGCTCAATGCCCCATCCAACCTGGCCTTGAACATGAGAAACACGAAAAAACAGAAAGCACTTGTAAAACCTGAATAAGCCAATAAGGAGAACGAGTAATGTGTCAGCCAGAGCCCTGCCAGCACAGCTCCATTTACAATAGAGCTTTTAGCTAAAATTGGCACATCCTGGTGCTTTGAAGATTTCTGGAGCAGTTGAGATCAGTATCAAAACCACCGGTGAAAGGCCATTAGTGCTAAATATGCAAATATGTCACCAAAGAGGCTTCTCCCTGCATGAAACTCCTTCTTACTGGGCTAAGAAGGGATTCCAAGTTTCATGTCCTAGTGCAGGGTCTGCTTCTGCTCACACAGCATTGGCAGGTAGATCACTTGCAACCTTTTAAACTACAGCTTGGTCAGTCCAGTCTAAATGAAATGGAGTGTTTGTGATGTGTTAAGTTATGGTTTTGTTAAGAAATAAGACCCAATGTACCATTTAGAAATAAACCAAAGTGTTTGTAAAAGAACTTTCGAAAGTATGGGTGAATTACTGGGAAAGCAGCTAAACTTTAAAAATAATTAGTAGTGCTTCCTAAAACCCTTGTGACTGTGGAGGACACTGAAAGAGCTCTTGATGAAAACAGGGTTTTCATTGCTGTAACACTGGTAGACACTACCTTATAAACCTTAATCTTTTTGTTAATAAACTGCATATACCAAAAAGCCACAGTGCGAAGATAAAGCATTTTCCTTAGCCTCCGTGTCTAAAGAAAAACTAATGATAATTTTCCCTGTGAAATACTAAATAAGTAGAAAATCATACATCTATCATATATCTGCAGATTTTAGCCACATAACCGCAGACCAAAAATGCCCCTTCCCAGTTCCCCTGTATTTGACATCTATTCTCTTTCTTTTCTTCTTTGCTGTCTATATAAAGTGCAGTTTGTTCATGTATTTTTTTCCTTTTATTTTTTTTTCACTGTTTAAATTACAGATTGCAATAAGATTCGTAACTGGCTGAGCAGCAAAGTGACAGATGTTTATCATTATCCTCATCAAGAGAATGTAAAGTAAAAATAGTAATTTGTCTCTGATCTTTAAGGCAAAGGGTAATAGTCTCTTGTTTGAAACTGTAGCAAAGCTGACTTCATACTGTTGATTTATTTTCTCTGAAATCAAAAAAGATCAATCTTTCATGACTTTACAGTAATTTATTATGAAAGCTTCTGGCCATGGTATTCCTAATGATTTGATGTCTCAACTGAAGGCTTTTCATGCCAGAAACCATCTTGTTTGCATTGCATCATGCAGATGGAAATCTGCTTCCAGCAGATTGCTGTGCCCTATAGGACACCTACAAGACCTAGAAAGCTTTCTTTGCTGAACTGCCTCTGCTGTGTGCCAACAGCAGCAGCCAGAAATGAGGCTGCCTGGTAAAGCTGGGCATCCCAAGTGATAGAGGTGCCCTATTCCACTTCCAGGCCTTTCTTTCACAACAGCTCTTTTCTCTCTGAACCTCACAGTGACTCCAGCTTCAGCACAAGTCACCCCTTAGCCCAAGCCCCTGCCCCTCTTTTTACAGAAATGCTCCTGCAATGAAAGTCTGCTGCAATGAGTAAATCCAAAATAGAACATGTTAGCAAACCCTCACAGCTCTCTGACCACTGCTGAACAGAATGGCCAAGTTGAGCAGGAAAGGAGAATGAAGAAGGTGGAAACAGGTTTCCATGCTTCCTTTCCCAACAGCCAAGGCAGCTCCAGTCCTTTCAGTGCTCCTTATCCCCAAGCCAGAACTCACTAGTTCCAACATCAAGTGTTAAGTGACAGCATATGAATCTGGACTAAGTTTCTAGTCAGTTGACTCTTGCTTAATGCTGCTATTAATTGTTGACAGAAATGGAATATTACTACTTCAAACGAACACAACTGCAATTACTTTAGGGAGTTCTGTAAACCTCCAGCAAAGAAACAAAGGAAGAATCTAGGGTGCTAAAAAACAGGTAAAGAAAATTAATTCATCTGTGAAAACTCTAAATCAGAGTATGTGATGAAAATACACCAAGGCTACAAAGAAGCAACAGGTGAAAAAAACAGAGATGAAGAGAAGGTAACACGGGAGCCAGGATGGTGCTCCCATACACCCTCCCACAAACCCACAGAGGTCCTTCCTTTCTGCTCTCTGCACTTTAGAAGACTAAAAATATCAATCCCATGCACTCTACTGTGGGTCTCATTTGTCCTTCAGAAGCTGCTCTGTGATTCCTGCGTGGAAAGGTGCCACTGAAACCCAAGGTACATCCCTGCTACTCTGCAACTTCCCTGCATTTAGACACCTTCTATACTAAGAATGTGTTAAGGATTATCTAATGTGTCATACAAGATCAGACTAAAAACTGCATGTGAAATCCAACCACTTAAATTTGTGGGAATTTTACTGCTGGCTGCAGTGGGAATAGGATTTCATCTGACACATGCATTTTTACCAGGAAAGTTATGGAACTTCTGAAGATTGTAAACTCTCTGCTGCAAGAGGAATGATTTAGTGTGTTACAGGGGATGCAGGCATGAGGAACTGTGTGCAATCCAAAACAAAGGAGTAATACCTTAGAATATCAGTGTAATTTTCCTGATTATAGAAACTATAAGCAAGTTCAAGAATGTCCCAAGGAAACTTAATGAAAAGTGATTCCTTTTGAAAGGAAAACTGGGTAATACACTGAAAACAGTCCCAAACTGGCCACACAGAGAGAGCAATACTTCTAATTTCCATGATTTCATTACATTCAGGGCAGCTGCCAGCATATTTAAGAATGTCTTGTATAACATTCCTGATGTCAGTTCCAAGAAGGAGCATTTGTCTAGCATTTTCATTAGAGAAGTGTATCAACCAATTTTCTGTAATCAAAAAGGTATTCTATTAAGAAGGACCAAGAGGAAGCAGACTGGAAGGTGACTGACTCAGGGGTAAAAATCAGAGCAGCAGCAAAACAATGCTCTATACAGTAAAACATATGTCCATGGCTGCACTAAGAAATTACTCATTTAAAAGCTGCTATCAGCTCCTTCATTTACGTTTGCAAGTTCATAACAACAATGACCACCTGAGAATTAATTATTCAATCCAGGGTGTACTTATGTTTTAATTCACAGCTGGTGAAAATACATATAAAATCTATTTTATGTATCCCTGTCCAAGTAAGTTTTTTCTTTAATGCACCAACACTCAGCACACTGCAGTTGTCCTAACCCCTCCTGCATTTTCCTAAATCTTTACAATTGATTCTCTCTTCATTGCAGTTTGATGCTGGATATATAACTTAGCTAAGATCCTCTCAGCTGTACACAGTGTGCCTTTTGCCAGAGGACTGCTGAAACCACATGATGGCTTCACACAGTGAGGTTTTCTTACTGGAAGGAACCACAAGTAAATGACAATACATTACTTTTGTGTATTTACAACAAAGCAAGCAGCAGAAAAAGAACACTTCCCGGGTAGCTTGGAAGCTGTCCTTTTCCCTCACAGAGGGTGACTTTGCCACTCTCTTCCATGCTTTCAGCATGTCCTGACTTTGTACTGCTGTTCCCTTTACCAAGCCACCCACAGGCTGCCCCTTTCAGCTACTATGCCTTCGTTAGCAGCCTTGAACTGCTCTAAGCAGAGGTTATGCTCTGGCTTTCCCTCACACACACCATCTCTCTCACTCCATAACCTCTAGAAGAATGATATACCCTAGTGCAATTTGATTCACAAGTATTTAACTCTCTGGATTAGCTTAAACAATCATTTACTCAGATTCTTCTCTGAGGTTACAGACACTGCACACTACAGACCATTAGCTAAATCCTCCTACTGAATCCACATACTGCTCCCCAGGTCCCTACATGGTTTCAACCATCCCAAACATTCAGAATCTATGTCAGGCTCTCTCCCTGCCTTATTCCGTAAAGAAGCTGATTTGGAACTATGAGACTGAGAGGAATGATGTATTACCAGAACTCCAAGAAATCTGGAGTTACTTTTGTCTCACAGTTCTTAACAGGTTGATAACTAATCATAGCAATTCAATCCAATCTCCTTTTAGAGCAGGGATTCGGATCTTATGGGTAAGGTCTTAACACAGATACCATGTATTTCAGACTTCAGTAAAGCTTTCTGACACAATCTCAAGTGAGATTTTCATTAATGGAAGTGTGCTCTCCCTGCAGTTATTGGTTGGATGCTCATTTCCATAGAAAAGCCGTCAATGCCTCACTGTCAAACTGGAACACTGTATCAAGGTGAACAGCCCATATGAACTGACCTTCATATGGGCTGTGTTTTATAATGTGCTTATTAAAGTCTTAAATGCTCAGGATGGTGGGTTATAGCCTGGATTTATTACACTTACAGATGAGAAGAAACTGGAAGGGAATGTGAAGAAGTTGACAGGACCAAACTTCACAATGACCTAGAGAAACAGTTTCAAAATCTGGATGAATTCATTATGGATAGAAAATTTTTGACTTCACAGATTCTCCTGAGCTTGAAGGGACCCACAAGGATCATCAAGTCCAACTCCTGGCCTTGCACAGGACACCCCAAAAATCCCACCATGGGGTTCCTCAGGCAGGAATAAATAATTTATAAACATATAGTGTGAGAATGGCCACTTAAAGAGCAGTTCAGCAGAAAAGGAACTGTGTCCACAATGCAATATAAACAGAATATCAGTCAACAATGTCTTGCTATTATGAAATCAGTACAAGAATTCTGCATCCAGTGCTGGTTATCACACCAGCAGAAATTTAAGGCACATTTTGAGAGTCTTCAGAGGAAGCCATTGAAGATGATTCAGGGCTCTGTAAAATACTACCTGAAGTGAAAAGGTAAGATCAATTGGGACTGATGAGTTCAAAAGAAATCCCTTGTGGAAGGGTAGAGATGGGTGTCTTTGCAGATAGCAAAAGATGTCAAATAAATATATGGAAACTATTATATGGTAAGAACAGTGAAGCACAAAAATAGATGGACTAGGAGAGCTGCAAATCGCTTCTAAAGATTAGAGCAGCATCCCTCAGATATGACCTAGGTACAGAGATCTTTCCTTGAGGGGAAGAAATAGGCAACCTCTCACAGCCCTTCCATCCAGCAGGTGATACTGGGTGCAATTTCACCACACAAAGTGGTGTGAAATTACCCACAACAGGGCACCAGGAAGAGGGATTTCTGAAAACACACAAAAAATATACAAATTACAGAATCTTCTACTTTTTGTTCTATGCAAAAATCAAGTGGAAAAAAAAGCCCTTGCTGTGAATAGTTGTCTCCCCTCAAAGCATCTGCACTTCGATTTCACCATTTGCTTCCATGTACGTCTCTCACACAAAGGAGTTTTACATAACCCTCCCTGTACTGCAAGTTTTGACTTGGGGCCAACAGCTGCTTCATGCCTTCAGAACAGACTGCTGGACAAGCAAAAGCAGAAAGAGGCTGGCATAAGGAAAACAGTATCTTTGTTTATAAAACAAATACTACTTTAGAATTTGCAAACTTTTCAGTCAAACAATTTCCTTGTCGTAATAACATATGAAATGCCCCATATTTATAAGAGCACATTAGAAAAAAAAATCCAGGATATGAGATACTATTGGCATGATATTTGCTATTATTCCAGTGCAGAAGGATGTCAGTGGATTGGGGAAGTCACAAGAGTGGTGAGTTACCCTGGAATTCAAGTCACGATGATGATCGAAGTGTAACGATCAGCCCAGATGATGTTCAGGCTGAAATTTATTGGGGATTTGTTAACAAACGCATGAAACACATTCCCAGAGACAACAGCCTGATCCAGCAGTGGACATTAACTGTAAGGGGAATAGAATCATTTGCTATTAAAGGAGGTAATCAATGGGTGGAGGCATCAGCCGGACATGTGAGGATTAAAGGATTAAAGCTACTGGCTGTGGTATGCAGTCCCCTAAGAATGAAAACAAATACAAGTCCAAAAGTTTCTACCAAAGATGACGAAAACAGAAAGCAAGAAAATTAGTCATCCATGAGACTGATCAGGGAAGTATTAACAGCCATCATGAAGACTGAAATCACACCTTGCCTCTCATCTCAGTTATTTACCCCCCTTACTTAGCTGTAATCATGCAAGAGAGGGTCATTAACAAAATTTTCCTTATTCCAGCAAAAGTGCACAAGACTGAGCTGAGGGATTCCTTTAGGAACAAGGAATTTTCTTATTTTTGAGATTAAAATGGGGCAAGTAAGTGCTCAGTGCATGGACAGGGACTGAGTGAAATACTTTGCCTGAGATTACAAGTTTAAAGTATAGCTTACGACTTAATGTGTCTGTGTGTGTAAGAGTTGCACTTTTTTCACCAAATGGGATCAGTTCAGAGGTAGGCACCCAGAATGATGAATTAAAAGCATAATTCTGTTTGAACTGAATCCTGTACTGAACTCCTATTCCATGGTCCCCCCTCATCTCTTCCAGCTGAGTTGGTAACTTCTCGGTACCACCAGCCTGGCTGAAGTAAGTGTGACTAGTGGAGGGGGAGGAGGAGTGCAGAGCAGATCTGTGCACAGATCCACGGGCATGCCGGGAGGGATGGGCTCAGAGGGGCCTTGCAATGGGGGAGCTCTGCACAGCATCCAGTGCTGGGCTCTGTAAATTACAACCCTGTCTTTTAGCTTTACTTGATCTAATGCAATGTGTCCCCTATAACTCCACTCTTTTCCATAATTAATGGCTTCTAGGAAAGTATTCTGAAATTCTCCCCTGATAAGCACCTAGACAAACTTGATGTTTCCTCTCTAAGACACAAAAGAGGACGTTAAACTGTTTTCACCCCCACATCTCTTGAGCCATGAGAAGTACCAGATCTGTCTCTGCTAGGCCAGACTAAGCCGTAGTTCACCACAAACTCAGTGAAGGACCGACAAATGATCTCCATAGTAAATGATGCAAATAAGAAATGTCAGCATGTTCCAGAATTCCTCACTTAATCTTATTGCCAGTTGTATAGTCTGGATAATCAGTAAATAAATCCCTCTAACTTTGCTCAAATCCTTAGGGACCGAATACACAGAAAACACTTTCTAATTCATTCTCATTAACCTTCCCAGCTCTAAACAAAGTAATTTTCTACTTTTCTTAGTGTCTGAATTTTCCACTGGCCTCTGCAACACCTGATTTAGCAGCAATGATTTCTCACTTGTGATTTCTCTTTCGAACTGGCATTGTTCTTTTTCCTCACACATATGCTTGCTGGAATAGCACGAATCAGCAAGATTTAAAACCTCCCATTCTCAAGTTTGAAGCCCCTAAAGGGAAATTGCAGTTGTGATGCCAAGGAACACAGTCATATGTTATTTGACTTTTCCTCAGCCAGGCTGACAGCAGAGGGGGAGGAAGGGAGGAAGGAAAGGGGAAGGGAGAGGAAGATGGCATTTTAATAGCACCCACACTGATTTCACACAGTTGGATCACTGTGCTCTGGAGCGGCACCATTTCCGTTCCCCTCTGCCTCACATTCAGTCAGGACTGCTCAGCCAGGCTCTACAAGAAGGGTTCTCAATCTTTTTTCCCCAGCATGGACCCTATCCTAGTACAGAAATCTGTCTTGTGGACAAACCCCTAGCCCACCTTTTACCCTGAATTTTGACATCCTATTACCACCTCAAGCCTTGCAGGGACCACCCCACCCACATCCCAGACATGACTAAATGAGCCAACATTCCTTCCAGGACAAGATGGATTATCCCTTCACCTCTTGGCCCAATTCTCAATGTCTCTGTAGTACCCACAGTAATTGCCTATCTGAAAAGAAATTGCTAAGAAAGAAGAATGTATTTAATCTAATTTAGCAAGTGGACACACAAGAACCACCAGCATCTTACGTTGATAAATCTGCCTTTCCCAGATGTTAGTCATATCCCAAACATAGCTTGGCCAGAGTGCTCATCAAAACATTTCATCTGATAATTCAGGCCCTAAGATTCAAAGTTCTCATACACATTAATGGGTTTTCCATAAGCCCTCTGTCAGGCAGAGTGACAGTGGGCTACAAATTCTGGCAGGAACTCCTACCACAGCAGAGCATCAATGATCACCATATCCATACTCTCCATTTAAGATCCTCTTTAAAGCTGCAAGCAAAAATGTGACCTGCAATATTCCTATAGCAAAAAAGCCTCAAAACAGATCAGAGGAGGAATTTGAAAACATTAAGCACTTTACTGAAACATAACAAATATTTCTAAACAAAAGAAAATCATCCACTGAGGAGCATTTTGGATTCATGCCACAGGAACAGAAATGGAAAATTATTAGGTAAAATTATTTTCAGGGTAAAAAATTAATTGTGAGCAACTATGCTGTACATAAATTTATGACATGGCTTCCATTTTGTATAACTAGGACAAACCCCTTCTATGTATTCCATAAAAGCAGCAGAAAATGAAAGATTTTTTTTTCCTCCTAAAAATAAATTTTATTTAAGAGAAGGTGAGATTTTTGGTAAGTTAATACATACGTCTGTAAGCAAAAAACATAAACACTTCATGATATAAGACTGCATTCTTTTTGGCACAAACCACAACAAAACTGTAAAGTTTAAAGCTTAAGTCAGTCACTCTGACCTCCTCTTTGTGGGGATGGTAAAGGACATCAGTGATTAGGACTGTGACCACACAGAGTTTACCTTTGCAGCTAAGATCACCTGGCTTTGCTGTTGCCACAAACAACCCTAATTTGGCACTTCACTTGGTTATTTCTGCAATTTAACTTTTTTTTATGACCATGGGCATTTTCAGTTCAAAAGGATTTATTGTTTTTCCCCCTTCTGTCACTGATCAGCAGCAAAAGGTAAGAGTCAAGACTCATTTGAGGTCTCTCACTTTGCAGCTCTTCACAACAATGCCAAGGGAACCCTGTTCTCGTGACAGCATGGTGAGGAGCAGTAGCTCACACACCATCCTAAGGATTATAACAGCTTTTGTCAAGAAGAGAAGAAACTGCCACCCCTATTAGGGCTCCCCCTCCTCTGTTCCAGGTTTTGTGCCTGCTGAGCAAAGCTGGGCAGGAAGAGCCGTGGTTTAATCTATCATCCCTAGGACTGAAAGTGTTACAGTGGAGAAGTTCACAGACACAGAAGTTTCCCTCTTCTTCCCCTATGGTTCTAAATGTTTTCTGCAATGAAATTACTGGGAGACAGCTAAATCCAAGGGCGGGCATGGAATTTGAACCCATGGCCTTCTGGCTTGGAGGTGAGACTATTCCTAACTGAGCCAAAGTGACACATACATAACATGCTTTCAAGGTTTTTAGAGAGCTCTGTCATGATTTAAAAACACTAAGTCTTTGTGGTACAAACCACAGGGCAGGAAAGAGCTGGGGCTCCCTTTTTACTGCTAATTTTAGCCGATGAATTGTTTATAATCTCCTGCAAAATACATAAAGCCTTATTCTGCCTTAAGCTAAGAGAGAAGAGCCTTTCAAAACTGATTCTTAATTATAGTGTTCCCCTGCTAGATGGGACGGAGGCAGGTTCCAAAATTGTGTCAGAATATATGAAGTGATAAAATGAGGATGGGTGAGCTATTTTTAAACACACTCAAAGACTTTGAGGTCATAATCCCTGAATTTATAGTCTTATGGCCGTATTAAAACTCATGGATTATTAAGACCTTCATGGCAAGACTCAAGTATCATTTCAGAGCCATGTGTTCCCTACCAGTCTGCCTGCCAAACTGGGGCGCCCCGGGAAGCCACCTTTAAGCACAGGTTATTTCCCTACTGTAGACAGGCTTTTGGGAGATAAAGGGGATGAGATGCTTCCAGCCCAGCATGTTCCTCCTCCTCTCTTTTCCCAAGACATTCTGCAAGTGAGAGGCTTGCCTTTCCAGATGGCCAGGAAGCAAGTGGGTTAGGCAGACTTTGAGGAATCTTAGGCAAAAGCACATAATTGCTCCTTACTCTACCCAGTCTGGAAATCCAATACAGCCTCAGCCTGGAGGTATTTCCCCAGCACAGTCATGTTTCCCATCTGAAGAGGGCAGCTGGGCACCTGCTGCTGGAGCAGGATGGAGAGCGGCTGCCCAGGAACACTCAGCTTTAAACAACTGCCACCCTGTCCCCTCTTCCACAGTTCCCCGCCACTGAAAAAGACTCCAGAACAAATCCTGAAATACATTTTTGACTGTTTGGAAAAATCCAGACTTGCACCGAAATCATTGTTCTGGGCATGGACATAAACCACATACAGGCATCATCTGGGAAGGACTGGCCCTGCCTTTGCCCCCACAGGCTTCCCAGCACTGAGAGTACCACTCCCAATCTCAGGTTTGACTCGCAGCAGCAGGATAGTAAAAGCTGTCACCTGCTATACACATATTGGTTTCTTTTCAGTAATGATCAATATACACCTTTTTTTTTTCTTTTAATAGGAAAAGGCCACACAGTGAGAAGAAACCAAGTTGAAAGACTTTGCCTGCCTCACAAGTCAAAGAGGAAGTAACTCTCAGACCCTTTTTCCCATCCACATTCTGCATCACATTTAAGTGTATCTTTCTCTAGAGGCCAAACAAGTGGCAGCAAAGGCTTCAGGGCTCTGAGGACACTGCAAAAGGATTTTCACTCATTTGCATTGTTCATTTTCTAACCGAGGTAAGGTTTTATGGGAAGCCACTGCACACAGAGGAGCTACTAGATTGGAAAAGACCAGATGCAGGTTAGAAATATCAGAGAAAGGCAACAGGCTCTAAACCTATTTTCAGGTGAGGGGATTTATTTGTCCAATGTTTGCAACTGAATTTACCTGAGCATCATTCAAACCTATATTTTTTTACCATTTGGATTTCCATGCAGTGATGCATAACATAAAATACTAATGAAAGTAAAAGCAAAAATTAGTCAAAACAAAACTCAAATCCTTTTCTTGATTATGGATTTATAAAGCCATAAAACCATGTAACAAGCACAAAACAAGAGCCTTGTAAAAAAAAAGGTTTGGTACAAAAAAGGCCAAGTGAGCAGTTAAAAAAAATCTGGTGTTCTTGGTTCTGTTAGTAATTAATGTACACTCATGTTTCAATCAAAAGGAGTCACTGGAATGGGTTGTACATTTCATCTACCAGAGGATCACAGTACACTTATTATCAAGAGAGGATCTCCCATTTGGAGCAATGCTGAATGGATCCATGTTCCTACTTAGGCATTTTGCACACGTTTCATATTTTTACAAATCCATGGTATTAGTCCATCCTATAAGCATTAAAGTCTAATTCTTTCAGAACTTCCCTGTCTCAGTCTGAAAATCTTTACCATTACAAGAGAATGTGGTGCATTCAGGGACACTTTCTCTCCTTGAGGTCAAGAGCTGTCACTCCTGTGTGGATACACACACCCATTACTGACATGGGAATTGCTCCTTTCAGGAATAGGGCCCAATCCATCCCCAGCCACAGTCACTGGCAATCTTCTTCCCAGTATCCACTGGCATTTACTTTACTTACTACAACAACTGCTTCCTTACATTTCTGGAGTGGCAAAACCAGTTTTAATGCTTTTCCTACAGGTGCCCTTCACAAGTCTGATTTTCAGGCACAAAGAATTCCTTAACTCCACACTGCACCACAAATCATCCTTCAGCTACATCCTGTACTCCTGCATTGCACTCTGCTCCCAGCAAAACCCCTGCCAAAATTCCCACTGAGTTTAATAGTCCTGGCCTATTCCCCCCAACTCTTAACTGAGGTTAATTTCTTTTCTCTCAGTATAAACAGAAATCAGCAGGTAAAAAAGTTTTGTCTAATGTGGCACTAAGGCTGTGGAATTTACTCCCATGTGAGAATGGCACAATAAAGTCATTTGTTTTAAAGTAAATTGAAAACATTCCAGTCTTCTCAGGCTTACAACTATTAACTTTGGTTTCTGCACAGCACTGTAGAATGTCTGGCATCAAAGACACTTTGTACATTGCACTGAACTTGCACTGGACACTATTAGTGGACCATTAATCACAGCAAACAAAGATCCCATGCAAACACAAAAATTACTGATTTTTCACATGTTCAGCATGGCCTAGCAAAGGTTAACACCACAGCTGCTGGATACTGCACATTTTGAGATGTGAAGTGTTGACAAGGCATCTGAGAGCGTGCAGATTTTTCAATTGATAATTACGTATTCCACATTAAACAATTCTTATTTGTGCCTAAGACTGTCTAGAATTAGACAGACACCTACCTCAGCATGAACTAGCACAACTTCAGATGCCTACAAAAGCATGTACTTCTTTTCACCCACACACAGATTTGATGCGTGAGTGCAGGGGCACGGGTTAGCGGCAAGAAAGTCCACGAGGATGTGATCCAAGGTTCACATGAACCACTGCTGAAGAAAGTGAAGACTGAGGAAAACATGCACTAACAGATCCACTCTCCTGAAGGAATGTGGCTGTGTATTTGGAAGAGCTGGAACAGGAATGGGAACTGAACTAGTATAAAAAGGAAAGACTCTGAAAACAAAAACCCGTCAGTGACCAGGGAAGCAGCCAAGGAGGCATGGAAGAAAGCCCATGGTCTGCAATCACAGGCTGTATTTCAGAGTGCAGTTTTCCTGATAATGTCAAAGGGGAAATGGTATGTCACAGGAGCATGAATTACTGGCTGTCATGGGCAGTTTTCTATCATCCAGATGAGAGCAAGGGAAAACCTGAGCCATCAGCCCTGAAGCTTCCAATTTGACAGGATGATTTCCATTGGGTTCCTCAGACCACACTTTCACAGAATTCTTGCACCAACTGCCTCAGGTGAAAGAAACCTTACTGCAGAATCATCATTCTCTCCTAACCAGGGCAGGAGGTGTGAAAGGAAGCAGTGAGGGAATAAATTGCTACTCTCAAAAAGAAGAAAAAAAAAAAGAAAAAAAGAAAAAAAAAAAGACAAAACAAAAAAAAAAAAGAAAAAAGAAAAAAGAAAAAAAAAGAAACACTGCAGAATCTCCTAAAATTATTGTGGATATCGACCCATATCCAGTCATCAGCTCCCAGTAATGCAGCAGCATTATTAATTAATGGAGTGGGTGCAGAATCATAGCATGAAGGTACCAGCATGCTACTTGGGACTGTGGAACCGTGAGTGCAGCACCCAGACTCAACAAAATTAGAAGAAAATTGATGCAAGTACAGGCTTGTTAGTCAAACCACGACTGTATGCAAGGCTTTTGAACATGCTTCTAAAGAGAGACTTTTAAAAAAATTAAAAAGAAAAAAGAAAAAGAAAAAAAAAGAAAGAAAGATGGCAGAGCATGCCAAACTCAGTAAGTTAACTGATTTTTCTGACTAAAGAAAACTTGACAGATCTTTGGTTCAGCAAAGTGATACCCTTAGGAGACTGGCAAATAAGCTTATAAAGATGATTATTAATGAAAGAATAGTGCAGTAAAACAACTCTCTAACAGATAAATAAGTTATAATGTGAGAAGGAAAACTAGCAGCCTTGAAGGATTCATTTAATGTGGAAAGAAGAACTAGCAGCCTTGAAGGGTTTAATCATCAAAGTGTTGAATGGATTGGTCTTACTGAAATAAAATAGCATAAACTTGCCAGTTAAATTTGATTCTGCCCATAAGACAAAATTGTGAGGTAGTGTCAACACAATGGGAAATTGAACACTGTCCTGGAAGGCACGGGTAACTTCAAGGATTGTAAAAACACAAACAGGATCAAATAAGAGCTGGATGCTGACAGACTAATGACAGCTGCTGCACAGGACTGGGAGCTCATCAGCTGGCAATAACAATGGAAAGGAAAGCCCAGGCACATCCAACTTAGCATCAGATGATTCCAAGGCACTGCAATGATGTGGCCATGGAAAGAGCACACGTACTGGTAGTCTCTGTTCTGAGCAGTGCAAATCCAATAGAGGCAACACTGTTTTGTACAGGACTGGTGAGATCTGGTCTGGTCACTGACAGAGGAGGACATGAGACTTCTGGTGACAGGTAACACTTGACACTTCCCCTGTTCCCAGGACTGCTGCACTATTTCCTTAAGGGTCAAATGAAACTGCATGTTGAGAACAAGAGTATTTTATTTTCACTGCATTTAAACTGCTTTTCAGCCTCCACTGGATAGAGCAGTGCAGCATTTGAGAGCCCTGGACAGTTAAATTGGAAGAACTCTGCCTCTTATATGAACTATACAGCCCTCTTCCTTCCTCCCCCACAAGATCCTTGTCCGTGTTCCAAACCATACTCCCCTGCCTTCAAGCTGGAAAGGGCTCTGCATCAGCTCTCACGTTGAGCTGGGGAGTATATATGGAAGGAAAGAGTGAAGGTAGTGGTCTCCAAAAACTCCCATGCACTCAGTGATTTTAGTGGTTTAGTTCAAATTAGTCAAACCGCGACAGTGATCCACTCAAAGCTTCTTCTGCTGCTTAGTGGAGCTGCAAAAAGAGGAAATACGGCCTTTGGAGAGGACTACTCTTGAGCTACTGGGCAAGGAGGCGATTGTTTGAGCACTTTCTTCATGTGGCTGGAGAAGCAGTGCATGTTCCACACGTGTGTGCAGAGCAATTTAGGGAGCCTGGTCAGACTAGAGCAGAAAAGAAGTGTAAGGAAACAATGCCTGCTTTTTGAAGTATGATTTTCCCATTTCTGTCTCCCAACTGGAGGATCAGTCCTCTGAGTTTTCACCTTGTGTGAGAAGAGCAGGCAGCCAAAAAGGTGGGTAAATATCTGACTACAGATCTTGATGCTCCCATGGACTGCTGGTTACAGCTTCCATGTAATGGAGGAGGGAAGGAAAAACTTTCTCCAAGACCCTAAAATTAACATTTAAAGTGATGAAAGCAAGTTGGACTGAACTATCAGTACTAAGGACACTTGAGACAGTGACCATGTCAGAGATTAGTCTCATCTAACAGAAGGTTGCTTTAGGTTTATTGGACGATAAAATTACACACTTGAGGATCTGCTACTCCAGCTAAAACTCCATATCCATCTAACAAACAGTTTTGGGGTGTTTATCAGAAGGGGAATGGTAGAAGGGTGAGAGGGAGGTGAACTCTTTAAAATATAATTTGTTTCCTGACTACCTTCCTTTCATAAGAAAAATCTAAAAAAAAAGTTCATCTTAAATTACAGGCATACAGACAAGCTCTATCAGAAATTCATCCTACATGTTGATTAATGACTAAACTACTAGAGCTTTAGCATGAAAAATGGGCTAGGCTGCAGCTGAAGATTGCCTGTAGCTAATAATGCAGTGGAATGAACATTTTCATTCCAGCTAAACCATTCCTGTTCCTGTAAAAATAAAGAAATCCAATTCTGGGTTATGAAAAAGACTCGTAGAATTCTGCATACTTCTTGGGTTAAAATAATGCCCTGCATCTTAACAAACCTGTAAATACAGAATGTGTTACCTGTGAAGTCAAACATCCATCTAAGTACATACAGGTACACACAGGGTATAAATATTTGAAGTGAGGTCAGGGAGCGGAAGAGAACCTGGTGACTGTAGCCCAGAATTTCACATGTGTAGGCACATTACAGAGTTAGGAGATTTAACATAGCTCCTGTCTCAGGCTCAAAAATGTAAAATATAATAAAAAAAACCCACAAGGAAGTGTAGTGGGCTGTACAGCATCTGCCTGGTGAGGCAGCTGACACAGGCAGGACTTGCCTGGAGATCTCCTTGTGGTTCAGTCCCTGGCGCCATCAGCTGGGCTTGAACTCAAAAGCTGTGGAGGGAGGTAATGAAAAGTGACTCTGCACCACTCTGCTGCAGCCACTGAAAGAGGGTGGGAAAGGATTCAGGCATATGCAAGAGAAGGGATGTGTCTCTCCAGCTCTAGTGATTTCCATTATGGAAACACAGCACTTTACAGCTTTTAACCTTTATGCCGCTGAAGTCAACTATCAATGTTTTTTAAAACTGTGTTTTCATTTCAGCATATGAAATACAAACTCCAGTTTGGGTAATGTCAACAGAACATTCTCCCTAAGCAGCAAGGAAGGCGCAGAATTGAAAAAGCAGCACAAGGTAGAAAGCTGAGAAGTGGAATTACACACACACAGTGATTGCCATCAGCACGTCCACTGGCCAGAACAGTGATTTTCAAGACTATGGAACTCAGAGAGAGTGCAGGGGAAGGCCAGGACGTTCAAACCATCCTGTTGGCTACAGGAACAACTATTAAAAGAAATTAAGAGGAAAGTCAGACCCCAGAAAGAGCACAAGACACTGTGTTCCAACTCTAACCAGCTGAAGGAAAGTTTATATAAAAACAATCACTTTGTTAGTGACTCATAAGGAAAGAATCCCCAAGCTTTCTTCAGGGAAACCCCAGTAAATAACATGTCTAAAAACACATGAAGATGGTGCTGCCTTTTCTGTTATATTATTCAGTCCTCATGATAAAACCTTTGGCAGAAGAACAACCTACTGAGCACAGATCCTTTTGGGAAGCCCAAAAACCAGTAAAAACTGCTGTGGCTGCTTGCTAAGTCTGCCTCATATTCCAGCTCTTGTGTGACATGCCTAATGCAAACTGGGAGAAAGTGGGAAAAAATGCTTTTTGTTACAGCACTGAAGGGTGCTCCCCTGTTGACTACATGCAGGTGCACTCTCAAGATAAATACATGCCTGAATTTCAATACCTTATGCACTTTTAAAACTAAATGTTACAGATTCAAATATCCTGCCACACTACATCCAAAGACACAGAGCGAAAAGGTCGATGCATGCACAGCCTCTCTGGAGCATGTTATCAGACACTCAGCAGAAGGAATAGTTCTCTGTCCAAAGAAGGGACAGATATACTTTGTAATTTATAATTTCTTTGGCTATGGAGAGGTTTTTTCCTTTTATTTTCTTTCTTTGCTCTCTTTTTTTTTTTTTTTTTTTTTTTAGCACATTTTGGAAGTATATTCTGTGTTTTTAAGCATATCTTCCAGCAAGAGACTTTAAACTCAGTAAATTCATAAAAATATGAGAAATTACAGTGGTTTCCCAACAAATGACCAGATCTGAAAACAGTGATGCCTGAATTAGGACTGATTAAAAAAAATCTCCTGTTGGAGATTTGGGTAGGAACATTAACAAAAACATTCTGTGTCAAGCAGACATTATGTTCTGTAGCAAAATCACTTAGTTTTTGCAGATATCCAGGAGGACTGAGTGGGAACCTGGGAGCAACTTCTTAGCAATTTTATCTCACTCTCCGATGAGTTTTTAGCCTAAGTGTGAACATGGACATCTTGCACTGGAAACCTCCCCTGCCCAAAGTTATCCCTTTACATATTGAATAGGACATGTTTTAGCTTATGCTGCTCCCCATATTCTCAGCTGCTGTAGAGCCATAGCAGACTCCAGAAACTTTCCAGGATATAGCCAGAAACTTGTCAAGAAAAAAACAGAAGGTTGAAAGCACTGAATAATCATTCCCAAGGGGCTGAGCAGTTACCATAGTAAAGCAGTGTTTTTACCAAAATGCTCAGCAACAAAAGCAGTAGCATCACCAATATTTGAACTGTAATTTGCCATTGTCGGGTTGGATTTGGAAGGAATGGGGCATTTGTGACAATATTTCAGGTATTTGTGACTATAGCGTAGTGCTTTTGTCTATATGATGAAACATGTTTTATAAAAAGCTATGAAACATCATTCTAAAGGCCACCAATACTGAAGAAGCATGAGCAGCTGCAAATAAGATATAAGGAACTCCTTTAAAAAGGGAGCATCTTTTAGGCCAAGTAAACCATTCCAACATCCCAAAGGGAAGATTCAACTAAAAGGAGCATAGACAGGAAGACTTTGCCTGAAAACCCAGTAATGCATCAGAGAGGAACAGGTCACACTAAGCGCCTCACTAGAGAAAAGACGTGTATTTAAGTACTCCACTGGAAATTTGCATTCCCTTGCTTTACTGCCCAAAGACAATTACCTAAGAACCTGGCACTTCCAGGGATCCACTTTCAATGAAGAGAGAGTGAAGTAGTTTAGAGCTGAGAGATCCAAACTTGGAAGGAATAAGCATGGATTATTCCAAACACAGACTCCTAAAAATGCAATTCCCCAGTGGGAACCCATCAGAAAAGACCAGAATTTTGATGGGAAAAGGTTGTATACACTAAAGGAAGCCCATCCAGTGGCCCTGAACAAAGACACTAACCAGGGTTCTTGGAAAATACACACCCAATCAGTCTTGGGTCAACAGCACATTCTCCCTAAGCAGCAAGGAAGGTGCAGAGCTGAAAAAACAGCACAAGGTAGAAAGCTGAGAAGTGGAATTACACACTTTGAAACAAAAGGAGGGAGAACTTCATATGCATTCTTCACAAGAATTATTGATGTTTTATCACTTGAACAACTGACCCAATACATGCTCTTGAGCAATTTTCAATCATACTCTGAGGTGGTTCTACCATGTAAGGATTGACTCAAATCAACAAGCGTCACATTTCAGAGAAGAAGAGGATCTGGGAAATAATCAGAACAGGAGGATTCATCCCCTTTATATTTAAAAGACAGGCTGAAAGAAATTACTGCATACTCAAAAGATGTTGCCGTGAGGTATTTTTAAAGAATAAATGTCCTTTGCTAGTCAGACCAGTGCCAAACAGGTAGTTTGCCCCAAAACCCTGTTTCTAGAAGTACTCGGTGGCTAGTGACAAACCTTTAACAAACAACACTGTCCTGCAATAATTCATTGATTCTTTCATGTCATTGTTGGACTGCCAGGAACCATGTTCTTACTCTCAGTTTGTAAAATGGGATCCTGGTCTGCAACTGCAACTTCAGGACAAATAGTATCTATTCACAATATTAAAACCAGCTGCTGGAAAGGCATCGTGCTGGGGCTTACAAAAGAGACTGTACAAAGACGATGGAACTCAATAAAAGAAATAGGACATTGGGCAGAAATCACAGCCCCAATCAGACAAAGCCAGCATTGGTTCTATGAAAGGAGAACTTTATTTTAGCAGAACACTAATCAGACTGCAAAAAGCACTGAAAAAATCCAAACAGGCCCCTAAGTCATGCAACACTAAGTACAACACACCCACTCACAACAGGTGAAATTCTCACTCTCTGGAAGTGATGCCACTGACTCCACCATGCCCATCTTCTAGCCTGTCCATGACCCAGACTGGCTGAAATTAAACCACATTCACTCATGACATTAAGAGGCATTTTCTGCAGAGCACTGTATAACAAAGAGGAAATCGATATTTTCAAACTATAAAGACAACTGAAGGTGAAGTTTCCTAAAGCAAGAGCCTTGATTTTCACCAGACCAAGGACAACACAAGTGGTATTAAGTACTGCAGACAATGCTGCATTTTGTTCTCATGACACAGACTATGACCTGTGTAAAAGCCCCCAGCTGAGGAACAGCAAGGAACTCTGCCCATAGAGCTCCTTGGCGCACAGAGCTGGCATGAACACATCACTTGAGTGTTTGCAGTCACATCTTGGGCCACAGGTGATCTGAAAGAGAAGTTGAGCTTTCCCGAGGATACCTGCCCTGTATGCAGCTGCAAATCTGGATAAAAGCTAAGCTAAGCAGAGCTAAGGTCAGTCCTTAGAAGAGCTAAGCACAATCTCACTCACAGTACTTCTGAGAATTTGCCGTCTGAATCAGCCAGATAACCTTTAATAACTATAATTTAGAAATATGGTACAGCAGTTGTTTCCAGACCATGGTCACGAACATCTACATACTTGTACATAGTGCCAGCAAAACACAGTTAGGGACAGATGGCCTGTGACTGGAGAGGCTTCTGTTCACTAGAAGAAGGTTCTTGCTTCTACTGGAAGAATGTCTAGATCTGACAATCAAACAGTATTAAACCAAACTACAACTGAACATCAAATTACATTGCACAAGACTAATTTTCCTCATGGACTTTTATCTTCCATGCTCTGGGCTGGTTGCTTTACTTGATTTCCTTAAATGCCCCGAGGTTTGCTGCCACCCAGTTTAGAAACCCCAGCTGTTGAACAGGTCAAGATAATATGGTGCTACAAATGCAACCAGAAAGTTTGAGTATCTGCTACTAAAGGGTCTGATAGGGGCCTGACACCCGTGTGTTACAGCTCTTGGTAATTTTGTACCCACCCACCAAGGGCTTACACCTACCTTAATAAAGTGACGTGTTATTTGAACTTAGTAGCACATACAATGGCACACAATTCTCTCTTTTAATTATAAATAACTTGTTTATAGAAGAGGAATAGCAGAAGTTGAGTTTCATAGAGAAGAAAATAAAGGAAACGGAGTGAGATCACTTGTTTCTCTGCTGCAGAACAGGGGCCTCAGAAACAAAGGTATGAAAATCACCAAAAAACTGCATTGATCAGACACCTCAATATGTCCATAGACAGCTCTTCCCTGTGGAAAATCACCAATCTCCAAAACTGGCACACTTGATTTATCAAGTGTCATACACCAAATTGAGAAGAACAGGGAAGACATCAGTCAAAGGCCACAATGGAACAGGGAAACAGGAGCTGAGGCGTGACCAGAGAACAGGAACACACAACATCATGGAAGGAGAGTTATGTAAGTGGAGAATGCAGCTCCAGAATGGAGGACTTTATACCCACAACATGGGCCTTGATTCTGACTCAGCACATGGAAAATAATTATAAACATATCTCCATAAAAAAGATAGGTAGAGAAGGTTAAAGAAATCCAGGATGAACTATGTGTCACCGTGTATCTTCATTTTAGTCCAAAACAGAGACAGGGAAAGCAACATTGAGTTTCTCCTGACCATCTTGTTTCCCCTTCTAAATGAGAAAAAAAAAGAGTATCTGGCTGTTCAGCAGCTGCCCTCCACCCTCATGTCCAATGACGACATTTCCTGTTACACTGTACATGGTCTGGAAGAGTAAGCCTGGTGACATTTTTGGCAGAAAAAGAAAATGTTTCAGATTTTTATTTACTCCTAATTACTATTTAACTTTTGTGCAATTACTGACTTGGAAGACAAGGAAGATATTTTAGGATTGTCCCAAAACCTTGTGATAGTTATGTGTTGCCCCCTCTGTTCAGTCTCCCTTGTGGGTGATTTTGTATGCTAAAGGAGCAACCTGCCCTTCCTGACTACAACTATTCCAAGACCTGGAGACACAGGGACTCCAGCTGCAGGTATCAGCCTGGGCTCCAAAGGACCTTTGTGGCTGAGGCTGGTGCAGCACAGCCCAGAAGCATCTCCCTCTCTGCCAGCCAACTTGCAGTGCTCATTGACCACGTCTGGGAAAGCATTCCAAGAGGTTGGCCACCTCCACTGCCTTCCCCAAGGCACTGAATGTCCAGAATGGGGCTAACATTCATGCTCCATGACCTGAAACTTCACAGCCAGAGAGCTTTCACCTTTCTGCAGAGTTTCATCAAAATCCCTCATCAGAGCAGAAACGGTGCAAAAACTAGCTGCCCCATAAAAAAAGAAGAATTTAAAAATATTTTCAATATGTAGATCCTTGCCAAAAGCACAGTAAAGAGCCCACCATTAATACATAACAGAAATAAAAAATGTTTGCTCATTTCTAAATTTCCTGGAGTTTGCTTAATGTCAGCAGCCCCGGTTAAGAGCCAAAACGTAAAACCCTGTGACAGCTATTGAACCCCCGACCCCGATCAGCAGCTTCACCAGGACTGGGTTTGAAATCATTCAGTCTGTCAGCCTGCATCTTGTTACACTCAGTGCAACTGATGCAATCCTGTGAATCTCTTCTCCCCTGTACATTTTTAACTCTCTTGTGCCAGCAGTTATTTGACTCTTACAGGAATATGAACCAGGGCTGCCCTGTTTCTTGGGGAACATTTGGGGAACAAGGTTTCGTGTAGTTTTTGTTTGAAGTAGTAGATATTTAGGAGAAGCAGAAGATAGCTTTCATCTGAAATGTGTTTTCACATCCTTGAAGCAGTGAGGCAGTGAGAAAGGGACTGGCAAACAGCCTGCTATTTCCTTTCCTCCCTGTCTTTTGGACTGCTTTTGACCCAGTGTATGTGCGCATGCACCCTCACCCCCTTGGGCTCCTCTTTTACACCGGGACTTCCTTGTAAAATCCAATTCATCTGTTCAAAGCAATGACTGAAACACTGTCTATAAAATTATGGCATTTTTCCACTTGAAAAAAAAAATTAACACTTCATTTAAAAGTTATTTTTAAATCTACTTGGCTTGAAGCCACCTTTAGTCACAACTGAAGTGAATTCTTCTTTTCCTAGAATTCAATGCCCTCCTTTTCTAAAATATACTAGCTTAAAAAGAGTAAACTCAGTAAATGCAGAGTTTACACTTCTGACTATACTGTTTTGCCCTCTGACGTATCAGCAGTTTGCTTTTCAACAAACCCAAACAAGTCTTTACTTTTTCTACTTTAGGGACTTGTCCTGAGCAGGGACTTGAGCAATCCCAGAGCAGAACCACTCACTTCCAGTCTGAATCTGGCTGGGGCACTTGCAGAGCATCACCACAGCCAATAAACCCAGACTTATGTCTGGGAGGAAACTGAAGCCCCTTCAGAAACATGGCCAAACTCGAAAAGAAAGCACCAGAGCTTTATTCCAGTGCAAGACACCTATGGCTTCTGGCACTACACCTGCATTTACATGTCAATAGCCAAGCATGAAACACATGAACTGAGAGCACTGTTGTCATATATGTAGGGAGAATGAGTATCCTGACTTCACTATGTTCCCATTTTCCAGGACTGTCTCAAGAGGCAGGAGGACATCTGGACTCCTTAATGAAGTAGCTGATCTGGAATCTGGATTCAGTAACACTAACTCCCCTTTAAATAAAAATTAAAAAAAAAAAGGGGGAGAGAAAAGAAATACTTCAATGTAAGCCATTAATATGTCACCAAGAAATATTTTAAGGACCAACAGGAAGAGTATTTTCCTTCCCTTTTCAAAGGGAATTCTACTTTTCCTAAGAGAAAATTCAAACTAAATTACACTGACTTTATATTCAGTGGCTATTTGCATGCACAGCATTATCTGCACTGGGACAACTCCACTGAGATGTGAATATGGAGTTTATATACTTCAGTTCTACACATCCTGTAAAGGGTATAATCAAGCACAGCAATGCGAAATAATTAAAGGCAAGAAATATGTAGCCACTATCTGTAAAAGGTAATTTGAAGAGATTTGGATTTTCCAAGTCAAAGTCTCTCAAGTCTGAGCTCAGCACTGAAGCGTTTGATACTTTGAATCAAGGAGAAATTATTGGCTAACACAGGGCTTAATGATGACAAAGGAAAGGTGACTTTTTATATTAAAAAGTGGCACTGTAAGGTTTTGAGGTTTTTCTGTTGCTGCTGTTTTATTGCTTGAGTGCCTAGGGATTCAGAATCAAAATTTCCTAAGGACTCAGCATCTACCTAATCTTTTAACCTAACAATGTCAGAAGCATATGGAGATGGACTCTGTGAGAATGGATCAGGTTTTGATGTTGTTTTTAAACAGCAGCATCTGGAGGGCTGTTTCGAGGGGATTTGTTTTTTAAATGGGGGTAAAGAAGATCCATAGGGTAAGCAGCAAATCCACAGTGGTGAATTAAGACAGTCAGAAGCTCTCAGCTCCTCTGTCTTCAGTAGCTGGACTGAAGCTACAGCGCTCTGCACAACTCTGGACAATTCTGCACTCTTTCCCCATGCAAGGCTGTGGAGTTCAATGTTAATATTAGCAAAATGCAGCTTGCCAGCATGTGCTTGCTGAATGAGGTAGGTCTCCATTACCTCATTCTACATGACCCTTTTACAGATTTTATCCAACAAAGCTTTTGAAGATATATTTATCTTTAACCATGTGAGAAATCTCACTTACAGTAATAATTGTGCAACAATAAAAGGTAAAAATAAAAATGATTAGTAGTCCACTGACGATTATAAACCCTCTTCACTTCCCTTCCTCTCCCTTTTTCTTAGGAACTCATTACTCCAGTGTTTATTTTCACTTTTGTAAATCCAAGTGTGCAAAGCTAAAGGCAGTGGTATAAAAGCAGCCACAGTCTGAACGGATGGGTGAGTACAGGATCTTGACATCTGAACATATGACAGGATGCAGTGTATGAATGCCACATTGGGCAGCACTGGAGGAGGGTTACAGCTCTGGTAGCAACCCAGGAAATCTGTGCCAGGACAGTAAGGAAGGATTATGCAGCTTTTCAGCATAAAGTTGCATTAGAAGCTTTGAGACACTGTCGTCATTCTTACTCTGCCATTCCTCTCTTCCCCCTGACCCCTTCTCAAAAACTCTCTGGTCACCTCTCAGGTTTATCCACATCATTTTCCAACTCCCCTAGGTACAGAAATCTCAAGAAGACTGTGGGGTTTGAGCTTCTGCAGGCAGCTGCAGGTTAGTTCTATCTGTCTAACTGGGATAATGTGACCTCCAGACTCCAGCAGGAATGACCTGTGTTAAAGAGAAGGGGGACACAGAGATGATGAGAGGAGAATCCTTACAAGGAACTGGGTCAAAGAGAAAGATCAGGATGGTTTCCTGGGGATTTCTTTTGGAGTTATCTTCTGGCTGGAAACCCAGGCCAGATGGAGAATGTTTCTGAACGTACAGCAAGAACTGCCCTTGGCTCAGAGTGAAAGAAGAGTTAAGAGCTCCCAAATCTTCACATCCCCCAGGCTTCTGTACCTGCTCATAAGTATCCTGCCTAAAGTTGTCAGATACTTCTGGTCCTGACCTCTCTGGAGAACAGAGCTGGTCCATGCAACTCCTGACCTCCAGATTCAGTTTGTGCTAGCCCTAAGAGCTCAGTGGTGTCCCATCTGTGCCCATTTCCCTCAACAGAGCACCTACAGTCTATGCTGTCTCCTCTCAGATCAGACCAGCATCCACTGCAGCAGCAAAGTGTTAAGTCAGCATGTCATAAAGAAACATTATAAACACTACCTTGACATTTTAGTGTACACAGTTAACATTTACATTTCACACCACCTCCTATGTAAAATCCCTCTCTCCATGCCATCAATACACCAATTCTCTTAACCCCTCCCCACCCAACAGTAAGAGCACCTTTTCTCAGGCAGGCCAACAAAACAATATTTTTGGTGCTTCTGAGCCCAGCCACTGTGGAGGCAGAAGTGGTCAAAAACTGGTTAAAAATACAAAAATTACAAGCAGATAAAATTCCCCAACCTTCAAAACCTTTAAAACCCTCCTGGGTCTTTCCCAAATACCCCAGATATGCTTCCAGCTCCCAAAGGGATGCTACAGGCAAAATTGCAAAGACCACTTTCAATGTTTGCTGTGAAGCATCTTTTGATGCTTCAGGTTCATCTTCCTAAGGGCTAATATATCAAAACAGGAAAGAGGGGGAAAAAGGCACAAAAGCTGTGTAACTCCTTTCTGAGGTATGACAATTTCTCTCTGCATCTTATTCCAAAGTGTGAGATGTGCAATTTCCATTCTTAAGCTCAGTAAAAATGGCATTAAAAAGTACTAACCCTGGGAACTGCATGATTATTAGTTTATCAGATCAAAATCAGCAAAACTGTTTTTTTATGTGCTGCTTACTTTCAAAAAAAACCCCTACCATGCATATTTCAGTTCTGCCTCTCCACACCCCACACCCTTCTGCTGCTGTCCAGCTGGAACACATCAAGGGTCTAGAAGCCAAGTCAAATGTTGACCCCACCCTCCTCCATCCATTTTAAGGCACCTTCAAAGCCAGTACACTGATCTAGTTCAGCTCAGCCAACAACGCCAGCAAATCTGTTATTTAAGACTTCAGTGCTGGGTTTTTATAACTGCCCATTAATACAAGCTTTGATGTATGGTCAAAAAATCCAGCTGTAATGAGTTTCATCAGGCTGTAGCAACCTTTCCTCAGAAGGTCTTTATTACTATACCTTCATAATCTTTGGGCCCAATACTTTCATAGTATCATTCTTACTGAACCTCCTTAAAAACAACTCAGCAACACTTAACACTTCTCCTTCCCCAAAATTAAAACAAAGAGCCAGTAATAGTTTTTCTTGAAGACACTTTTCACCCCCAGTTTTGATCACATTTTGCTGTTAAGAGCATGCAGGCATGTGTGAGCCAAAAGACAAACTAATTTTCATTACAAACTCCTGCAGACAGGATACAAAAGGATTTTGTAAATGGACAAACAACTTACTTTGTTGCTCCCCTTTGAAGGATGCAGCACAGAAGAAAGAGGAGAAAAAGAAATATTAGTTACATTTATTTTACATGCATTCAGCCTAACTTGTACAGTTCTGAAAATGGCTCAAACCAAATGAGGAACTGATTCAGGGAACATTCTCTGAATCCTGTAGTTAGACAGCTTCCAGGGGAACGCAGGACATTCGCAAAGGACTTGAAACATTCAGCAAATCTGTTTTCCTCACTACACAAACATTCTGATCCTGCTTTCGCTTCCTTCAGTGTAAATCAAGAGCAGCTCCTGGGAAGCCAGTGGATACAAATACAAGGGAGAAGAAAATGAGGCCTGAAATGATCTAGGGATGGGATGGCAGCCAGAGGGATTTTCATGTGTTGGTAACATTGAACTTCCAGTACGCAAAGCAACCCACTAAACATGTCTGCTGAGCCTTCCATGACAGCCATTCCCTACAACTGCCAGTGAATGGAAAGTTTCAAGATCCAAAGCTTTTTAAAAAGCAAATACTGAACTTTTAGATTAGTAGTAAAAATAATGAGGAGATGGCATTGGGAGGCGTGGGGGGAGAAGGAATGGGCGGTGCTAGCAAGGTAGTGTGCAGAGCAAGTTACGACAAACATCTGTGCTATTATTTTGGTTTAATTGTGAGTTTTGCCATGAGCTGGCATGAACAGTCTATATTATACAGTGGGAATCCAGCCAAAATAAACACCAGCCTACAATTGAGAAATACAGTCTGGAAAGGTCAGTCACAAAGTTGTAGTCATTTTTTTAACAAAAAAAAAGAGGGGTTTGGATGCATCAGTCCAGAAAGCCAGCAGTAAAGTCAGCTGGTAAATGGATATCCCATTTCAAAGTGAACTGACCACAGTATGATTTATATCAAGCAAGCTGACTTGCATATGGGTTGGAAAAATAAAAACACTGATTCATTGCTATCTGGGTGGCTGTCAAAGCCTACGTCCTGACAAAAGCAAATGGATTGCAGGAAGGAGGTGACTTTGCAAACTGCAAAGAATTTAGGGGCTCACAGAGCAATGCTGAGGGCTCACTGGCGATAGTTCGTGGGACAGTGAATATGTGAACATATTCACTCTGCGCATCCCCGTGTATGGAGGGCCAAGGAAGACAAGCAAAATTAAGCAAGGAAATGGAGGAAGGGGATGATATATGGCCTTTAAAATATCAATGAGATTTGCTTAGGCAAAAAGAAAAATTGTAGATCTAGAACCTTGGACTTAGGTTACAGGATCAAATGAGCAGCAGAGACTCCCTGTTAGTGGCAGCAAGTACTGAGCCCCATTACCACTGCAATCAATTTTATGTAGCTCTATTAAAAAAAAAAATCAACAGCAAAATGAATATTCTCAGTTGAGAGATTTGCCCTTGGTGAGAATTCAGAACAGATCTCTTTAATCAGTGCCAGATTCCTACTTCTCCTGCCCCAGCTCAGGGCAGTGGCCGTGGGTGTTACCCCGATGTCCTTGTGGGTGATCAGAACTGCTCATGAAGGCATCGGCTGCACTCTCCAGTTCCCAGCTCACACACGCTCCGGCAGCTGCAGGGAGCAGGCCAGCCCCGCTGCAGTGCTCCAGCTTCACAGCACTATTCGTCTAGTTTTCATTTCTAAGCAGCAATTTTTCTACTGCTGGTGCCAAAGCCCTGGATACTCAGCGTTCCCAGCTGTGCCTCATGCATGAAAGAGAGCAAGAAGGTCGGCCTGGGAAGGGGCTAAGGCACCTCTTTGCCTTTTCAACTCTGGGATCACGAAGCTGGGGGGAAGCACTGAAGTAAACTCAACCTGCTGCCATTTCCTGGCACTCCCTCCTACTTAAAAACACGGCCTCTGAATCTTTGAAGGAGAATAAAAGACTGGCGGGTGTCTCCAAAACTATTTTAACACTCTGTAATTTCAGAGGAGGATGTGAAACATGCACAGGATTTTCATGAAATGCTGCTCATTTTTATTTAGGATCCACTGGATCTTCCAAAGTACTTGGGGCCTTGGAGATTTCGCTTTGCAAAATTCAAAACTCTTAACAGCAGACCCACAGTCCACATTTGGACCTCTAGTCCTTTAGGAATAAAGTTTTGGAGGTCTAGACTAGCACTGAGCATCTTTTCCTGAACAGCTTGATAAACTACTGTGCAAATTTCAAACTACAGGCACTTGGAACAATAATATTTACTCTTTTTATAATGTAAAGATAATTCCAGCTCAAAGGAGAACTGTATTTTGACTCCCATCTACTTCTTTAAAGGAAGTCTCTTATCTTGCATCTAAGACTCTTTTGACAGACCAACTTTAAACAAAACCAAGAATTCTTTGTAAACATATTTTGAATACCAAGTATTTTTAGGGGGAAGGGACAGACAGGAAGACAGAAGAGAAGTTCAGAAATCCAACTAGTCTGTCTTGTCTAAGGATAAAGTACCAGATATACCAATATGATAAAGCCATCACAGAATACAAGATCAAACCAGAGGCAGCAACAGCCTTTTGTAAAATCATCATTAATACCTAAGCAAGAAAAAGCCAAAGCAATACAGTACATTGGTCCTAGTAATTAATTAGGTAACCTTTCATAACAAATCCTCATTAAGTGACTTCTGTTATTCTTAGGTAGGAACGGATCTACTGGAACAGGCAACATACTGAAAAGTCACCAACATTGCTTTTTACTTTTTAAAGTCTCACATACCTGGTAAGTCTCCTGCTAAATGACTATTTTACATTATTCTCAAAAAACCCATCATCATTATTATCATCACTGTTTATTTCTATAATAAATGGAGAATCCAGCAGCACAGGAATTTCTTATTTATCTTTTTATGGTAGCCTTGAAACTTTGTATGAAGAGAAGAAGCTGAGCTTGTTTGTGTGAATAGCTCCCGGATGAGATGCAGACAGAATTGTACTGGAAGCCATGCAGGCATTGCAACCAGAAGGGAAGAAAAAGATGAAGAGAGAAGACAGAACAAGACCCTGGACTCAATGAACCTGGCTTTCCCATGGAAAATGATCAGGGAGAAGAGCAAATTCATCAGAAGCAAAGCATCATTTCTCAGAGTGGATCTTCCGCTGAAATAATCCAGCACTCACTGCAGACAGGTGAGCTGTGCCTTACAGAAACTTTCAAAAGCTCAAATGATAGGTATTTTTGCTAGTCTCTTTGGATACATCTTCTCAAAGCTTCACTTGATATAAAATATCAAGGTATCTAGGTCCAAAAATATTAAATAGTAGCTGGACATATTCTGTTTCCCAACTTTCTGTCATTTCTAGTAAATTAATAGACGCTTTTTTATTGTATCCTGTTCAATTTGCTCCACATGATGATTAGCTGAGTAAAACTGCCTTTGGAAAGGTCTAGCATGTGTTTCATACACAAAAAGTCATGCAGTGAACCAGTAAAATAAATATACATGATTGCCTAGAATGGTTCTGTCAGTTCTGTACTACAGAGCTTGAGGGAATAAACTCTTCAAAGCACATCTTTACCTTAAAAAACATTAATAGAAACAATGAAGCTCAGGAAACCCCAAATTGCTCAATGCTTTTACTACACAGATCCAATGAAAAACATGTTGGAAGGTTTGGTTTGTGGTTGCTTGGGTTTTTTTACGTTGAGGTTTGACGCACAAATTGGTCTTAAAATATTTCATTATGAGCATTTCGAAATTACCACAGACTTGTACAATGAAAAGGCTGCTCTTTCTTGAGATATCTGCAGATACTCTGTTTTCCCAGATGATACAGTTGTTTTTTTCTGACTCAAACAGAGCAGCTACTGGCAAATTAGTGAGCTGTTTAACTTACTGAGGATTTATCAGGATAGACACCGGCTCGTAGCAGAGATGCCTTCCAGCTATCCACCTCCTCTTGGGAGTCACAGGCTAGCTCAAGGAAACGGTAATCCTTGTAAACATTCCTAGAACAAAGAGCACCACATTGTAAAAGTAGCATTTTACTACTCTGTATCATGCACACAGCATTTGAAATTAAAAATCCTTTGGGATCAGAAATTACTTGGTAATTGTTTTGGACAAGAGACTTTACGGGACAGGTGTTTGTTTAGTAATTACATGGAGTACTTAAAAATATCTTAGCAAGTTACAGCAGAGCTCTGGAAATAATAATAATAATCATCTAAAGGCACCGTGAAACTACTTAAAATCAATTTTCCTGCTTTTGGTAAAACATAGCACTTTCAGGAAAAAAAAAGGACATTGTGATGCAGAGGACAAACACATAAGACATGCCAACATAACAGCATGGCTTGTGATGGATTGCTGCTGGAACCAATAAGTACCAAAATAATTACTGATGCAACTTCTTACCCTGTTAATTCCTTTCAGTCCATTATATACTCTTTTTAGTTTTTAGACATCATCAGTAAAATAGGAAAAAAACAGCAATGATAATCAGATATTTTTAAACAAACAAAACAAACCTCTGATGTCTGTCATCATAAAATGAAAAGTGGAGCATGTTTAAATAAAACCTCTTACAGGTAGTTCACAGAATGAGATAAATGCAGGGAATCACTTAATGGAAGAAAAGAGAAAGGAGGAAAAATATGTCTATAAGAAGGTGGTACTTGTAAATTCTTCAATAAACAGAGCACATTTTCCCCTTATGGTTTAGCCATTAGTTTCTGAATTCAAATTCTATACACAGACCAGATCACTGTAACTTTGTCAGCCAACAGACTTTTTAGGAAAGGCCAAGAGCTTAGCTGAAAAAGGTTAGGAAACCACATTTTGCTAGATCTTAACAGTTGCACAAGGATCAATCCTCCATCTCAACCAGAGTGTTTTCTTCCCTTAGCAAGCTACGGAGGAGGGGGGTTGATGGAGATTGCTTCACTCTCAAAGACAGCAATGACAAGGAGCCCTTTGGTTTCATTATGCAACTACAGAGATCATTTCTACGACATGTTTTGAGGGGGGAAAGAATTGAATACACTATAGAAGAAGGAAATAAAGCTATTATTGTCACTGGCTAGACAAATTTCTTTAGCATTCAGGGACTGGTGGGATTTCACCGCCACAATGCTGGAACACAACTGACTTGATGTAATTCCCACTCACACAAGTGATTCTTTCCTACCAACAATGTCACCAGGCAGCTCATAGCCTCGCTTTTTAGAGGTAGTCTCAGGAAAGAGGTTAAAAAAAGGTAGAAAAAGTGTAATTGAACCTGAGCATGAAGCCATGGTACCAAATCATTAAATTATCGCCCATAAAACCAGAGCACACCCACTCTGAAGAGAGCAAAACGAGGTATTTTTTAGCAGGCTCCTAAGTTGCATTCAAAACTGCAAAGAATAAAGGACATACTCAGATTTATTTCCTTACATTGGTGACTCAATTCTCACCAAATTCAAAGGCTAAATCTGAGCAAACAGCACGAGGCTTGCACTACTCCCTTCAAAAACCCAGACTGGAGGTGCCACCAGAGCATTTCCTTCCCACAGAAACCAGCCCAAAAGGTCACAAAGAGGTCGTAATGGGCCCAATCTCATAGTTTAGCCAAAGCCTTTGACAGTATGAACAACTGAAAGCTCTGTGGATTCTTTTATTGATTGAGAAATTTAAAATTAATCCTTTTTCTTCCCTAACTCCAAAAGTATTAATCCTGCCATAAGGAAAATAACAGCCTGGATGACATTGTCAGATGCTGTTACCTTAAAACTGAGCAAACACCTGAACTTTAATCAATTTGCAGTATAGTGGAGCTCCAAGTCAACATTTACTGAACAAAACAAAGAAGTCAATTAAAAAAAAAACAAAAAAAACCCAAACAAACAAAAAAACCACCCCAGAGAAGCATAATGAAATTAATTGCCAGAAGAAAAAAATGCTTTAATTTATTGTTAGGAGAAACTTTTACTGAGATAAGATTTTCTGGCTAAGATAATGAAGCAGCTATAACTTCGAAGAAATAGGAATCTGAAATGGTAAAAGGGTACTCTCAGAAAGATGACTAAAAATAACAATAGAGCAAATAAAGGCAGTAAAACATAGTGATAGGGAAGTTCCAAAAACACTTATCTGCAAGAGCAAAACAACATGACACCAGCTTGTGAAAACATTTTTTCAGGACTGTCATGTTATATATTACACTTTCTGGCATTTTGTGGCTTGCTACAACCAGCGTAGCTGTGTGAGCAGGGATTTCAGCCAGTGCTCTGAACACGTGGGAGCTGACAGTCTGCACCCTGTCTCTGTGTCAGGACTTTTCCTGGGGCTAGGGACACCTCATGGCCCAGCAGCTGATGTCTCCCGATCTCCAAGGCCCTTCTTTCTCCCTGCAGGATCTGAGAGCTCCATTTCAGCATGGCTCATTTTACTCCACCACCACTGCCAAAGACACAGCACATGTGAGGAACTGAAGGATGCACACCCTGAGCCAGAGCTCATAGGAATATTACAGTAGGACAGGTAAGGGATGCTTGCCTCCCCAACTGGCTTCCTTGCTACTAGACTTCCCCTTCCTTTCTTTCTCCCAGAAAGGCTGACAAGCATAGGAACTTTTCAAAGGAAGAAAAAAGCCAATGTAACTTCTGAAAAGAGAGTGTCATTTTTCTGTTACCAGTGGAATCTTACAAAAACATATTAACATGTTTTACTCATTAGGAATCCACTGGCGTCTCATGGAAAGCTGTAAAAATGTTCTTGAAAACAATTCAGATTTTTCATCTTCTTCTCTCTTCCACTTCTTAAAATTGCTGAAGATATCAGCACAGAAACAGTTACTACTCAAGCCTCACCTACCTACTCCATATGGAATACTGTGAAGTCATGTTCTCACTGTCATCTCTATAGCAGCTAAATAGGATGTTAGACACCAAAGACAATGATAGAATACAGGATATCAGGAAAGACGAACTCTCAACAATAGGAATACTGCTGATATTCAGGCATCTGTAAATCTAAGGGACTGTAGAAACAAGACAGATACAGTAAATGGGAACATGCCTAGAAGTACCATTTTCAAGTAGTATTTCTCTTGAATATTTAACATTTTTTAAAGTGTAAACACATAAATGAAGAAACTGCAAAGCTATATGCATTTACCACATCTACCTACACTATTTCCTCCTGCAGTCTCAGGAGGACATGAAACATGAAAATATAACTATAGTGGCATTACTATCAACATAATCAACATAATACTGCTTTTTTTTTCCATAATGGAGAATACAAAAGGCTACCATTTGTAAGCTGTAGATTTTATTATACTCTAGATAAATAAACCTCAACTTGGAACTGCATTCTGCTAAAAATACAACATAATTGCTTATGGGGATGAACAGACAATTGGACTAAAAGCATGATTTCCAATTCTGGAATGGTTCCACACTCAGGACATGCCTTCTCTAGGCCAGGCCCATTACCTGAAAGTCCAGCAGACACCCAGCTGTGACTTTGCTTACCCTAGAACCTCTTCACTTTATTTTTACCTTGATTTCCTGATTGCTTTCCCTGTATATTTCCGGGCCTAACACAGAAATGTCCATAGGTGTTTCTTTAATTCCTCCCATCACAAAAGAATCCTAACAGGACTGGATTAAGGTATTTGAAAGTGTCCAAGAGGAAACTGAGAAACGCCAGGTAAGTTTGAAGACTGACCCAGCTGTGAGTTACTGAGATTTCGCTTCTACCCACCCTGAACCTTGGTTGTTAACACTACATAGGGAAGGCTTGACCACCTATAAACCAGCAGATCTCTACAGGCCAGGAGCAGGGAGTGAATAACACACACCTGATAATCACACAGAAAGAACACCACTTGTAAAATCAGTGCATTTCCCTCTATGGTGGCTGCAAGTCAGAATGTGCTCTCTGAGTACATGCCACTGCTGCACATCAAGATTTATTGTATCCCTTGCAATTTCTTAATACTAAGATAAGGTTAAATACTTACCTCCAGCAAACCTGGAAAGAGTTTAAGGGCAACCACTGCAGGCACATTGCAAACCCAGTTAACATGTGTGCATTAATTAACATTAATGCATACTCGCATGTAACCACGTGCATAGAGAGCTTTAAGACTGCATTGGATCTGGATTTCAGTAGACAAAGATATACTGTATATGCATGACATTTCTTTTTATAGAGAGAAAATAAAACTAAGATTAATCAAAAATGCATTTATTCTTGCCAATATGGGAGGAGACAGAACATCCACTACACAACAAGAATACCAGTGGCATTTTTTAGAATTGGGCCTATAAGATACTTTAATTCTCCCAACAACATAAACCCACATTTAACTTCAGCAGTCGCACTGACACAAGTGAAGCTACTCACAGACTGAATGATAAAGGAATATCTTCTTTTACTGAGATTTTAAACAGCTTATCTCAAATGATTTTTTTGTAAACATCACATCTCTATTAGCATGGAAGTAGAATTGAAATGAACATCACAACTTTAGAACCAAATGCAAACTGGCCCCATTTTATTCCATGAAAAACACGAAAGATTCAATTCTTAGGTATTTCTTATTTGATTGAAATTGAAAACATACAGAATATGGGTTTAATGAATAGCCACCTAAAATGAAAAGAGGACAAAATAACAGAATCCAGATAATCCAGCTATTGGGAAAGGTAACCTTGAATGAAATTGTATGTTCTCTACCTATTTAACCTGCAACTCCACTGTGGACACTCTGCTTATTCAAATTTAGTCTGTGATTTTGGACACCTGTAACTGTACAATGGCTGGTTTGAGCATATGCACTTTTTTTTTTTCAAATAAGAAAGCTCTTCCAGAAGCTCTGCAAATCATATATTTTGAAGGAACAAAAATGGCCATCTGCTCTGAGTTAACAGCAATGACTAACATTTTCTATCAAGGCGTACCATTTCAGATCACTCCAATGTGAATGCTAATTAAAATTAATTACACATGTCCCTGAGGATTTTTTTTCTTAATATCCAGAAAAGCCAAGGAGACAATCTCTGAAACAATGTCATGAAATAATAATACTTAAGGATTTTGCCTATCTCATGTGAGTGCTCTCCCAAAAGCATAAGGATCTTTTCAAGAACACACCCCCAAAACACACACAAACCCTCACAATTTTAAGGTGAAAATGAACCGAAGATGTGCTGCTCAATACATAGGCCAGCCTTGGCAATGAAGTATCTCGAGTTCTACATGTAACCCAGAACAGAAATGCAGCCAAAACTAACACCACACAGGCCAAAATCCACAGTAGTAACAGTGACTGCCACTAAAATATTCCGTAAGTCTCTGGAGGACAAGGTTTGATGCCTTTCGTGGTGAGGGATGGAAGCCTGTTTTGGAATCTGCCTGGGGGGCCACCCAGACGTAAAAGCTGCCCCCAGCTGTCAGCCCCTCATTGGGCACAGAGGGAACACGGCTCCTGCCCCAGTCCTGCCTTCCCTGGATGGGGCAGAGGGACCCAGCAAGGCCAGGAGAAGCTGTGCTGCAGCTCCCTCAGGTCTACCATGCATGGCTTAGCCCGCGCTTACAACACCCGTGTGTCTGGCAGGCACTTACGTTTCAGATCCCACACAGTCACCCAGGGAATTTTCTTCAGGTACAGTGTAACTTTCATATTAAGGTATGGGTTTGGCACTGTGGCTTCCTTCTCCCAGGAGCCCCTTTCTGCTCTGGAATACCAGTTTTAAGCCGCAATACTTGTACCATACTACCATGTCATGCAAAGAATATTTGCCAATAATGAAAAAAAAGAAAATATTCCAGAAAAAAAAAAAATCAACCAAGCTTTTCCTTCTTCTTTTTTCTTTTTTTTTTTTTTTTCCTAGGGGAAAGCAGATGGCAATAAAGTCTAGCTATTCCTTGGGTTTGTGTATTTTTCCTGTTCTTAAATATTGTACTCTCCAGCATTTTAGGAGTTTGTTTAGAAATGTTAGCAGCTTTTTTTTTCTGGATTAAATTTGCAGGGCTTTTTAATTAAACAGATTCTCTTTCTTCCATTTCGAACAGAGAGGGCTCTGAATAGCTTACAGTTCAGCTCTTCCTGGGGCTTAGCTTTCTGAGTAATTCAAAAACAGTAACTAAACATACATCTCATTTTAGGCTTTCTCCTTTAGCCTGGCTTCTATCCAACACCTCCTCTGACCTGGTCTCCTTTCACTAGTTCCCTTTATTTTGGCTCTTGCCCAATTTCCCTTATATATGGACAGCAGTTAACCAGTTGCTGCCCATGGCAAGAAATTCAGTACTTAAAGCTCTAGTACACTTGGAGTCCCAGAAAAACCTTTTGCTCCTTCCCCTTCTAGAGCAACACACAGCCAACAATATCCAAAACATGTAGTGATACCTTTCACTGTGCAGACACAGTGTACTTTCCTGTGTCCTACTAGACAATACAGCTCCCTGTGCAATATGATTCCTGACACACAGAGTGTACTCAGGAGTCAGTAGCTAAAATTCCTCATCTGGCAGTTCTATTTTCAGTCCTATTGTGTGCCCTCAAAATGGCTTTTGCTCGCTCTCCTCTGGACATTCATCTGTTTGTCAGATTAAAGATCTGTTTTTACAAGCCTGCCCCAGACAGTCAGCTCTGGAGCAGGGATGGCAGGTTCTGTCCCACTGCTTCAGGATTACTGAAGGGCATTTGGCTCTCAGGAACCTACTCTTGTGAAAGCAAAAGGAGCAGTTCTGTGCTTTGCACTTGCCCCTCACACCCCTCTATCATACAGAACCACAGAGGTGAGGAAAGAAACACCATAACTCGATTTCATCTGAGCCCTGATTGGGCAGGAAAGTAAAAGACAAGGAGAACTGGTGGCATCTTCCTCTGCAAGGAAGGCAGAATTTCACACTCTGGTTCTGCTTCTTTGGCTCCAAGGAAAGGAATGAGTCTGAAAGGAACAGAGAAACACTGCTGATCAAGGACTCCACCAGGTAACCCTTCTTCACTCCTTGGTTGCTACTCCCTATATTGGTATGGAAGGCTTGAAAATTCACCAACTCAACAAACGGTTCAGCCTGCTACCATTTATAACCTGCAAAACCGGTACCTGGTAGAATCTTTACTTCTTTAACAGAGAATTTGCCTCTCCAGAGCTGGAAAGGAAGCTTTTTCTCTGCTTATAGCAGAGACAGGTTTTTTTACTCATCATTTCTTTAATTAAAAAGGAAGTAGTGTATAAATTGAGTTGTAATACAGTAATGCAGCAATTTATTGACCAGTAGATCAGGAAAAAGGTGTAGTTACACTACTGCAAAGGCAAGAGATTACTGTAGAACAACAGACAATCTGTCAAAATAGTGCCACATGGATCCTGTAGTCAACAGGGTGAGATCATGAGAACTAATGACTGCCTGCCCCTCTTAGGAAAGAGATGGAGAGGTGGGACTGTTGCACAGATCCTTAAGGCAGACACATTCAAGACTACAGCTCTTGTCCTAGGCTACAGTACTGGGTTAACAGAAAAAGAACCAATAAGTGAGTAATTTTTACAAGAAATAAATGGAGACTAAATCAAGTGTTTAGAATGAAATCCTGTAAGGAAAGGAAACTTTCTGGGATGGACAAAATTTGTTTTCTTTGTTCTTGAGCTCTAAACAAGAGTCTTACACACTCAGTAATGAGAACATGACAGGTTAATCTACTGAATGTAAGCAGAGATGCCGACAAAATCCTCTTTCCTTCATGCTTAGCTCTGCCTGAGAAAGTCAATCAGCAGCTATATCTACACAAATTCACAGTTAAGTTCTACTGCAGTACTGCAAACATTGGATTTTTTTCCCTATAGCATAATTATTTTAAAATACTCAATATATTTGATCTCTTTTTCCAGTCTAAAAAAAAAAAAAACAGACTTGCCACGAGTTTCCTGTGGAGAAGAGAAGATGGTTAACACAAAGTAGCACTCACTTGACAGCTTTATGTTTGGACACACACTGCTCGACCCTGCAGCTCAACTTAAGTTGCTTAAAGGCAGACTCATATAGATGGATGGAGCCAAAAATGATCCAGGAATCACAGGGCACTCACTTGAATTTATTTACTATCTAGTACTCCTAAGGTAAGTAAACTAGAGGAGTTCATTGCAAAGGTCTTCCCTAATGTCTATAAATTAAGTAGATTACCCATTCAAAAACTTTCAATATATTTCTTACTTTGCTGAAAAACAAACCTAACCTCTCTGTTCTTTAAGAAACACTGTAACTATTTCAGGCAAAGTTTTTCTCTTCCCACCCTCACCTTTTTTTTTTTTTTTTTTTTTTTTTTTTTTTTTGGTTGATTTTCTAAGATTTAATTAGAAAGTAACATGAAAATAATTTAATTATTTCACAACACAGCCTTTTCATAAACATACAATTATGTTCATTTCATGAGAATTTATCTTCACTGTGAAATCAATCGTCACAGTCTCCATTTACTCTACATTACCAAGTCACATTTGATTCTTGTCAGAGAACTGTTGACTTCTGCAGTAAATCAAAATGACAGATACTGTTAAGTTTCCTTCTCCATCTATCCCCAAGTCTCAGCTAACTCAAGATGGTTTTTCCTTCTATGCAGTGAAATGAGTATTTTCCTGGTCACTGTATTTCAGAGCTGGAAAGGTTTTCATAAATGGAAAAAATGCAGTGCATAATCCAGGAAACTATTGAAATGTACAGTATCAGAAACATATGGCTGGAGCAAATACCTATGCAGTGAGGGGCTGGGAATGAAAAAGAGAACAAGCTTATTAAAATTCTTCTCCTAAAAGGATTTTGCTTGAAAATTACAATTATTTAATTGAACATTAACAAAGATTTCATAGTCAAGGAAAAAAAATGGTGCAGATTATGGGGGGAGGAAAAAAGAGATACAGAATAATCTCCACGCTATCATGGAAGCTGGAACAGATGATTGTGCCTTTGTTCTTTAACGATCTACATCTTTAATAGCAAAATGGTTCCATAACCAGAACCCTCAGTGGGCAGACTTCGAAAGCTGATTTCTTTCTCAGTTGCTAAGGTTTTTATAATTAAAAAAAGGAACCACCCCACCACCCGCAAAAAAAAAAAAAAAAAAAAAAAAAAAGCCAACCAGAAACAAAGTTAATTTTTTACATGATCTTTGAAAAGCAAGCCATACTCACACACAGACACATCAGAAACCAGGATTCAACGGATTACTACAAAGTAAAACAACAATAAGACTCCTTCTTTCAATGTATCTTTATCAATTCCCCTTTTCAGTTTCCTTAAGAATGTGGGATAGGGAACAGAGTCCCCAGCCAGATCACTCTACTCAAGAACCAATATTTCTGTTTTTGCTGACACATCTATGAATTCAGGATTCAGTGGGAAGTGATACTAATCTTGTTTTGATCAATTTGTGCCAGGAGGCAGATTTTTAGAAATACCAAAAATCAGCTGTTTTACAGTAACAGAGAAACTGCTGTTTTAATTAGAATTCAATAAATATTTCTTCAAAAAGAACTTCTGCCTCCCTTAAAGCTGGAAGACTGACTCCATGATCTGCCTCTCCCAAGGCAAAGGTATTTTGTGGTCTTGATGCTGTGCTGTCATGTCTTAACATGCCCATGTGGATATAAGGATGTTTTTAGAGCAGCTTGTAGAGGCTGCAGGATCGACTTAAAGCCCAAAGAGGCAGGGCTAATTACAGACATGGCAAACATTTTAGACATCTGATTTTGAAATCCTTGATGTCTAGTACAGATCAAGATCAAGTGAAAATGTGAGTGTCCAACTATACATCACCCAAACTTGTTAATGGAAATGCTTCTCTTGGATTTTCACAGCAGTTTGATGATTTATATTTATGATGATGATGATATTCAAAGCCATTAGTCAAGTCAAAGAAGAAACAATGATCTAAAATTAACAAATTTTTCATGGAAGTAACCTAATACGAACAGCTGCTATCAAGCCACCAGGGAAAAGTTACTTTTCCTGATAGATGTACACACAACACTGGGATGATCCACACACAACTACAGCAGAATCATCAGAATTAACATTCATTTCCAGCAGCCGAAGATCATTTATGTTTTTAAGAATGTGAAAAGCTTTTCAAAGCTTTATTCTGTGCTCCAGAAATGCAACTGGTCAAGCATTTGAAGTATTATTCCCAGCTAGCATGTGTGTGACATACTTTCAAAGGGCATCTCCTGGCAGACCATGTCCCCTTGCAGGCTGGCTGAGGTGTCAGCAGATGCAGGCAAAGCCTTGCTGGGGTAGTTCAGAATGAGACTGACATTGTGTCCTCGCATTGCTGGAGTCAGCAGAAATTTGACAGCCCAGAAATCCCATGCTTCACTTTTGCTTTACAGGAAGGAGGGGCATTCCTTGCTTCTGAAAGTTCTGGTCACTATTTCTGGCCAGTTTGGGAGCAATAACAGCTGGTTCTGCAGAGAGCCACATACAGCCCTCATCATCTTGAACATCTGAAGCTAATGCCAAGCTTTGGTGATGTGAAGGAGAAGTGGGCGTGAAGGAATTTAGCAAAAGAGGGAAACAAGGATATCTATCCATGCTACCCCTGCAATTCAATTTACTTACTTGCCTGAAAAAAACTTACAGAAATTGTCCCTTATCTGCTAAAATGCAATTCCACTGAGACAGCTACAAATGCAACTCTCCTCCTCAGTTTAAAAAAAAAAAATTACATGTCACTTTCATGTCTTTTATAGTATTTAAGGAACCTGTTTGTGCACAGCAATCTGAACTGGCTGTGTAACAGGAGTAGCTTCCGTAGAGCACCTGCACCACTTAAAACAGAGAAGAGTCTGAGAGGAAAAGTGAGTGGCAAAAACTAAAAAGCAAAGATTTTAATAATTAGAGAAGTAGAGGAGTCTAATTTTTCTCCATATAGCAGTGTTTAAACCCAAACAAGCAATCAAATGAGACCCAAGATTGATGACAGGCAAGATTTTCCACTGGAGAAAGTGAAAAGCAGTGACACTTTTGTGATTTACACCAGTTGAATCTGGTCACAAGGTACAGAAGTCATGAATGTTTTGGTAAGGCTAGGTGACTGCCAAATAAAACAAAAATAGGATCAGGAGATGATTATTCAGCCATACAGAAGAACTGGCTGACTCATCATGGAGCCGTTTCACCCCGTGAGTGGCTCAGAGGACACCAACCTTTCATCCCATGGTTATGCAACAGCAAAGAAGCAGATAAATCAAGAATATCAAGACCTTGCGTACTCAACATGGTGGAAATAACAGAACTGCACTCACAGTTACTAGTACGCTCAGCTAGATATCATTTTATAGAAGTATCTGCAGAATAGCACATTTTCTTACCTCTGCTCTGTGTTAAACAATGCAAAGATGTGTTTGCTGGACATGAAGCTCTTTTCAACATCTCGCACTTTCAAGTTGTCCAAAGGCAGCATATACTTCTTCTCTTTTTCCTAGAAAAAAAGTCAGCAAGCTCTGTTTAGTTGGTAATGACCTTGACACATTTGTTATCATAAGGAAATACCCAAATTTAAATGTCTGCTTATCTTTCACAGACCTACTTGCAAGAGAAATGAAACCTCAGTTTAAATTCTGTTTTTCACTGACCCTTTTAAAACATTTCCTAATTAAAAAAGTTCACCTCAAACACATAAACATCTACATTTGTTATTTTTCATTCTGCTGAATTCTAAAAAGGCAAAGGTCAGACTTAACTAAAATAAAAGTGATTAATAAAGAACTCTTCTATGTCTGCACAGCAAGTGAAGTAACTGGTGACATAAGTTCACCTCTACTTTGTTGCTGTTATTAATTATGTAAGCATGGCATTCCATAAACCCACACATAAACTTTCATTCTGCCAGTGAAAAATATGAAACCCATACAAATCAATCAAAATAATACCATTATCAAGGTTTTACATGTACCATGTACAAACAAAATCAGACTCTAATCTAACCATCTTATTTCTCCAAATAGGAATGACTTATTCACTCTTGCTGTAGCCAACTCCTTTGCAATTTCATCACAACCCTCATTTATAGCACAATCACTGTAATTTCATCTTTTCCAGGTTTCTTCCTTCTCGTCACTTCCAATTAAGGACTAGCAATATTCCCAAGGTAATTTACTATGTCAGAACAAAAAACCCCTGAGATTATTAGCTGTTGCCATTGTGTTAAACTTCTTTCAGTCACTGCACTGATGGCTAAACTGAACCAAACCTCTCCAGTTTACTTTGCAAACACACCAGATGTTAAACAGAAGGAACCAAAGACAAGAATGCATCCTCAAAGCCCTCATTCTGGGCTTGCACATCATGATAACACTGCTCACAAGGGTAGGAACACAGCACCATTTAACAGCTTCTAAAAGCCATTAAGGTAGCATTAAGGCTGGTGCCACTAACCATGGCAGCAATGGAGGGCAGAGAGGCTCTATGCCCTGTAATTTTTCCAGTGGATACTAAATGGGGTTTTCATGAATTTGGCTACCCTATGACCCCACAGAACTTCAACAAATCACCAAAGCTGGAGAGCTCAGGATCCCTTTACAGTCCCTTATCAGCCAACATGAAGCAAGGCTGACTCATCTCTGCCCAGCCACCACCAGAGCCAGCTGTAAAGTTCAGCACTATTGCACTTCCTGGGGCATCACTTATGGGGGTTGGCTCAAGGAAGAAATATGCATGGGATAACAGTTTATTGTATGCCATGAGACAGGACAAAGGGACAAACCAAACTAGGGCTCCATTCTTCTCAATATGTGTTTCCCAGAATACACCAAACAACTTCCAGTGCACAGAACTGGAAGATGTCCTGGCTGGGCTGGAAGTGTCTTCTGTGAGGGCAGATGAAATTCATCTTGGCTGAGCTACAGCAGATTGCAAAACTAAGCTGGATGAGAAAGGCCCAAAGAGTGAAACTATAAAAATACCATGACATAGCCAACAACGGCTCACTTTCCTAGACAGCCTCATACCAGGCCTCAGGAGAGGAAAAAGCAGATTTCAAAAGCCCTTCTGGAAAAGCACAGTTTCTCTTGTTGTTGAATACAAAGGTTATCAAATTCCATGTATTACATAAAAAGTATCTTCTGGATTTTGAAATTGCCTCTATCTTAACCATCCTAAAAATTATTACTCACAGAAAACCATACATATGTATATTCTTCACTCTCTCATCTAACATCTACTCCCATGAAGGAGTCTAGCTCTGTGCCATTCTGTAGCTGCTTATCACAGTTCATACCTATATTCTGCTCCCAGGGAACATGTATTGTCTGAAGCCTTGGGGCCCTCCCTACAGGGACTGTACACTACCATCCATTCAGTAAGAATTACCACTGAGATAAATTTAAAAAGTCAAGTAAATTCATAATTTACTAATACAAAATTAACAGTAAATGATGCTAAATAAAGAACTTATACATCAGATATTTATGTATCAAAATTAAAAGTACACTGTCCTCTAATACAGATTTTTATTGCTATGATCTGTTTTTGCTATTACAAATTTATGTCCTAACTAATATGGTAAATAAAGGACAACAATGTATTAGCTTTGCTGCCATAACAAAAGGACACACACTTGAAAAATATTCTGGCATATATTAAACTTTGTATTAAAAGCTGTTTTTTCCATTGAAAGCTGGACCGCATGGCAATCTAAGAAACTTTATTTCAATTTTTTCTTTAAAAAAATTTCTTTACCTTTCAGTTTTACAGAATAAGCTTATCATAATTTACTATTCAATTACTGAAAAATTAAGACGTTTCTGATGAAGTCTTTGTTCTGACAGACACTATTCACTGACAAACCAAGCAAACACAGATGAATAAAAATAGAAACTGATGAAAAAAACTATACCAAGAATTTGATTGTCTCAACAAAAATTCCACAAGCAGGAAAGTTATATAAATGTTTGATGCCAAACTGTGAGAAAGTGTTTCTTCTGCAGCCACCAGGAAAAAGGAAATGCCTACTGAAGGCTAAGAAGTGGTTGGTATTTATTTACATGGCCTCCTACCCACATGCTGAGACAGGGCAGTTTCCAAGAAAGGGAAATCACAGGGTGCCTATGCTTGAGGCAAACAGAGACAGCATGTCACACAGGAGAGATCAGAGCTAAATACTGCTTAATGCCAGGAGAAAGGTATTACTCTGACATTAAAGTGTGGCAGCAAAACTCATTGCAATTTTTTCCCCTCCAAAGTGGGGGAAAATATACATAAATGGAGAACAGGCTAATTAGACAGCAGATAAGCCCAACATTTAAGCCAAAGCTCAATTAATATTATGTTATGGTAGGTCAAAAAAAGCTCCAGCCAGGACTATTTGTGCATGTTTCCCATCCTGAAAAGCTGACAGCATAAGAAACAGGGAATGCATGAAGCCTGGGAGGAATGGGGCTAGGCACACTTCAACGAGTGACTACATGCACATAACTGTGGGTCCAGTTTGTACCCCTCAGCATTTGTTCTTTTTTATTTATAGATTTTTATTTTTATAAAGGGGCAGAGAACTGAAGCGTGACACGAGGGGAAAAACCAGCACATGCTGATCTCACATAGAGACTTTGCCTCTCTTTTTCCAGAGTAGAGGAAAAGAAGGAAAAAGTGGGAGGTAGAATGGCCCATTCCTGTCTCTGTGACATGAAAAAAATTCCCCATACTCCACCTTAGAAAAACAAACGAACCTGCTGGCCTGGGGAGGCCTTCCCACCCTGGAGACGATGTTTTGCCACTCGTGGGCATAAGTAGCACTCACATCCTTCATGGACCCAATTCTGTTCTCTGACAGGCAAGTGAGCTGCCAGGAACTGACAGCATGATGCAATTATGCCATATTACAACTGCCCCTTCCTTTTGCACTGTTTAAATGTACTAAAAATAAATACTGCTCAAGTCCAAAATGGCACAAGGGATACAAGAAATACAACAGCAGCTCCCCTTCCCCCAGCAGGGTCTCAGCCAGCACTTCCAGGCTAATAAACTCCATTTCGTTTTCAGCCGGGTCAGAAACTGCTTCAAAAAGCATTCTGTGCTTTTGGAACTTTCAGGCTCAGTCAAAACAGCAAAAGAAACCTTGGACACAACATCAGCAAACTGGATGATAAGGGGAATAGAATTCCTTTGCTTGAAAGAAAAGAGATTGTTAAATTACTTCAGCTTCTTCCAGTTATCAAAGGTGATTCTTTTGTCACTTCAGGATGGCTACAGGGCAGCAGCAGCAGCTCTCTGTTCTCTCCACAAGAGAACAGAATTAAAGCTCATGAAGGACAATTCAAAAACACGATGGTTCTGAAATGCAGGACTGAGCCAAGCGTTGGCCCAATTGCACTTTCAGCTGCATGAAAACAATTGAGCTGGTTTGCTCACCACTTATTAATGCCTTATAGAACACCAACATTGAAATGGAGGGTCATGGCACCAACCAAAACCCCTCTAAGTGGGGACCACAAGTTCAGAGAAATCAAGCTCCCAAATGGAAGCAGAGGCCACACTGGAAAGGTTGAAACAAAGGCTGGATTAGAGCAGGATTCATTCGCTGCACCAGCCATACTGAGAGTACAAATCTCAGAAGTATTTACTGTGCACCGATAGCAAATGTAGATATCCACAAAATGCCCCTGCCATTAGTAAGAGGCATTAACAAGTATTAGGCATTGATGAGGCAAAAGAGTGAACTGCTTTAAAATCATAAACTGAGGAAGAACAGCTTTGAAGTGAAGCTGGGGAACAGCAAATAAAAAACTTAGCATTTCTGCCTTTGGACTAGATTTCCAGACTGACACTGTACTGCTTGCTGTATTTGTTTCTGCATTAATACTCAGGGCTAATACTTACCTGGCTCACAGGCATGGTGCTTGACCTTGTTTCTGCCAGCAGCCAGCGATGGCAGGGCATTATTAAATATCTTGCATTCAGGGCTCTAAAACGTGTAGGTAGAACACCCAAGCCAAGCAACTACTTGGCAAAGCAGTTAAGCAGCAGAGGTGGAAAATAATCCCAAAGTAAAGATATTTTATACCACTGTACTATTTTATATGGCCAGAGTAGTACCCACATTCTGCAGAGACACAAAAAGCAGTGGCTTGTGAACCTGCTGAGCCAGAGTGATCTGTATTGAAGAAAGAAGAAGAAAAATAATAGGAAGTGTAAGGAAATGCTGGTGGTCTGTGCCTGTTTACTCCCAAAAAGGAAAGGCTCAGACTTGTTTACACCTCGGAGCTCTGGCTGCCAGTGCAAACAGCCTACTCTGTGGCATTTGATGGAAATGAAGATGCCTCATAGAAACCTTTATAGTATTCAAATCAATATCCAAGAATTTACCATATTCTGACTTTAAATATACCCAAGAGAATTTTACTGTGTTTCTATTACAGTTTATATTTCTCTCTCAGTTGACAGAGCCACACAGCATCTTCACAGTGTTCTCTGCTTCACCACACTTTGCTTTAAAGCATACTTTGAAAAATGAAGCATGAGATTCTCAAACACTACTGCAAAATTCTGAAGAAAAATAGCAAGTTATTTTATTACAGATTACTTAGCAGTGTGGGATCCAGGCCTGAGCAGGCTCCTGGGTACAGATGTAGAAAACATAATTCTAGCATGTCTATAAAATGAAGAAGGAGCTGCTTTACTAGAAAAACAATGTGTGCATAAATATTCTAACATTTTAATGAAAAGCACTGCAAAAGAATACTTAATAAGTTGCAGATGAGAACATATTTTTTCCATCTATGCACCTCTCCCCTCCAGTCTTCTAGAGTCAACTTCAAATTGAAAATCTCATAACAAAAATGTGACAACGGCTAAGGCTGATAAGTTAGGAAGGACAGAGCACCAGGCACAGAGCACAGATACCAAATCTTATATTCCTTCAGTCTTTCAAGTCTTTATATTTTGCCATGGTCAAAATAATGAGTTTCTTATATAAATCAAAGCTGAAAATGGTAAACCTGAAATCATAGCTGAAAGAACGATCTCATGATAGAACCAAGGTATTTCACATTTCAGTTACTATCTTTCTATATTTTGCATTTGCACTATCTTTTTCAGGCAATTATGCATACTTCTGGCACTTGCAATTTTTTCCCAATCTTTTGGTATCTTTTTCCACAACATACTATTAAAAAATATTCAAGAGCCTTTTTATATTCCTGCTGTTTCTTCAGAATTCAACTATGGGACTAAACCTGATGCTAATGTTAAATCAGTCCTTAGTTTGGCCTTGTAATTCATTTTACAGAGTGTCATTTATTTTCCACAGTGTTTTTTTCTTATAAGAATCAGTATTACATTTGTTTCTCCACTTTTCTTTTGCCCAAATTTCTTCAGGAATAGAAAAACAAAAGTTCAAAACTCTGCATTCGAAATACTTCATCAAGAAATGGTCACTGCTTCTTCCTTGAAAGCAGTCTCCTATCCTGCTACATTTCAAGACTTTCCAGAAGGACACCAATATAGGCTGTCTCTACATCACTATTTTGCAGCACAAAGGTTTACAACTTTAATTGAAGGCTTCCAGGGAGCTGAAGCTGCAGTTTGCATCCCTACAGCACACAGCAAAGCAGACCCTCACAACCCACCCACTCAGAGCTAGGCAGCCTCAAATTCCTCCTTCTCCTTGCCTGGAAAAGAGGATGAGCACAGAATCCTTGGGGAGTGCTGTGCTGAGCAGCCAAGCTGGCCTTGAAGTGGGAGCTGACACCTCTGAAACCTGCTGTAGCAAGCTAATTCCATGGGGTTGGCTGCCAGCACAGCAGTCCCCATGTTATGGTACTCAGATAAACACCTTTCCCATTGTCAATATCTCATTTCCCTCAATAATGGCTCACTGGGTATCACTGGATTAGTGCAGACCCTGAATGGGAAAAGGGGAAAGGAAAAGGGGGGGAAGGGAAAGGGGAGGGAAGGGAAAGGAAAGGGAAGGGCAAGGGCAGGCAAGGCAAGGGCAGGCAAGGGCAGGCAAGGGCAGGCAAGGGCAGGNAAAGGGAAAGGGAAAGGGAAAGGGAAAGGGAAAGGGAAAGGGAAAGGGAAAGGGAAATCTAGTAATTTCACTGGTACTCCCCTCTGCCTTTACATAATTGGTGCGTTGAACAGAAGGGCAATAGTTTCTGGAATATATAACAGATTCAATGTGATTTAAGTTTGCTCCTCTCCAAAAGAGATGTTTATTATAACAAGTGAAGGGCTGGTCTTTCACTGGTCGGTGCTGTCAGTAAAAAGATCAATCTGAGAAAGGGCCTGATGAAGAGGAAATCTCTGTTTAGCTCCTATTAGTTAGGATCTTGAAAGGTCATTTTGAATTTGGGAAATCTTGTCTGGGAAAGAAGCCAGCAATTCCTCTGAACTGAAGTGATGCTGGCATTTAAAACTGAGAGAAAGGCCCAACTGATGAACCAGTGATCGTCTGGAAAAGTTCTGCTGGATGCGTCAAGCGGCTGCTCCAAAGGTAGAGGGGGTACAAACGTATCCTTTGACCTTCTTATCCCTTGCTATGAAGCCTGCTTAGGACAGCTTGTTTTTCTCTGCTGGTGCTCAAGTTTTTGTTTTTCACTCTTCACCTACTGCAGGTCATCCAACAACCACGGTGGTTTGTAGGAGCAGTAGTGCAGGATGAAGGGCTGTGGAGCAGCACATCTGTGCTGGCAGAGGGCACAGAGGGACTATGACACACCAGGGGCTGCAAGATCAGGCTTCTCAGTTGGGTACAGCTTTTCATTAACAATTTTGCTTATCACACATATGTGTGTGTGTATAAAAATATTATGTTTTATATATATATGTATACATGTGTTTTGGTAGTGGGATGTTTTTTACTTACAGAAAAAACATAATTCTTGAAACCTCTTTCAATAGAAGTGCAGCTCAGATTTCAGTCTTGAGAAGGTGATGGTATGGGTGGATTAAACTCTCTAGTTCTAATGATCTCTAGCATTAGGAATACTAAGATATTATGGAAAAAAACAGCAAGTTGTACTATATTTTCAGCTTCCTCAATCCCCTGAACTAGATAGAAAGAGAACCTATCATTTATAAGCCTCCTGAAATTCCTCAGTAGGCTCATGAAGAAGATGCACCTTTGATACAGTACCTTTTTTTCCGCTGGAAAAGCATTTCTTAAAACTCCTCTGGCTTTTGTATCCATTTCAGTTTCTATAAAGTGAATCGTAGAAAAGTTCAGACTCAGGAAGAATCCAGATACCTTTCCCTGGGTACCAACTGAAGGATCTCCAGAGACACTACCTCCTTTGTGTATGCAGAAAAAAGATCTTTTCTGCAAGATGTAAAATGATAAATATGCAATTACATAATTACGTAAAAAACATTAAGCAGGATTTTCCTGAGGCAATGCATCTGTCTCTACAGGACTCCTAAAGATGCAACATAATGCACACACACACAAATTAGTTCATGGCACTTATGCTGCCCTATTTGCTTGTTATCATTAAAAGCTTTCAGACAGCAATCAATTTCACTGTGGTGGAGATTACTGCAAAATGCATTAAGAAGTTCACGCCTGTGGCAATGGTCACTGAAAATATTTTGGAAAGCATCCCAGAAGCATAAGACTTTTTCCAGACATCCGAGAGAAACTCTGCTGTGACAGAGCTTCTGGTGTCAAGACTTCTCCCCCAGCACCCCTCCTCTTTAGTTGGTTGGGTTTTTTTATAGCAGCATTTTTTGAAAGGTACATTTCGGCTTTTTAATTTTTTAATTTTTTAAATTTTTTTTCTAAATCAAGCCAAGATACTTCTGAGACAACTGTCTGAAGCTACCTCCTTCCTTGCTCTACATCATAGGTATAAATATACTCTAGCTTCTTAATTTCATCTAAGAAAAACTGTTGAATTATAGCAAGAGTGATAAAATCACCTGCTTACTCTATCACAACATTTTGGAGTTTGGGGGTTTTGTGTAAAATAAGTAGCCCTGGAGATGTTCTTATAACTAATAAACAAAGAAAAATGAATACACCATAACCACCAAGCACTATTTCTACTTCATAACAAAAACATTACCTTCAAATGTTGTCACATAATGTCATCAAATCTTCAAGGGAAGGTTTTGAGATGTGTCTTAGAATTTGACAAGAGATATCCTAAAATAATTACAGCAATATGCAGGAAAACCTGCAGCCCTCTGTCCTTGGAAATCAGTAATAGATTGAAATCTCCTTAGAAATATTCATCAGGAATGTTCCTATGAAGCTGTCCCAGACTGAAGCACTCTTGAAGCTCATAGCCAGAACTGTTCTTCAAACTTCAAACAAGTTGTCTGTTCTTGCCAGATGCCACCTCTGAATCTACATCGCCTGCCCCAGTAAGTACTGGAATGTAAGTGGGGATTGACTCAACTCAAAAAATGAACCTGCTAAACAGGGGCAGAGGAATGTGGTAAAAGGGTTAGTAGAACATCTAAGAAAATGAAAACATTCAAAAGATCCAATCTCAAGGTCCTCTGGGTTCAACTTGAGGCCATTTCCTCTTGTCCTGCTAGTTGTCTGGGAGAAGAGACCGACCCTACCTGGCTACACTCTCCTTTCATGTAGTTATAGAGAGCACTAAAGTCATCTCTGAGCCTCTTTTGTCCAGGCTCAGATCCCTCAGCCGCTCCTCATATGACTTGTCCTCCTTCACCAGCTTTGTGCCCTTCTCTGGACTGGCTCCATTAAATTCACTGTCACTAAAAAAAGTGACTGCAAGGTGCGAGGCAGTGCTAGTCTTCTACTGACCCCTACCACCAGGAATATGTGCAGAGGGAGGTGTGTGTAGCAGAGCTGCCAAATATGGCATTTTTCAATCTGCAGATGCCACATGTGAAAATAAACATCCAAGTGTTGCTCACTGCCAAGCATTTCTTTCCTGATAACTGTATGTTGCTTCGTCACATGCAGAAGTGTATTCCATGAAGAACACTGGACACATTGCAAATAATTTTGATTGTGCTGCTCAGCTGTTCCCTTGCAGCAGAATACAGAAAACAGAGGTCCTGTTCCAGTATCACCCCAAGGGAAAGTATGTCAACCGTACAACACACCTTAAAAACACACATCTGAAACACAGGGACCAACTCCACTGCCTTGGCCATGTGCTCCCTTTAAATACCATGGCAGGTGCTAAACTCAGGCAGATACCTCAGCAGGGGGTACCACACTTTGGGGAAGCACATAGCAACACCTCTGGAAGGATAGAGACATTCTCAATCTGAAATAAACACGGACTGTTCAAGTGTTGTCATTGCTCTTTCATGTGATGGCAGTCCTTGGTTGATTTATTGACAGATCACCTTTGTCAGCTCCATACAAGCCCACCTTTGTGTCCTTGCTGAATCACAGTGACAGGATAACACCCCTAACACCAAAGCCTTAGAGACTGGCCATCCTTGGCACCACTGGCAGGTTCTCCTGCAGGCCCAGAGCAGGCCGTGCCATATCCAGGACAGATCATCCAAAGCCACCTTTGCAGGCAGCTTGAGCAGAAACAGGCAAACAAACACTCTGCAAGCACGAACTTAGAGCACATCTTCAGCCATGTGGGATCAGTCTCCCTATGCCAGAGGCAACAGCCAGAGGTTTGTGCTAAGAGGCAGATCGTGCACTGTCACAACCAGGACCTAGGAACAAAGCTGGACTGCCACTGTGCACTGTGAGGGGCACAGGCGGAAGCGGGGTGCTGAAGTCAGGAGACAACATCTGTGATGCTTCTGGCTGCCAGATTCATTCTTAACAAAGCAGCAACAAACTCTCAACCAACCAGAGACTCCATCATCATCGCTGTGAGCGACAAGCACCAAAAACTGGGCAATGAGAGTATCTCTGAAGAGTATCAGAGGGAGGAGGCATTTCCCTTGCTATTGCATGGTGGATGAGGTCTTCAGTAACTGTCAGATTTAAGAATCTTGCAGTCATATTCTTTGGCTATCACAAAATAAAAGCCTTACTAATAATTTAAAAGTATTTTTAATTGTTTTTCTACTTTTCTCCATATCTCTTCCAATCCAGACTAATGCCAAACCTTGTCTTTTCCTGCAGTGACATTTAAAAACATGTCATTTCTCCTCCGTATAAAATAACATCATCTTAAAAGAATTTCAGTTCTCCCATGTCTGGATTCCTGCAATCAAGTACTACTCTGATTCATATCTAACACCCTCTTTTATTCCATGCTGTTTGCATAGGGAGTAAAATACAGATTGAATATACCATTGTGTAGACTGAAAGTTGTGTTAAGATGACAAACACCTGCATTTACTTAATCATCTTTGCTAAGGTACTGTCAGTTTGCTGCCCCAAGAGCACAATTAGAAAGGAGCTCTTTCCTAAGGAAACAAACCTCTAACCAATGATCATAATAGCTGTAAGATCTACCTTCATCATGCTCTAAAAATTTGTAACATGCAGCTTGGATAGCTATTGTTGGTGAAGTGATATTATGAAAATAAGATTTTTAAAGATTCAATAAACAAGGTGTAAAGTTCTGCTTCAGCAGCACTGGCTACACTTGCTTAACCTCAGCTGTTTCAAAGAATCCACAAAAGGTTCAATGGCTCTGAAAGTCTCCAGGAGTTTGAGAACTCCAAACAAACAATGGTAATGCAAGAGGTAATGACACTACTGCAAACACAGAAGACAACAAAAAAGGTGCATTGAAATCCAAAAGTTGAAACATGCCTGAAAAAATGCTGAATTTTTACAGTATTTGGCTGTAGTACGGACAAGGAAGACAAACACCGCTGGTCCTCTGGAAGAAAGGGCAATATTTACTATGCAGCACTTCCTCAACAGTGTAAATCTTTATCAATGCTGACTCAAAATATTGGAGACTATCAATTCCCTGGCCCTAAATGTGCAGGACACTATTACATTTGTAAAGAATCACTGTAGCGTACGTACACTAATTCTACATAACATTGACATACGGCACTGAATTCCCAGACAGTCAGTCAAAGTTCTGGGCAGGAAACCAAATTCCATGGGGTTTTTTTTCTTTAAACACTATGTCAAAACACCCCTATTACTCGTTACTTGTGCTTTGAAAGATATACTCCATTACTCCTTAATGTCATTAGCTTTTACAGATATTGCAACCAACAAGTAACTGCTGCTGGAAAAATCTATTACAACTGCTTTCTAACGCTGACATTTTGAAAGTGTTTCCATAGGAAAGCAGCACGGTCACAACAAAAATCCAAGTCAAAAAAAGATAGCTAACTTAAAAATATATGTATAAAATTGAATTTCAGTAAGGAATCTATAAGAGTGAAACTATCTATCAAACTCCCAAGTATATAATTTTTCACAAAGAATTTAGTTCTACGATTGATTCTGAAAACTGAATTCATATAAGTAAGCCTTACTCGTGTAAACCATCTTATTAGCTGTCAACGAGCTCATTTCACACACAGTTAATTCTGTTATCAGAGATCCTCCTTAAATGCTTTCTAAAGCAATAAAGAACATTTTAGACAAACATTTTTTCTGCTCATTTTGTTTTCAGGACACTCAAAGATCCAAAACAGGGAAGACAGCTTGTTGTAAAGTTGTCCATGCAACAAAATTTTTAAAATACAATATAAAACAAAGAAAACAATTCAGCTAGTTCTCCTCTGGCCTTCAAAAGCCTCAAAAGTATTGAAATAAAATACTGAAATAAAAAATTAATTAAAAGTTTGTTTGCCCAAGCGCTATTTCAACATCATATTCAGCAATTTGATTTTCTGTGATCCATTCTTTACATTTACATTACTCAAACTAAATGCGTATTTTAATTATTGTCTCAATTTTTTTGCTGAAATAACATTCTGTGCTCCTTTGAGGATATTCCCAAGGTTACACAAACTAGATTGTCTAGCAGTTTAGATTTGTTTTAAATGTCTAATAATACATTATACTGAAATAGCTTGAAATAATGAGGGTTTTATACTAATACATTACCAAAATATAATTACTAGTAATTCCCAGGAAAAAAGTACATGACAATAGACAAGTCTAAATGCATGTCTATTTAAATAAATGCATTACAGGACTAATTGCCATTACTCAAAAAAGAAAAAAAAAATCCTCCCCAAATCAAGTGTTAGAAGCCTGGAAAATTTACATTTAAAAGAAATTCACACTCCCTAATGAAAACAGAAGACCTCAAGACATTTCAATCTGCCCTGAAATCACACTTTAGAAATGTGGACGGAGAGAACCTAATTCAGAAGGGGAAAAATACAGTTTAGTCTAAGAACACAAAACTAGGGTTTAAAATCAAATGCACTTGGCACAGAGCCTTTACAGGTGAATCCTGAGTACCCTTGTTTTTCTTGCACTCACTTCCTTTTCCCATTCACCTCCCACATCTTTTGCAAAAGACATTTGGTGTGAGAAGTGTTTTTCAAATTAGGAACTACAGAAATGCAAAGACAACTCTGGCCACAGTTTGTATGTGGACAAAGACCACCACTCCTAGGTGCTTTTTGCAGAGAAGGGCACTGTTTGTAAAGCAGCTGGAACCGTACATGGTACTCTTACAAAACTGACACCATCTCCTCCTAAAAGTGAAGATGGGAACCTCTGATAACAGTGACCTCTGATATTTTCTGCATATATAAAAAAAAAATCCCAGTTTCAGAACACTAAGACACAAGACCACCTTGAAGAGAAGCACACTATGGAATTTTTCTTGTGCTCACTGAAAAGGTGGAAAATTTTATATACTGTAACAGGCGCATGCCCCTTAATCTAAAATAATTATACTCTCATTACCATTGGATACTAAATTCCATCAGCTTAAACAACACAGCCAAAAAGTCTTCATTACTTCATTATTTGGATCATTTAGTGCAAAACTTGACTGATGTTAGGTGCTGAGTTCCATAAGGAAACATTTCAAATTAATTTGAATAAGGCTGCAAATTCTCAGCTTACTCTGCAGTTTAAGAAAATCCTCACTGCCTTCACACAAACATCCACACAGACACAGCACCGCTTCAAAATAAAAAAAAAAAAATCCTACCATAGAATGGTTTGGATTGGAAGGGTGGAAGAGAGTTTAAAGCTCATCTCATTCCCACTCCCCTGCCATGGGCAGGGACACTTTCCACTGTCCCATGCTGCTCCAAGCCCCATCCAACCCAGTCTTGAACATTTTCAGGGATGAAGCATTCACAGCTTTTCTGGGCAACCTGTGCCAGGGCCTCACCACCCACACAGGGAAGAATTTCTTTCAGGTACCTGATCTAAATCTACTCTCTATCAATTCAAAGCCATTATCCCTTGTTCTATTACTCCAAGCCTTAGTCAAAACTATCTCTCCAGCTCTCTTGGAGTTCCTTTAAGTTACACTTTAGCTGCTCCAAGGTGTCCCTGGAGCCTTCTCTTCTCCAGGCTGAAGCTAACTCTCTCAGCCTGTTCCCACAGGAAAGGTGCTCCAGCCTTCAGAGCGTCTCAATGGCCTCCTCTGGACTTGTTCAAAAAGAACCCTTAACAACAGAATCACAACACTCATTTCTCTGCTATTCATGTCCTAAAGAGGAGGTGGCCCTGGAAGGGAGAAGAATCTAGCAAGGAGGACTATAAAGCAGTTCAGAGTACCTCAAACACGAAAATGAGAAATTAAAAAGATAAGTAAAAAACACGGTAACCTGGAGAAATTGCAGCAGAGGTGGGAATAAGGTTAGGAAAAGGTTATGGAAGTAACTGCTGCACAGTTATCTAAAATACCAGTAGACTGACTTAGTAATGGCACACAAATGGGAAAAGCCAGAAATTTCTAATATAGAATCAAAATTATTACTTAATTCATCTAACAGAGATCTAGTGGAATAATTCATCTGCAAAACTGACATATCTTTATCTTCTTGTTTAGAGAGTCAGACAGAAAATAACTGCAAAAACGTCTTCTTTCATATCAAAAGCTCACATATTGGTGTGGGGTTGACACAGCAGAGAATGTTCCCAAAAACAATAAGCAACAAAGAACATGTGCATCACCATCACCAGGATTTTCAGTGATCACTATATAGATTCATGGTGGAAAACTTAAAGATAATAAGGTGTTTTAACCAGAACAGACACACCATGGAAAAAGCTGACCTACTGCTTGGTTGAGGGGGAAACCCATTAATAGGCGATGTTGAAAAAGCTCCAGTGTTCAATCTTTCTTTTACATTACTCTTCATCAAAAAGCCTACAAAGCACTAAAAATTATTATGGCTAGATATTAGGAAAATAAAATTAAGTTAAAGAAAATGACGCAGTAGTATAAACTGCAAAGTTCAGTTAAGCCCCCACTCCATTCCTTCAGCTCTCTCAAGTGCCTCAGTTTTAAACCAACAGCTTGAAGTCATAAGAGTAAAAACTCTGCAACTGATACATGTAAACCTCTTATCTAAATAATAGAGGGAATAAAGCAGAAAACCTGACTTAAAATGCCCAAGAGTTCCATAGAGCTACGCCCTGCTCTCACTCTGCTATTTACACTGCAAGCAGCATCTTTGCTGTTCAAGACGACACACAGTCTCCACCAAAAGCAAAGCCTGAGAGTCTCAAATGCTTTTGTATTCTCAACATGTTCTCTTTTCCCCTCTGCTGTACCCCAGAGCTGACAATTTTCCATAGTCTAGGCCTAGATCCTCCAGCTCCTTCTCTCCAGAAGTGCTTTTTCCAAGTACCAGCTCTTGTACCACACTCCTCGGGAAGGTGCTCGGGGTGGTGTGTTAGACACAGCTTGGCAGAGGTGCTTGAGACAGGGACATGAGACACGGGCTCTAACAACAGAATTAAACAAACTCAATTTATCAGGAATGATACAACTTCTTGTTTGTGTGGAGCTGAAAGGCACCAGAACCCTGTGCTCACCCAGCATGAAAACCCCCACTCTATGGAATAAACTGCAGCTTCAAACCAAACCCAGAGAAGAGGAGTGAGTCCAGCTGAGCAGGAGACTCAATCCATAGAGGCACCTTAATCTTCCATTGGAGAGGTCAACATCTGGGTCTGCTCCAAAGGCAAAGGTCTCAAGGCTCTGAGAAATAAAGCACCACGCCTTAATTTATCCTCTCCTGGCTGGGTACCAGCCTAGCCCAGGAGTAGCTACTCATCTTTTCCATTTGGTAGAGTAGGGTGTTGGTCCCTTCTCTCAGTGGCAAATAATTTACAGAAAAGCATATCTTCATATGTCTCACATGAATTCTATAGGAACTTGTGCATTGTACATAGCAAAGAAGGTCATGATGGAAATAATGAAGAACTTAGAATTCTAAGTTTCATGTAACTTGTACCAATAAGTGTTGGTTATCCCGAAATTAAGCTTGCCATATAAACTGTTCCTAAACTGTTGAGTAATTTTTTTGGTAAGCAGAGAGAAACACAGCTATAAATGTCTGAAGTCCTTGTCCACATTTTGACCTCAGATGCCTAAAGGCACTCATTCTGCTCCCACAGTATGGAATGCCCTCCCACAAAGCACCCGTGCGGAATCTTCAGAGGCTATTTTTGCGAAGCATAATAAAAAGACATTTCTTGCTAGACTTTCTCCTGTTAGCAGCACAGCTTATTGACCACCTCTGTGGATGCCTGCACTTTCCACAGAATTTCATACAGATGGGATTTCTTATGTGTAGTTACCCATTACAAAAATCTAACTGAAAATTTACAGTTGTCAACAATTAGACAAAGCAGGAAGCAAACTTCTCTTTATGTAAGGATGTATCTGTCTTCATAGTGAAAAAAGAAAATACTATTTGCACGAGGTTTACTGCAAATTTATTACAGCAATTAAACTGTCCAGTGAATCTGTCTGTATCAACTTATTTCCAGATCCAAAACCAGATGCAGAAACCACCTTTCATTTAATTTGATTATTCTAACTTGGGTAGAGTATGTAGAAACAGATATTTTGGCAACTGGTTGCTAACGAGGTTTCCTAACTCTTTAAAGCTGTACTTGTAATGCTTTTTCTACCAGTATTTACTAGAAAAAGCCAGTGATTAGAAAACAGTTAAAATCCTTGCTCCTCCTGCAGCAGAAAACACTAAATCCCTCCTGCACAGAAAAAAGTTTGCAAAACAGGCCTCACGAAATACAGCTTCCCGAGAACCCACTTTGCTGCTGGTCACTGCTTCAGTGTTTGTACTGCAGCTGCACAGCAAAGGGTTAGCAAAGCATCCACACTAAAACGCCCATTGCCTACTCCACCCATCAGGGCTTCTAATGTTACCAAAAATGTGCAGTATTTTTAACCCATTGTTGGCCACTGGCATTTAAATGCTTAGGAAGTATTTGGTTTTTGACTTTATGCATTTTGTAATGGATCTATGCACTCTATAATTATTAAATTGAAGTCTAAAAGGGAAGATGCACAGTTTATTGGTGAGTTTGCAATCAAAAAGACCTTTATAGGATATTTCAATCGAAAACAAACAAAACCAATATTGCATCCAGTAGTGTAAGGTTCTACCTGTTCCTCTAAGCACTCACCTACCATTCTGTAGCTTTAACATTAATTTTCTATGTTTGTGAATATTATTTTCTCCAATATAAACAGAAGATGAAATCTAACAAGTCGTTGACTGTTGCATTTCCTCTGTGAAAGCTGATAAACAGAAGTTTCTTTAAACAAAGCACATACTTAAGCTATGACCTGCACTGATGCCAAGCATCCTTGAGACTAAGAATTCAGTGTGACTCAAGAAATCCTTTCCTATGGATGTTCCCAGCTGCATTAGAAAAGGAAGGAGGAACCCATGCAAGGAAAATAAAGTTTCATAAAGACAGGGAGGGAGCCAAATGCTGCCCAGCCGTCTGCTGTGGGGGCTGCACACTCTATTAGATTTATTTCCTCTTGAGCATCTGGCATTTGCTGCTTTGACAAACACACTGATCTGCTTCGGGACAGGAATTGCTACTTTTCCAAATGCATATACATCACATCAAAACTGGAGATTGTTCTTTCCTTAGCTTTTTCAGTATGGTAAAGTTTTGTTTATATCTAACAGATAAGAAAATTGCAGACTGAAGTCTGATTTTATGTTGACAGTATCTCTTTACAGTGTGTTTAATGACAAGACAACAGTAGAATCCGAAACCCAATCAAAGCTTTTAACTTTTCATCTTATGTTTTAGTTACAAGACTATTCTTTCTTGCAAAATGTTTAAACCACTACCCTGAGTTTACTTCTCACTTGCTAGCCAGGCAATAAAATTAAAAGGGCATTGCAAAAGTGGGAAATGAAAAGAAAAAAAATTTAGATGAGCAGATAGCACATTAGCTATGCTTAGAAACATGCATTAGCACATGACTCTTGAAACAAGTGATGGATCACATAAAAGAGACTCACACCAATGAGTGAGTACAGTCCATTTTCATGACCTTTATCAATAGCCTAAGATTGGCCAGAAGTTATACAAAAACAAATAACAGAAGAGATACTACACCCAGTCCTGTAGCCTGTCTCATCTGCAGTGATTAATCCCACATTAATTACATTAGAACATTCCTATTTATACGACCCTTATTTTCAGACTGGAGCAACTGCCATCTTTTACACTAATGCTTTTTACCATCCTCATACCATCTCCAGTCTCTCCCACTTTTTAAGTGACTCCATGAATGGGAAAAATAACAAATTTCACTTTAACAGAGCACAAGGGTACATCAACTCATTCTTAAATGATTTTTTTTCTATGCCTGTTTCAGCATGTTAATCTTGCTGAGGCCCCACATTCTAGCAGTCAGTAAAATAGATGTGCTTCAGCTAAGGCATCATATGACAACACTGCCTGAAATACTTGTTTACCCCATGGTAACCTTTCCTAACTAGAAAAGAAGGGCCTTGGTCACTTATTCAAGATTCCCAGAAGCCAGGTAGCCAAGTCAAAGCTCTTGCAGACAGACTGCACACACACCTGCACCAGTCTCCATGCTCAGGGCACACAGAGTGCTTCAACCCCATGTGTGTTCTGAGGTAGATACCAGACCAGTGTTATCAGAGTTACAGGCTGTGCATTCACTACCTGCCCAACTTTTCCCAGCAGGACCTATGCGAGCTTCAGTGAGGACATTCAGAGTGGTTTTGCTATTTCTGCTGCAAATGGCATCAAGTGTCAGAGACACGAGGCTTCAGGACTATTCTCATTCCTCTCCAATCAGATATGCCAAGGTGATCATCAGGACAAAATCCACTGAGCTATTCAGCGTCATGTTCCACAAGAAGAGGGGATGTTACTGTCCACAGTGATGGCAACCACGGGCACAGACAGACAGCAAGACTTGAAATACAAACAACAATTCAAAATTCAGTACCAAAAAAAGTACAGAATTCAACAACTCTCTACAGCATGGGCAGATGCTGGACTGTCCCCTCAGTATCAGCAAAGAAAGGACATCAAGACAAAAGAAAGCATTATGGTAACTCTTCCACAATCAGTGTGTTCAAATATCAGCCTCTCTCATTTGTCATTGTAAAGAGACACAGAATGAATTCAAATACCATTCGTTTAAGGAGCCAATCTATTAGTAAGATAATCCCCAAATAAATGGAAAAGAGGAACAATGGAGCACATCCACCATACAATTCCCCAATGGCATGTTACCAACAAATCAAAAATAGCCTTTTTTCTACAGAACAGGATAAAAGTACCTTAAAAATGTACAGGGGAAAAAAACCCAAATCTTCTGAGTAGAACATGGAAATGATCATGACAACTACCAGCTTGACATACTAACCAGTCTTCTGATCCTCTTCCTAATAGTTTTTGCTCCAGGGCATATGTTGTACTATGATTGCCAAGGCAATAAGTTGGTTGCCTCAGCTAATAGAAATTACCTTTCAAAAATGAAGTCATTCTTTAAAACCACTGGAAGATTTAATAGGCCAGCTCACTCACTCAAGCTGCGAATATAAGCAATTAACAAAATGTTTCAGCCAGAAACGTGCTACAGTTACTAAGTATCTTATTTGTGGTTAATCAAGAGAGATGGCTCAGCAGAACTCAGTCACATTCTGAATACTGGTAAAAATATACATTCAAAGGTGTGGGTCTGTGATGCAATGGGAGCGAAAAAGGTGGGCAGGTCTGAGAAATCGAGATTCTGTCAATCTACTGCTATACTCAAGACTAGTAACAGGACTGTTACCATCACCTGCACTGTGGGAACATGTAGGGAATATTCCAGACTGGCACTGTAAAAATACTTGTACATTTCTTGCCCAAGGGCTGAGAATCCTTGTCACCACGACTAAAAGTCTGCAGGCCATCTGGCAGTGTTCCAGTAACATACACTCTTCTCTGATGTTGTAGCTAGACCCTACTTCAAAGGCTGAAAAACCATGCCACATTAGGAAAACAAAGATTATTTACAAATTGATAACTTGTTTTTAAGATTTGCCTCCATGCAACCCTGCTCAAAATAAGTATGAAGTGTAAAGCTGTGCAACTGCACAACAAACTGCATGGGCTAGTAACAAAGTAATGCTCATAGTAGGAAGTTTAATAGAATTTAAAGTCTATCGAAAGGAAAAATTCCTCCTCCATCATTAATACTTCAGTTTCTTCTTCCTTGTCTTCAAAATCCACAAATATCAAAGATCCTTTGCTAGACTGACCAGCACTGGCAGGGTGAATACAGCATCACCTGTGCTAAGGACACAGGAAAATTCAAGGCAGGAAGCCCTGCTTTAAATTGCTCTTTGTCAGCAGAGTATCATTCTGCACATGGCACTCTGCACTGAATGAAGAACTAGAAGTAGGACAGATCTGTTTCCAAGGGGCTACACCCAGGTTAGTGAGCCCTGAATTTTAATTAGGTTATCAGCACAGGTGCCTGAAATACGGCTGAGCAAGAGAGACACTTTGAAACATCCTCTGATTCTGAAGAACTCAGCAGCAGCTACTCCAGCAACACTTAGGTATGAATAACTATGAATAACTTCTACAATATATTCTATAGCTCCATCACTTTGAGGCACAAGAAACAATCTCTCAGGTCTGTGCAGCACACTTCAAACCAGCTCCCACAGACCAAGAATTCACAAGGAGCAGAAACGTGACCATACCTGCTAGGACAGCTCTGTCACAGAGTTCCACAGCTCAACACTAGAGGCACCACATCCCACGAGCAAGAACTCACAGTGGAGCTTGGAAAAGCATGCAATAATCACTGTGGTATGCATGAACCCCTGAGAGGATCCAACAGGCCTGTACAATTTGGGCTGGCTCCAAGCTGTTTGCAATAATTATTAACTAGGGCTTTGGGCAGCATCTTGTAGGTTCGTTTTTTGAACATTGCAACTGAAGTCAGTTCTTTAATTTACATGGGACTCACTACTCTAACCAGGTGGTTGTGATTTGCAGGGTTTTCACAACACTTGCTCCTCTCACTGCTTTTTTCCCCTCAGCCTAAGGTTCATACCATGTTTTTGTTCAAGGGTTTTTTTGTTTTCTTTTCAGATTTAAGTTTAAAAGCATAAAATAACCCACCTCCTGGTTTTGCCTGGTTTCTAATTAATGCCGTTAAATATCACCACCCAAAAACCACAAGGTGATCTGAATCTTTGTCAAAATGAACCAAGAAGTGCAATAATGGTGAAGGTAGGTGAAAAATTTACATGACCAATCTCTCCACCAAGACATATACTTTGTTAGTAAATAAATTCAGAAAAGACCCTTAAGAATCTTTTGGAGGCCAAAGGTCTCATAAAATAATAGATCTGAAGTTCTCTGGTTGAATCCATGATATGCAGGGAGAGTTATTAGCAAATTAGTGTGGTGGGAAGTGATTATAAATTGTATTTAATAAACAGCTGTGGGAAGCAAAAAGGACTGGAAAACAACAAACTGGAAAGAAAGCACAGTACCTGTGTGTCATCACAAAAGACATCACCATCTGAATGCTCATATTTGTACTGCAACCATAAAACCAGGCCTGTTTCATCTGTGGGGGTTTTCTCTGCTAAGTTTGAATAGATTTTTCTAAATATCTCCTACTTTTATTGCTCAAAAGAGTGAAAAAAGCTCACTCTTGCTTGGAATATAAGGTATAAAAAAAGAGAGAAAAATGAGTTTAGGTAAAGCATTAACTGCATTTTGAGTATAAGCATAATTAAAAAGAACAGTTATACAGAGACAGCTTAACTTCAGCATTTAAAGAAAAAATAAATGAACACAAATCGGGGATTCCCCCTCCCTTTTCTTCACTGAACAGAATTCAGCAGCTGAGCTTTCTGGGCTCCAGGAAGGCTACACTGAGTAAACTCAGCCAACCACAAGGTTGAAAATGTAGCAGACGTACCATAAAAATTTAGTAATGCTTTTAAACTACTTCTCACCTCACTGGTTTGATGGTGGTGTGGTACTGTTATACAATATGTGCTGTTGCCAAGGCAACTCCATCTCACCTCGACAGCTGCTGCAGCTTCAGCAAAGCAACGTGACGAGCTGTGGCAACTCTGAAATTTACTTTTTTTTAAAGAGTCTTTCCAACTATAAAGCATTTTCAGATGAACCTCTGGAGCTCTTTATCTAAGGACTATGACTATTTTTCAAAAAAATCCTTTACTGTATTCTAGTGGAAACATTGTGACACTAAGTTCGAAAACATATTCACATTTTCTATTAAATCAGATTTGTGCCTGGCACTTTTATACCTGGTGTAGAAACAGTATCGTGCCTTTGTGCTCATTCAGTGTGAGTGCAAGAATATTGCATCCCTGGCAACAATATGAGTCTGCCTGGACAGTTTAGCATGCCCTTTTCCATTAGAGGAGAGAAAAAAGTCTAACTTCTTGAAGCAGAGAAAGCATAAGTTCTAACCCATCCCTTCAACAGGAGCCAAATTGTAATATTGCTTCAACCCCATTTTAAGCAGGGCTAAAATAAAGGGTGAAATCCAAAACAAGATTTTGTAAAAAGAAATCGGCACAGAGTCCTTCTGTGATAAAGGCTTTAGTGGAGGGAGGTGGCTACAGTCTCGTGGTCCAAACCCCAAAGAATTTTTTTATTTTCATGTCCTTGGCTTCAGGGACAGTGCTGTGTGAGCAAGGACTAGGAAAAGAATCAGAACATTACGAGCCTTCCTCACAGTAAGTATCAACTGCAGTTTTTAAGAAGATTCAGTGCTATTTCTTTCTTTTTTCTCAACCTACTTGGGTACAGAACCAAAGTAAACATAAGACAGTAGAGCAAGCCGGTGAGGGTGTTTTGTGAAACTCAGCCAAAGTTTCTGCTACTTTAATTTAGGGAGAAAAATAAGTGTTACAAAATGTCTAGGAAAAGTTTGTGCTGAGAAAGCACACAAGTGTTTAAAGGTGGGCAACACGATTTATTGAAGTGGAAGAATATAAAAAGTGCATCAAAAAAAACTTGGAAAATGACAGATTTATCTATTTCTTTTTAAATCAACAAAACAGTAAAGCTAAAGCTGTCTTTTCTCCAGTCTAGGCTTTTTTCCTTCCTTTCCCTTCCCCTTTTCTTGTCTTCCCATGCCTGTAGTACGGCAGGTCTGTCCGAGAGCAGACAGCGGTGGCAGAGGGAAGACGCTGGCCCTGAGTGCTGCGAGTTCTCCTGCCCCGAGAGCCTGCCCTTGAACCAGTTCTGGGTAACAGCATGCTCACCACCTTCCTTCCCGCTCCGCAAACGCAACACAAGGAAGGGCCACTTGGTTTTTTATTTTCCCTTTCTGTTAAGTAAATTCTCTCTACATAAAAACTTTCAAGTGTCCCTCTGCCTCTTAACCTACCTTCACCACAAAAATATCCTGATACAGAACTTACAAATGCCTGGTAGTGCTCATGAAATTTTCAATGCATAACACACACACACACATGCAATCCTTGTGATGCTCTTCTACTATCCTGCAGTTCAAATCGGCAAGGCAAAAGCTCCAGCTGTTACACTAAAACTGCAAAGAATCTGCTAAATTCATTGATACTAAAAGAATTGGAAAAAACCAAACCAAAACCAAAACAAAACGAAAAAACAAGGAGCAAAGAATGTACCTAATTACCACTAATCCTGCCTATTAGATTTCATTCAGACACCACAACTTCTTTCAAATAACCCCAGTTTATTTTTTAAAAAAATTCCTTTCTTCAGGCAGGATATGGGGGAGGAGTCAATCAGTGATGTTTTACACATGCACATCTGGATACAGTCCAATTATTCCCCTTATACATTCCTCCAGTTGTTTTCATTTTACTCCATGCTCTGGCATTCATAAATTTGTGAGATTAATTGTGTGTGAGCGTCTGCAGTCTTGGATCTGGGCACGGGTTTAACTGCAACACAGCTAGAAGTCAACATTAAAGAGAGCTCCAGTTCACAAAACACAACTTACATTTATACATCTTTGGTAGAGTAAGGATTGAAGCAACCATCATCCTTACCATAAGCATCAAATTGGTAAGATTAATTCAATATCAATTACATTTTATTACTGTAGTTAGTGTGAACCTCATGAATACTTAGTTACTCAGTGTTAACTGCAAAAGAAGGATTTTTTTTGTTATTAATTTAGGATTTGTTTGGTTGTGGGGTTTTGAGATAGTTTTCAGTTTTTCTTGGAGTGATTTCATTTGCCCTTGCAAATCGTAAGCCATTGCAAGGACAGAAGCATTTCAAATCTGGGGTCCAGCTAACCCAGCAGATTATGCCATTGTGGCCATCACCAGGGTCTACAGAGTTGGCTAATCCAGCAGTTTGGGAAATGCCCCTGTCAGAGGTATTCCCATGTCAAGCTCTGACTCCTTGCTGCTGTAACTTGCTATTTACAATCTCCAGCAAAGGCAGACATGAAGGTTGTGACTGAGCTTCTGCAATGCTCTGGCTATTCCAGGCTGCTGGAACAGCCCCCTTTGGGGTCAAAAGCAAGTGAGCTCAAACCAATCACCAGCATAGGGAAAGCAAGGGGGCTAAACACTGCTTCTCCTCTCCTGGGGCCAAAACTTCCATTTACTGATGTTCTGTATTTTATGTGCAATTTACTAACCAAAACCAGCTGTTTCCTCAAGTTCTCTGCAATTTATTGTTTTGCAAAATCAGTTTCACATTACACTTCTGATCAGTGCAGTTCCACATGAGAGCTACACAACTGAGGTGAGGTATTAAAAAGCCAGGGGTCGAAGGCCAAGAATCTGCTCACTTGACTGCAAGCTTTGTGACCCAAATACAGTGCTGGATGCACAAATCCCACTTGGGGTCTAAGAGCACAGGCACTTCTAAGATGTGATGCAGCAGTCAAGGCAGGGTGACAAGGGAGACGAACTGCGCCCAATTGCTGAAGCTTACCCAAAAGCAGCTCAGTGCTGGCAGGGATAGCTGGACAGTTATAGGTTGTTTTGGTTTGGCTGGTTTTGTGCAAGATGGCTGTTATATTTTTGAACAATTGTCCATCAGATCTGATGGGATTTTTACAGATGATAAATTTAACCTTCTTACAACCACCTAGTCTTTTCCAAAAATCTTGATGAACTGTGTAAGAGTCAATCTGGGTACAGCACCATTTCAAATTCAGCAGATGATACAAATCTAAATTTTTTTAACTCCCTCACATTTCCCATTGTTAATCCATCTTGTGGATTAATCTTTGAAGATCTCTCAAATCTGTAGCTCTTGATAAGACACAGCAGGGAAAAAAAAAAAACCAAACCCAAAACAACTCTTCAAGCCAGGAGATTTTGCAGTTTCTCCAACCCATGAAATTCTGCTTCACTTTTGTTCATGCAAAAGGAAAACATCTTGAGTTGGGCATTTTTCGTGCCCACAATATCTGAATCTGACAGAGAACCGCCACTGCACTGACACAATTTCCTTGTCCTGGCAGCCACCACTGCTAATCCCTACAACTCCTCTGGTAATGCGGAAGGGTGAAGGTCGAAAAGGCAGAGAGAGTGGTTTCAGTAAGTTTATTACATAGGGCTAGGGCACACGTAGCTGATCTCCCCAGCACTGCAGTGCTCCCACAGCTCACACTGTGACACTTGAGAACTGGATCAGCTGTGAAGCTCAGCCCCTCACCCTGCACCTCCACCCGCAGAGTTGCATCCAACATTAACAGTTGAATAAACTCTTTCAGTCTTCCTTCCTTCTTAAAGTTAGGAAATCATACCCAAAACCAACCAATGTTACAACTTAAATTAAATTCTTTCAACATCAAGCACGTGAGAGTCAGGGAATGTCAGATTTATGGTTGCACATACAACCTCCATTCTGCTCCATGTGTGTACGCATTGTGATTAAGTATCTGATTACGTGATTGGGCACTGTTTTTCTCTAGGACTCCTGCCTCATTCACTGTGCAGAAAGCACATACAAGAGGAGAGAATTACATTTGTACAAACAACCATAAATCTACTATTTCCTAGCTTCTGAGTACTTGACTTTGCAAATAATGTTCATTTCTGGTTGTAATACTTGTACAGCAGACATCCAAAAACACTGCAACAACCTAAATGACAGTATCATCTAAGAGTACAGAATCAATTTTTGAAACCTACTCATTTTATGGATGGAACATTTGCAAAAACTCTCATTTCATGGTTGCACTATCATGCTTATAAAAGTCATATTTTCCACACAATAGAGGCAGTGTAAAAATTAAAACAAGCTGCAGACTGATTGACCAAGTTGTCTGAATTATTCTCTTTCTTCCTAACAATGAACTGTGCTCTCTGAGCTCCAAGTAAACAATTAAGAAGGGTGGGGGTGGGGGTTGAAGGGCAACCTATAGTAAATAGCATTTTAATTGCACTCTTACAAAAAAGAGAAGGAAAATAGCAACACATAAAATAAGCCCCATTTTCTCTTTAAAGCTACCACAGACCATGGAGCTGTTTTAGTAAAGCAGCAGCTCTGAGCTGCAGGCAAAGGCACAAATCTTACCCAGCACAACTTGCAAGAAAAACAGAAAGTAGTGCTTACAAATTTCTGGAATCATATCTTCCAAGGCAGTATAAAGTAGCCTTTATACCCGAGTTAGACTATCAGAGCATCAACGACTACGATGGAGGAGACCCAGAGCACACTGCAGCTGCTGGCTCAGCAGGTGGCACTGGATAAATACACATATGATACTTTTACTCCATAGCTCCCAAGCAGTTGTCCAAAAGCACTGTTTATTAAGCTGGTTCTGTTTCAAAAAAACAACCATAAAAATAGTATTGAAGGGTCCCATATAATCAGGTCTCATTGGTTCTACTTTGAGAGCTCATAGAGGAAAACTCCATGCCAATTCAGCCAGGGATCTCTGCTACACCTCCTAAAGTCACATACATCCTGCAGTTTCTGGTACTCAGCTAAATCTGGCTCACTCACCTCCTTTAACCACTGGGGTATTTTTTACTGGGCAGAAGCAAACAGAACTTTGCAAACTACTGTTTATACTTTACTCTCATAGCTGTGTGACCAGGTAGGGCAGTGAGCATCAGAAAAATTAAAGTCTAGCCCCTAAATAGTCATCACTAAGAAGATTACAAGTAGAGGTGTAGTATCTCCCTAAATATCTCCTTTTCTGTTTGCCATCCAAGGCTTGAAAGAATTCTTAAACTTTCCCTTTGACATTTGGAAAAAACTGACACAAAGTTCTGAAGGAAATATCCACAGCAAATTCAAAATTTTCACTAGACAGAATAAACACTTCAGCTAAATTTGGTTTCTCATTTCTATTGGAAACAAGTAAGCAGGTCTCCAATTTTGCCATTCATTCAGGAATTTTCATAGGATGGCTTACAATGAGTCTTAATGGAGAAGGAAAGCAGATTGCAGCCTTTTCCAGTGAAATGTGACTTTATTACAAAAGCAGTATGGAAGCAAGGAGAGGTCTCTGCTAAAGTACATAACCATGCTTTAACAATGCCCTCAATACCTAACGTCTCCACTGAAAAGTACAAACGGGACCATTCATTTTCAGAAGTTATGAGAGATAATCCACAGGACAGCAAAGCAGGATTTTTCCCCATATGCACACTAGAGAAACAACTTAGTTCCAAAATTAATATTGTTAAGAACAATATTAGCAAACCAGTTCAAATAGCAAGTAATGAATATACAGAAAGGGCTTCTAAGACTAACCTCTCATTGCCTAGTGGGAGTGTTCAGACAATGTCCTTCACCTGCTCAAACCAGGTCAAGGTGAACATATTCAGGTATAATAGACACAAAGTGCCAGTTTTAATGATCTGTGCTTCCACACAGCAGAAGACAGAATGAACATTTATTCCTAAACAGCCACCTAGCTGTGACTGAAGGGTTAACTAAATTACTAACACCTTCATTTCTTAACCAGCTAATAAGTCTTCAAGCACACCTACTCCAACCTTTGGATGCTCTTTTGGCGTCTGACACCTGCATTTGCACCACAAACCCTTGGAGTACTTGGCTGCTATTGCCAAGTTGAATTTCTATCATTAAACTCCAAACTTCATACGAAGGTTTCTGGGAAGCTTCCAATATTATTGAGGCTCCTTATGGTGTTCTAACAACATATTCTAAGGGCTTGTAGTGCCACCTGTTCACATGAGACAAATCTCCACCACAGAGCCTGCTCCCTCTCCAACTCTCCCTTCCCAAGACTGCAGTCCTCCCCACTTCTCCAGTTTTTCATCTGACAGTATTTGCTCAGGATCTTTTCTATTTTTCCCTTTACTGACATAGACTCCACTTTCCCTTTCTTCATAGATGCATGCCAAAGTCCACAGAAATAAGAACCCGGAGATTTACCAAATCTTAGCAAGATGAGGCTGCTGCAGTAACATTTACTTCCACAAGATATACTGAACCATTTTAATTGCCTCAAATCAGGTATATCACTCTCCTTGCAAACCAAGTCACAAATTATCTTGGGGAAGGTAAGTAGGGGTAAACAAATGAAACACAGTTATGATTCACCTATGCAAAAGAAGATCAATTTCACCAAGAAAACCCCCACAGACTCAGTCAGATAAGCATGTTATGATACACAATACAAGAGAACAAAATTCATTGATAGCAGCAAAGCTACATTAAAAGAATGAATCACCAACACCTTCATAAACGTAAGGAGAGGAGCATGGTGTAAAATACCAAATTCTAAATAGAAGACTATGAATTGGGTACACGTTTAACAGCTCTCCCTGATTTTACCTTCTGATACTGTAATGTAAGGCCTCACTTATGCCTTCCTGGCTCTAGAGAATGTTTTTCTTTAATTATATGCACATATCCTGTGTAAAAAGAATTTACCATTAGTTTTTTGGCCTTTAGCAGACACATTTAATAATTACTTTAAAATACTGACATTTATGATTGGTAGCGAAGATAAATGTAGCCTCTATCCAACATTCTGTGGGAAATTAGATTGCAGCAGGTGAATAATGCAGGCATGATTTCCACAGGTTCCTCTCCAGAGGATGTTCTTTCCAAACTCAACTCCACGTGGTATAGAAAAGTCACATATTATGACAGATTGGCCACAATCTAACAGTTTTTCTTTCTATATGACCAGTTGAGTGCGAAGCAACAAAACAACAGAAGAATAAAAAGGAAAATAAAAACCAGATTTCTATCAGAGTATTCACGGATTAATGGCTAAATGGTTAGGTGGGACTAGACTGGTTCTGGGGAGCAAAGGGACTGGGTGCAGAAAGAATTGCACTATTAAATCTTCTAGATGGCAATTCTTAGGAGATCATGGGTTGCAGATACAATAGTGGAAGAGGGAAAGTCCCTGGTGGAAGGAACTGAAGGTTCCTGAAGTCAGAGATTGATAAATCGTGATAGTATCAGTTCAAGAAACTGAAAGATGATACAAGAGATGCGGTTTTGAAAACACAGATGGAAAAATATGGCTTTCAGGCCACATGGCAAAGGAGACTCCACACAAGTTTCCAAACTGAATCCAGTGCATTGAACTTCAAAGTAGTCTTAGACAAATTTTACAGGTGTTAAGGACCCAGAAGCACTAACTGACAGATAATATTCTAGTCGGGCTGGATACAAACATGATCTCTCTGTAAACCTCTTCTCATAAGACCAAGGTGATATATTAAGGACATTTTTTTTTCTCCTCTAGCTGTTCAAATGCAGGACTTCCGAGAGTTTTCATAAAGGGGACACTGCAGGAGATTTTAAGAAACAGAGTCCAACCTTACAGCCTATAAAATATAACTTTACACACAAACCATCTCCCATTGCATAACTCCCATGTGTCTCTTGCCTAACTTCAAACATTTTTTACTACCTGTGTTTTGCTACTATTTTATCACAGCTCCAGATAATCACTTGCATTGCACCTGCAACAAGTTCTTCTGAAGGCTTTACAAAAAAGGGAAAGAACCCAAAGTAGAAATAATTTGCTCAAGGTCATACACATTTATGACAAAGACAAGTGCAAAAATCATGATTCAGTCTTCACTCCAATCATACTGCTTATCTTATCAAAAAATACATTTAATTCTTCAGAATGTTTCCAACACTGAGGAATTATGGAGCTTCCTTCCCTTCTATCTTTCCTGAGTTAATGTGGATGGATGGAATCATTGTCATTGTGTTTCTAAATTGCCAAGTCTATAACAAAAAATGAACAACTTGTGAAAAAAACAAACAAACAAACAAAAACAAACCCCTGCCAGTTTCTTCATTATACAAAGCACTGTACATATACACAGGTGTAGTCTCAGTTGAGGAGCAGGGGTTTGTGCAGACCTCACACAGGCCTCTCTTTGGAGTATCATCTGCAATCAGATCAGATTTCTTCACTGATTTTTCCAGCTTGTTGCAAGAACAAGTTGATTTGAAGGGATTGTGTGGTGGCTGGGAGCAGAGTGGCACTGTAGTTAATGAGCAGACTGAGTAATCCATCACATCCAACATCTGTTACAGTCATCCCTTTTCAAGTAATTAAATATTGCCTTTACACTTTATTATCTGTCTCTCCAGTCACTGATCACCTCTTGTTTCAACTCCTATGTTATGATTCTATTCCAATTGCAAGAGATGTGCAGATTTTAGAAAAAGAAAGCTGATGGTGCAATAAACAGGCAATGAAGTGTGGCCATGAATAGAAATAGTCTCACTACAAGGAGATTTACACAAACTTGCCCCCTTGTACAGGAAATTTTCTATCAACCCTTCTATGAATGAACAAAACACTAACAGCTCTGGAATTGAACGCAGAGTATATTTAAACATGACTGAGACTCCAAAATAGCAGTGCACTGACTTTACATTATCAAATGCCTCATGGATCTTCAAAGTGAAGATGGGAAGGACACCACCACCAATGGGTTTTTTTTAAATTCCCATGATTGTTTTTCCTAGTCAAGGCAACCGTTTGTCAATACCTCAGAGTATGCCAAATATGAAGTTTCAAAACAGGAGCTTGAATTATGAACAAAAGCTAAAAAAAACACCACATACAATTCTCAACAGGTAGAATAAATATAAATAAAATTTCAGATAATTAAAATACATTCAAACAGCTATGTTTTCTGCACAAAAACATGTTTCTCCCTAGCTAACTGGAAAACTTCAGACTAAAAACAGCATTTTGATTTATCCAACCTGAAAAACAAAATATTTCCCATCCCTCCAAAATTAAGGGACCCAATAGAAACTAAAAAACAAATGAGATTCTGTGAAACAATGTGCAAGCCAAACATTAATGGTAAGTATTTTTGTTATAGCAGAATCTAAATGCTGTAACTTAGAGTCACATCTTTATATGGAGATTTGGATGCATACAGAGGGAATCAATATTTTTAAGTACTTACAGTTTAAAGATACAAGCAGAAAGGGAATGAACTGTACAAGGCAAACATTTTATAAGGATTACAATAATTTTGTTTAAGTTCTTTGGTATTTCGATGAGTGAGATATTGTTACATATTATTCTGTAGTAATCGAAATAAGATCTTATATGCTTTGTCAAGACACAAGGATACAATGATTACATGTCCTGTCCACTCGGCACTTTACTATTATATAAATTAAAGTATCCTTTTTTCCCCCTCTCAATGCAAGGTTTTCTATGAAGCTTTGACCACACCAACCTCAAATCACTCTGTATATACTCTCACAGGACAGGAATCTCGGTGCATTTTAAAAAAGAGCCAATACAGGAATCAGGTATATATAATTAACCCCTTTTTGAAAAGACGCAGAAACAATTGTCTCCTGTATTTGATGTTCAGAAGGCAGGAATTCAGAGTTACATTCCACTGAATCACATTTCAATTTTTTTCCTGCTCAGAATTCAAATACTCTGAGAGAACATTTGAGCCGTACGACACTGACAGAACAGCAGAAATGTTTTGTGGCTTTTCTGACTTGCTTTTCAGTTATGCCCTTATGTGCCTTCAGGTCTTTGCTGTTAACTGAATCAAGACAGATTTCAAGCACTGCATGACAGCAGCGTCATCAGCATGCGATCCACTGAGGCTTTCTCAAGGCCCTCCAATGGCTTTTGTAAACTTGGTGCCTCTTTGTGCCGTTCCTCACCATATAAAGTGTGTACTGTCACTTGATCTGTGCATTTCTACTGCTCAGAAGCTGCTTTAGCATTGCTGTAATAGTTATATAAAAACACTGAAACTCTATTTAAAGAGATCTAGCAACTGAAACTGGTCTTTCAGCCCTCTTTAATCTGTGAAGCTGACAGGAAGTGCTGAAACACTCCTGACTGTCTGCAATGTTCCATTATCATAGTGTTGTTATTTTTCAAGCAGATTTAGATGTTATCCTTGGAAATCTCCCTTGCACCAAGGGATTAATCTCCTTTGGTTACTTTTCACTACTACCCAGGCCAAATAAAGATTCCTTACCATGCTGTTTACACTGTCAGATAATACAGCCTGAAATCCCTGGACAAACCTAGGTGTTTACCACGTGCACAAACATATTGCTGAGCACCTGGCAATTATCACTGAAAAGCTCTATTTTGTACAGCTTCCATAAAGTCCAAGAGGCAGAAGATCTTCACAACTGTCCTTTCAAGCCAGTTAAGTCCTTCACTCACAGACTGAACTCAAAGTGTAATATATCCAACACATGAAAAAGCTCAGCTTTGTTCAAAGTGCTGTACTCTATTTTATTTGTCCTGCAGCGCTCCTTTTCCCAGACTCTGTGCAAAAAAACCAAGGGACTACCTCAGCACTAAAGAGTCTCAGTGAACTTTTAAAAACTGAACTTCTGTTCAAAACTAGGCGAAAAAAAACCTAAACCCCGAGACTGAGTAAATCTACCCTGAGACTCTGAGTAAATGTACTGATTTTTTCAGAGATGGTGAAATCTTCCACAACTTCACACCAGCTTAAGGATGCTTTGAACAGTATCAGACACTACTGCATATTTTAGTTCTGTGTGCAGAGTTCATCAAGACCTTTACATTGTGGTACCTACACTCAGTGTACCTCTTCTGTGGTACAGCTCTATTAACTCAGCAGCCTTCCAGATCTATGATATCAATTCAATTCACTAAGATTTAAATTAACAGATGTTCCAACATATTATATACAAATCATCTTCTTTCTATATAGAATCCTACATGAAATTATACTGCTGATCAGATTTTTTTCTTCACTTAAAAAAAGGAAACCACACTCCTTTCATTTTAAGCTCCACACTATTCATCTAGCAGTTTGTTTCTCTCTCCTCTACTAGCAGAAAATATAATACAGGAAAAGATTTAAATGAAAAACAGATCTGTGTAGTGAATTGCATATGGTTTCCATTTTCCTCCATGCAACGTTTCATAGAGAGTCAACGAAGAAATCCCTTCCACAAATCCAGATCTGAAGTCCACTTTCAGAATCTTGTCAGCACAGGAGTTAGGAGACAACTCTGTGCATGAAAACGCTGCATCCCGTCTGTGCTCTATCTTGTTAGGGTAAATCATTCCTAGAAAGTACCACTGGATCTAGGTAATAAATCAGTATTTATAAAATATGCACACTCAAATGATGCTGGCTGTGTCTGTGTGAATCTGCTGTTTTCAGGCATACCAGGTTTGGTGTGCACCACACAGCTTGCCGCATTTTATGCCTCTTTGCAGCAGGGTTTTCCAGCACTAACAACTTTATACTTAGTTGACATTCTCCGTGCTAAACTAAACCCAGCCAATAAATACCACTTCTGCCAAAAAGACTCCGTAACTATAACATTCCATCAGCTTTCCTAGATGATTTAAACAATTATTTCCAAAGTTTTTCTGACTTTGTTTACATAAATCTCATCTTTTCCTCCTATTCCTCATAGCCTAAACCCATTTTTTTTCCTCTTGCATTCTCAGCAGTTCCTGGTGACATCCAAACTTCAAGGTAAGGATGCTGTGTTTCTATCAGACACCAAAGGAGGTTTGCAAAACAGGAGGCTCCTTCTTTCCCACTCTCTGGGGGTTTCCACGTTACTGAATGAAAATGAATGATGAGCTGCTGTTTGTCAGATGCATTTGTTGTTTCAATGAGTTAACAACTGTTTGGATTTCATCCCTTTTAGAGATTGGCTTCAACTGGGGACTGAGTGGGATGCAAAAATGAAATAGAAAATCTAGAGCACCTTCTCTTTTGCCTCCCCAAGGTAAAAGTCCATGTAGGAGAGGATGTTTGTGTAGAAAAATGTTCCCAAAAGCACTACTTGTTAAGCATACCAGAACCACACAGCACCGATCCCTGTAAAGACAAGACGCTAAAGTTCTGCATGGTTGCAAGGTGGAAGCAAAGACCAAGTTAAGCAAAATTCAGCAAAATAATATCTGGCAATATCTTGCCTTTGAGAGAATGTGCACAAGTATGGGAAGAACACATCTTGCCTGACAGACACAGCCTCCGCTTTAAAAGATGCTCAGTTCTAATGTGCCTGTTCAGAAAAATCCAGAGCACTGGGTTTGCAGGTTTGCAGGCCTATTTCTGAGGGAGACTCGTGGGCTGAGAATTCTTTCACATGTTAAAAGAAGAAAAGGAAGTTCTGCTGATTCTATGCCTCCTTATATTTACATACATGAAAATGAAAAACGTTACCTGGGGAAAGAAGCAGTCAGTAGAAAACTAACAAAAAACTAAAATTATGAATATAGAAGCAAGCACTTCTTTTTTTCCCACCAATTAACATGGAAAACTATCTGTAGAGCATCAGGTGCTCTAAAATCATGTAACAGAACTGGCATCTCCACATTAGCTCAGTGCCAGATTAACCTGGTACTTCAGACCTTCACATCCTTAAGTGCTGAAACCCAGTCAGGTCAGGGTATTGAAAAAAAACAAGTATTCAAGGTTTGGGACAACACCTTCTAATCCCAGAGTCTCCACATTAAATTCATGTCCAAACAAAGCCAAACTTCCATGAACAAACCTTTCTATTGATTATTCCCATTTCCACGCCGTTATTTCAAATTAATTTTTCCCAGCTTTATCAAGTTTTCACCATTCCAAATTCTGAATTTGCTTTCAGAAGATTCTCAGATCCCTGAAAATTCTTCTCAGATTACTGATTTTACTGTTAGGTCTACAGTAAAATATTTCCTTTGTTAAGTGCCAAAAAACATACAGATCCACCTGTGGAAGGATAACCCAGTACATCTCCCTAGTGTTTCTTAGTCAGTCTTGGTCTACAAGGTATAAAATCTGAAAACCTTCTTCCTCTGTGCATTAGAACATGACACAGCTGTTTGACACTCTGTCTTTGCTAAGGTCATTGAAAACTGAGGTTTGGAAGAGAATGCAAAAAGCTAAACTTGCACCATGTGCTTTGGTTGCAGCCTGGCTGGGGAATGCTATAAGACTCAAGGGTATTTTCTGGAACCATCTGACATGGATGAAACACACTGCACACCACAAGAGCTGGAATGATGGAACCTATGGGATAGACAAGTTAAACACAAGACTAACACATCCTAGTAACAATTAAACACTTGTTGAAGTAGTCCAGAAAAAGCATAGAGAAGAAAAGTACTAGAAAATAATATTGTACTACAAAGTGTTTTGGGTTTTTTAATACACCAGGTATGTAAACTTTGCTAGCTGTAAAGAAGCTTGGCTTCACCAGGCTTGTGAAACCAGCTTGGTTACAGAGTTTCAGAGGCATTCTTAGGCATCTCAGGCATATACACTCATCATTTTCCCGGCTTTCTCTTCTTTTACCATTTTAACTGCATTTTCATGTCTCACTCTACATGAATCGTGTTTGTGAATGATATGCCAAGCAACATTAAAATGCAAAAAACTGCTGCTTCTTCTGTATTTTCCACATTTCCCACAAAAAGCCCAACACAAGGCAATGTTTTGATCCAGTGCTCAACCAAAAAAATGATTTTGTGAGGCTTTAGGAAAAGACACATTCAATGAACACACGTTGAAGGTCAATTAGGGAATCGAGAGCCGAGCTGTCCACTTCATCCCTAAACTTCAGAACATACTGAGATTCACACATCACATGCACAAGTAACAAAGGGAACCACTGCAGAGATGTGAAATGTGAGCAGTGACAGGGGCAAGGTATCTTGGGTGTTACCCATGGAAGCAGCCAGAGAGGGCTGTGGGTGGGTTGTTGGCTGTTTTGGAGGTTTTGTTTTTCAATCAAGACCAGATCCTCAAGCAGTTAAGTGTTACACGTAAAAGACTTGGATAAAATATTTGCTATCTTAGGTTGAAGTACTCAGTTGGACAGCAGAGGGGGTAATTCTGTACATCCAAGAAAAAGTCATTCCATGAGCAAAAGGAAGGCCTGGAATGAAGCCGTCATGAAAGGAACAGATCAATATGCAGTGATGGCTGCTGTCAGTGAGAGCACAGATGAGCACAGATCAGCATTGCAAGAACATAAAGGAGCGAAGTGTCATGAAGTATCCCACAGAAAAACATACTGAAGCAGTAACAGGGACTTCAAATAATGAACACTTTCTTTTGGGGTTCTGTACTGCAAAGGTGAAGTTATTGCTGTGATTTCAAACATTTATAGGGACAGGGAAGAACTTTCTGATCTCTAAAGAGTGTGAAACAAGAGGCATCAGTGGAAGTGTTTGTCATGACTAACACTTTTAAAGCATCCCCTGTGTCTAACATGATCCACAAGGAAGGGTACCTAATTCTTCAAAAGTCCTCCATAGTCTCTCTCACATGACTCCATTTCTCAAACTCTCAGTAACTTCATTTTTCTGGAAGTCACATAGACATTTGAAAATGCTTAGTAATTTGAGAAAAGGAAACTACTATGAACATAACAACAAGACTGAACTTATGTTTTACTAAACTACTGGTTAGTAGCTGCAGTGAGTTTAGGCAGTTGGATGTTGTCAAATACTAAGAAATATCTACCAGGCCAACACGGTGGCTCAGAGGTTTCTAGAACACATCTTGCCTCAACTGCTAAGAAGGCATTAGTGAAGCCATGATAAACACACATCCTCCTGCACTGCATGTAAAGCTACAGCTAAGTCAAACACTGAAACTTTATTTGTAAAGCAGACAGGTGAAGTAAATAACAGAAAAAGTCTTAGTAGCTCAGTTTTATCAGGATTTTAAACTGATAAGTCATACCTTGCTTACCTGACTATGAACAACCAACATATACTGCCAAGAAGGGAGGACACAACCTCTCTTTTGGCCACAGAAACATTTCTTTTATGTTTCTTTTAACTGGAATATACACAGAGTAGTAATGAGGAATTTTGAAACCTCTCTCCCTTGGAGACGATGATAAAAAAAACAACTATAAGTACTAGGGACAATGTAACAAAACTTACAACATTCTGTTGATCTATTAACTCTTTTGTTTCCCACATCTTCAAGAAATATATTTAATGTTTTAGGGAGGTTGTAAGTTATGCCTGAGAGCATTATCATCCACCAGTTCACATGAAATTTTTGCAGAAATCAGATCTCAAAATCTTTGAGCAATCAAAAGGCTTTTAAGTTGGGTCTTAATTATAATTTAAATGCTTATGTCTACATACTTAAGTCAGACAGCAAGAGTAAGTGATTAAACCTTCATATCTACAGAAAAAGTCAGATATGACTACTCCTTGGATATCACTTATTAATCTTTGGAAACCTGATTTAGATTTCATAAAAGAGGATGAGTTGTTCTGTTATGGATTTCATGGAGCTGCAGCAATGCAGCTTTGACAGTCACCTCTCCTCACAGTCTGCATCTCTGCACAGCACAAATGACAGATTGCTGCATTGAGCCTCAGGAAAGGAACTCACTGTTTCACATTCCAGAACCTGGCTCGTTATTGGTAAGTCTTTATGAAAAGCAAGAAACCTATGAATAAATTACGTTATGAACAGAAGTTTTGGCAAGACAAAGACGACACTTCACGCAGCAGTTAATATAAAGAGAGGATAATAGTCCTGCCAAAGACAATAAATACTAGAAGAAATGGCTTTCAGTCTTAGAGGCCCTGAGCAATATTGCTGGTGTTCATTTTAAGATCTGCTTCTACAACACAGTTCCCTTAAGATTGTCCTTAAATGTGAAAAGGATGGATGTTTTTGTTTTGGGATCATTCACAAAGTTGGAATTGCAAACCACAGGCTTGAACTGAGGTGAGAGTTAACATCACTTTGCTACTAATTTCTTTCAATTGCATCCTTCTTTTTCTTGATCTCCCCCCCACTAAAAAAATCTCCAGGCATTACTATCAAAAATATACTCATGCAATAAATCATATATTTACTCTCACGTGACTGGTATTCATTAGAGTCAAAGATCTCCAAGATCTGCCCCCAGAGTGTATTATGTTACTGAAACATAGAAATAGCTGCAACACAAAGTTTTGCCAGAAAAAAACCCACAAAAGTAACAACAAACTGTCTCTCAGTTGGGCAGAAGAAAGAATGTTCATAAAAATATTTCTGAGGGGTAAATCAAACCCCAAAGTCTAATTAGACAAAACCAGCAGTTTAAACCCAACAAGACACAGGATTTTTAACTAGAAACTTCTAGAAAGTATACACTTTTGCAGTCACCCAGGCAGTTCTCTTTTCAAAGAGATTTTTTTCTAGAACAGAATGGAAAGAGAAACATAAAACACTACAAGTTTATCCATTATATATCCTGGCTTTCATTAAGCAGTAAGCAACAAGCTCCTACATTCCCCCAAATGCACCCCCTTACTGTGGATTTATTTTGCTTTACTGAATACTACAATCACTCTGTAGCAGAAGTGACATCTCCTGTGAGAGATGCAATGCTATTCCAGTGAGGTGGTAACCTGACTGAAACATTTGAGCCTGAGTGGGGAAAAGGAACACTTGATTCCGTCGCACATCTGGGTTTTATAAAGGGTCCAAAAGCTTAACACTAACGTGCTTCAGGGCTAAAACACAGTTGAGATCACAGCAGTCAAGAAAGAGGACAGTGTTAATCCAGGGCATATCATGCTCCTCACCACTGCTCTGAAAATTAACTTAGCTCAGCTAATTTTGTATCCCCACTAATTGTGTGTTGTGTATGAGTAAGCAATGACTAAGGAAATGTCAAAGCTATTCCATATCCTGTTCTTTTCCTGAAGAAAAACATGACAGGCAGAGAGGATGCCTCCGATTAAGGCCACAACAATTCAATAAGGCAGCTACTTTTTTCAGCAGGAATGAAATAACGTATATGCAATCTAAACATTGCCAGTCATTATAATCACTTGTTACCCCTGTGCTGAGCACACATGGCTCCCCCAAACCAATTTACTAACCAAATATCAGTTTGGATATTCAAATATGAACATGAGTGCCTACACACAATATAAGCTGAAAAATGTACAGTGAGCACCAAGTCACCTGTATATGAAAATATTGGCTCTGTAGCACACTGATTCTTTTCCAACATTTCAGATTATTCATTTATAAACTTTGACTAGGCTAGAAAGGCAAAAAAAACCCAAACTGAACAATGCAGACCACAAAGTGATGCACATATTACAACCAGGGTGGACATAACCAGACTGCTAATGAGACAAAAAGAAGTGCCACCTGCATAGAACCTCCTGCTGGTTTCCTCACAGCTGTAAGGACAGAAATGAGCAGTGGCTCATGATAGATGTCCACCTCAGAGGCACTGTAATTGTCCTCTGCACACCAAAGATAAAGGAAACACAGGCTCCTGGATGTGGTTATTAGGGACTTCATCTCAGTTAGATGCCCAAAATAGTTGGACTGAGCCCTTCCAGCTCTGCCTTCTCCCCATTCATGTCTCTTCCATAAACCTAAACAAAGTTTGAGACAAAGCACATAGAGCAGAAATGGGGAATTGGGCAGAGAAAGATGAAGGAGTAAAGCATCCAGACTACATGTCTGATGAGAAGGGAAAGGACAGGAGGACAATTGACAAGGAATGAAGGAAGGAAAAAGGACTGGGAACAGGGAATACAGTGTTTAGAGACTAGGGTTTTCACCAGTCCATTATGTGTTGCAGGAACTACACAACAGAGGGGCATTAGGTTGGAACATTATCCAGAGCTGTACTAAACTAATTTATAAAAGATCAAATCACTGACTGCAATACCAGACTGTTTGGAAAACTGTGCAGCACATAGATGTGGCTCTGAGCAGTCGTACAACCTTCACAGGGGAGTCCCAACCAAAGGGGGGTTCAGTGAGCACTGCTAAACTCCTGCCACCCTCACAAACTTTTCAGACACCATGAATAATGCTAAAACCAACTCATGAGGAAGACCAAGAAACAACAGGATTGCAAGACTGCATTAGGTCTTGCCCAACTTTAAGTGATGTTCATTAACAGAAAGGTCACAAACGCTACAGAAGCAAGAATCAGATACTCTCACTTCCTGTGCTCCTGTTTCCTCCACCCTCACTCTTCTGTCCCTACATTATCTTTATCTTCCTTCTTGCATCCATACCCAATGCATTCTGGATAAAAGTGAACACAATTGAGACTGTTGGCATTTGTTCACTCTCACTGGCATTTAATTCTCTACTCACTTTGTTCATTCAGCTCCAAAATAGACCCTGGAGATAGTTTTGCAGGGGATTTTGCTCTGATGGCACTGACAGCCTGCTCATACTGTTCCCTGTAGCCCATGCCTACCTTTTTTTAATCCCTTAAATCATGATTTATCTTATTGAGTGCCAAAAAGGGTTAACCTTTGCTGCTGGATGTGCAAAAAAAGCTACAGCAAATCATGGCAGACAACTTTCTCTTTGAGAATTTCAAAAGTAGCTATGTTCAATTACCTGCTATTATTTCAACTCATTTATCAGCTGCAGACATCCCACTTACTCTTCTATAGTTTCCTGGATCATATCTAGAGCTTTTACAAAGAGATACAAAATTTATAATTGTCCAGACACTTTCTACAGTAACTTTTTAATGAAAAAATGCACACTAATGGCACTTCAGCCACTTCACTGGTGTAAATGCAGTCTGGGACATTTTACAAACAAGAAGCACACAGCTCCTGTGCTACCCACACATTTCATGACCATTTCAAAGATGTCCATCCCATTCAGTATGAAGAATGGCCTGGCACTACATTGCTGTCTGCCAGGAAAGGAAAACAATCTAGCAGAAATACAGCTATTTTCTTTTTCATAGTGGTCCTCTAAATAAGCATTAATGAAGAAGCTGGACTTCCCAAAATCTTTAGTTTCCTCCAAGCTAAAAATCAAAGAGTATTGTTGGCATGTGGAAAATAATTTAATCACGGGGCTGAGTTCATAGGCACAGCAAGAATGCCAGCATGATGATCAACTTGTGAAAAATGAAAGTTTATCAGTACCTTTGGAAGGCACTTCAGATAAACTATGGGTAACAGTTTACTATTGATACTGACTCTCTGAGTGGATATTACTGCAACCACGACAGCAGCCTGCCATGCTGCTGCTGCGATGGCTGAAAATACAGGAGAACCTTGGAAGCTGACAGGAGCAGTTCAAACCTCACTGCAGAGATGGAGAGCTATTTAGTGAAAGATTTCAAATATTTCAAGTCTAGTCTGAACTTGGTATCAGGAGGAGTGGAAATGTCAATGGCTTCTTGGGCCTATTCCTTTCCAAACAGAGATCAAGTGGAAAAGGAGGGATTTCATCTAAACATCTAACACAGATGCATGTAACCAGCTGAACAGCCCTTACAAAGGAAACAAAAAGTGCATTAGAGGTCTGAATAGCTTTGCACTGTATTAGAGCTTCTTTCCAGCAAGGCTTTAGCATCGTCCTGGGCGCCCAGAACAACCTAAACCCCCTGTTATTCGCCTTCATTCCTCTGAAGCTCTGCTTTTGCCAGGAAACAAAACTTACAGGGAATGAATTTCCAGGCCCCAGTGTGGGGAGCTATTCTGGTTCTATTTAACCATCTCGTGAAAAACTCACAGACTAATGCTGCTGCACTTGGCAGCAAGATTCCAAACTTCACTTCCCTCAGCCCTAAACCTGCTTGGTTCATTAATGTTTTGCCTTCCGTTATATCCAGCCTACGTCCCTTTCTGCTGGTATGGAAAGAAGATCCCTGGAACACTGTCTTCCCTTGACAACATAATTTCTTGCTCTTGGTGACACACGCAGTAATTAATCTCTGACAGTTCCTCACTGGGGAAAATCTGACCACTCCACTGAGGGTCCCACTCACAAAAATCACCACTCAGTCTTTCCAAAATTGTATTCTTCTTCCACAAGGCAAGCGCCAAGTGGGAATAGAATAAAAAAGCCAGCCCCTACACATGCAGTGATACATTGACAAGGAGCCCTCCAGGTTTATCCATGGTGTGTTCTACTTTCTCCCTTGGAACAGCTTTATCTTCAAAAGCCCTTGCCCACCAACCCACTTTCTCTGACACACTTGCTGCTGGTTTTAAGGAAGTGAAGCACACTTCACATCAAACCTCTTCAAACCTCTACCCCTGCTAATTAAACAAGAAACCCCCGCATTGCTTGGACACACATCGGTCCCCTGTGATCCAAATGGGAGAATGGAAGGATGCACATTCTGTAACAGACACTCAGTGCTTGCCCTGCCACCACCACAAAGCAGACTGAAGGTCACTTTTCCTTTTCATTGGATTGAGACTCCAATTCCAAATTCCCTGGCATCCAAGTCTGTTGCATTCATTCTCCCTGATGTGAGAGTTCTTCAGCCTACCCTGTGCACACCTCTAGGAGTTACGGCTCTCTCAGAGTCTGCCATCACCTAAGAAGAACCAAATCCTGCATAAGTTATTTAGGACACCAGAGCTCACAGCACACGTGTAGATTTAGATACATTCTTGTCCAGGAGGTTGGTGGAGATCTACCTCTCAAGGTACTGACATTTGCCTCAGAATTACAGGCAGAAAAATAACTACTGGCAACAATTCCATGCAGTGCATATCCAGACCCAGACACAATCACCTCCAGGTTCGACTTGAGAAGAGCTAACTTATTCTGTCAGTAGTTGTGTTAGACCATGGGCTAAGGCAGATTAAAAAAGGACAAAAACCTCACATAACAAAATCAATCGAAGTACAACACTTAGATTCAATAGAATGAGTAACAAAGAAAAAAATTTACCGGAGAACAAGGCTGGTTGCCTGTGGAGAGAATATCTTAAAATCTACGGTAAAGTCATACTTGGCAAAATTCAATAGATCTGGTAAACATCAAAGATAAAATTCAGCAGAATAATTCCACCAAGCACCATTAAAAGAAAAATGGGACCAGCAGGGTTACCAGTGAAAAACAATGCCAGGCCTAATAGCACTGATCTACCAGAAGCAATTTATTATGACACCAGAAATAGCTATTTTCACAGTGGATGCTTGAAATGAAAACTTTAAAGCTTCTTTAAGTCTTGAGCTATAGCAAAGTATTCAACCAGCCAGCCAAAATAGCTGAAGGGAAATAGGAAGGCCACATGTGGAACTAATTACTCATGTAGAGGCTATGACAAAGAACATTTCTCCAGACTTTTCATGGGGGCTTCACTTTCAGGAAGTAACTCTAATTACTGTTCAAGTCTCGGCAGCCTGCATGCCGCTGACAGTTCCAAGAAAAAATGAACCTATTTGCCCTTTTCTTGGTCTGAAATGCCAAAATAGAAAAGCACAACTACAGTCATTAAAAAGAAAGAAAATAAGCACTGGCTTATTACATTAGCTTTCCGAGCAAAATCCTTTTTATAAATTTGGTTTTTCAGCCTTCACAAAAGAACAAATTCTGCGTCTACATTAACTCGCTCTCTGTTGGCTGCAGTGAAACTGTACATCTTGACTTTTTACAGCTTTTCCATACTGGGGCCCACTTCCTGCCCAGTTGAAGAAAAAAATCTGGCCTGAAGATGAAATGACTGCTTAACATTACACTAAAACATCTGGTACCATTTTATACACAGACCCATGTCTGAGAGCAGGCAATTCTAGCGGTCTCACCAGCGGCACAGTGCATACCCAAACCTCCCCAGGGTGACATCATCCCATATATGGACTCTCAGGCCCAGCCCTCCCCCTTTTCCTGGTCCTAAATTCATTGCCAGATCCCCAGTCTGCTGCAAATGTGCCACGTCAAGACTGGAAATCACAGCACTTCAGTGTGTTTCAGTGAGTGCTGCAGAGTGTGAGGGAGAGCCGAGCACAACCCGTGATGCAGGAAGGCAGTTTTTCCCCGAGACTAAAAGAGGATTTAAAATAAATAAATAGACGCGTCCGGAGATCCTGCTCCGTCGCCCCAGTGTTCAGACTACCTGTTCAGGACAATGCTGTTGTACAGTAGTCTGCACATTGGTTAGACTGGGCAAGGGAAAGCAGCGACATGGACTATTGGGGACGCAAGTTGCTTTGCCAAGGAGAAGACCCTCACTGCTCCTTTCAGATCTCATATACAGTATTTTTCTTCACAGGTTTTGCACACTAGGGAATAAGAAACGCTAAGGGACACTGTGAAAAAGGAGGACTTCAGAATAAAGCGGGGAAGACATTCTGGTAAGGCCTACTTTGGAAGAACACCTGGCCTATGACCTGGCGAACCTAGGTGACTCCCCTCCCCCCTTCCTCCAGTCATCACTGCAAGAAAGATGGAGCTCTGATGATGCACTAAAAGCCATGCAAGAAATGAGAGAGGTATATTACCTAGAGGTACACTACCTAGAGAAGTGTACAACAGTAAAGTTAAAGTCGGTCATTTCTTTTTTATTAATTTTTTTTTAACTTAAAATAAAGCTTTTTTTCCCCCCACAAACTAAAAAGGTAAATTTAATTTTTTTTAACTTGTAGCCATCGGTATAAATATTTAAGGAGTATTTTTTTTTCCTTAGGCTTGCTAGAAGTATGTATTCTGAATAGCTCCTGTTATGATCTATGATCTGAAGATCAATTTTTAAAAATTATTTTTGCTTAAAGTAATAAAATAATAGAAAAGAATGCATGAATAATATTTTAAATTATTGCAAAATATATTATATCACCTCTGGGAAAACTGTATTTAGTTTTTTATATGCAGTTGAGACTTTGCAAGTAACTTATGCTATATATGTTAATGAAAACTGGGAGGGAAACCATAGAAAAAGTGACTACACCATGTTAGGCTGCTGCCATGTAGAATACAAAACCTTTGACTATCAGGAAAAATTACCTCTTAAAGTTCAGGATGTGATGGAAAAAAATCAATCAATAAATAAAAGAGAAGAAAGAGGTTTCCAACCCAATACCTGGCTGGACATTGCATGGGAGTGATCAGGACCGACTGATTGTTGCCGCTCTCATGTATACTTTGAATCGCTGATAATTCTTCTACCATTCAAAATGATAAGTTACTTTGTCCTGAATCCCACTGATAAAAATGGAATTTGTAAACGAATGCAGAAGTTTGCTTTGGTGAATTTCCAGCTGTCCTGGTAGGGGAAAAAAACCCTCAGGCTGAATGAAATCCCCACGGACAAAATAATACAAAAAGTCTGGGCTGCAATTTGATACCAGCCGAACTCCAGAGTCAGCTCCCCTAAAGTTAACAGTAGTAACAAACTACTGCAACCAGAAAAAAATCCCACCTATATGGTGCTCATTATTGCCAGGAAGGCTTGGAATCGCTATGCTGTAAAAAGAATTAGCATAAATATGCAGCCATTAGTATTATAACCAGACAATTTAGCAGAATGCGTGTTGTATTTTAGACAGCCTTGATGCTATACTTTTAAAAAAAAAAAAAAATCTGTATATTATGATGACCTTTTCCACTGTTCCTTCGATAATCAACAGAGGAGTTATTGGGGAGAACTGGTTACTGTTAGTGTGACGGTGCCTGGACTGGCTGCCTTAAAGCTTACAAAGCAAGGATCAGCACTGTCATTTCCCTCTGCCTCCCAGTAAAAACATATGTCTTTTGACCAAAAGAACTCTTTTTTAATGCATATATACACTTGTAAGTTTTTCAGCCTCTCTTCCTTTTTCTTGTAGAAGATTATTTTTGGGATTAATTTAGTGGGGTTTAATCCATTATAGTACAAGTGGATGGAATTTTTATTCTTGTTCTGCTTAGAAGTGGAGTTACAACACACAGTTATATGTGGTTATTAAGAGAAAATCTGAAGCGACAGGAAAAAATTAAGGGAGTGGAACTAGAGTCAAACCAGCATTAAAATTTCTCTAAGTATGATTGCTGTCTTAGGCATAGCAAATCTGAAAAGTTTTATGGCTTAGATTTTGCTTAAGCGGTAGAAAAACGTTTCCAAATCTTGTTAAGAAACTCGCTCAGTTTTGCTTTCAAGGGGAATATAATCATTTGCGAACATTTTTTTCTATCTAATGCTTACTTGCAAAGCTACTTTTCTTTTTATAATTCTGATCTAGAAATTAAGGAAGGAAATACAGTTATCTAGGGAATAATAGGCTCTCCATGAAAACAGTGTTGCAGATAGCCTGTGTTAACTTTTGCTAAATAAGCAAGGACGATGGAAACATATGGAATGAGTGTTTCTCTTATCTCTAGTCCATTATTTGCATTAATCTTTATTTTAAATGACCTTTCTGGATTTAGGAAGTGATTCCCCTCCCATACCCATGACTCTTCAAAGTTACATTTTTAGACTGTAAGGTTGAGATTGAGGAGGCCCCCTTGGCATGGGGCTTGGAAAGGAGGCGGGGGGGGAAATGCAGTGTGCAAAGCAACAGATATGGAAAGAAAGGCTGCATTGTTAGGAATGAATAACGAAGTATATCGACCTCAGCTCAGTAATCAAAACATTTTCAAAGTGAATTAAATGATTCTGCGGTTCTTAAAACACTGCTGGTTTAGTTGAAACAATTTCTAGTTGATCATAGTCATAGAGAAGAGATTTCAATAGTTATAAAACAAGACGCTTTAAATATGCATGTCAACAAACAAAAGTAGGCTGCACATAAATATTTCAAGAGAAAAAAATCTCAAAAACCAAAATACCACCAAATATTACTTTTAGTAATGAATAAAAAAAATTTAGCAGGACCCAATGCATACTAATCATGGTGAGGGATCTCTAAAGCCAGGACAATACCGATGCTAAGCCTGTTGTATGAACTGATACATATTACCATAAAATGCAAAAAAAACCAGAAAAAGCAAACTAAAGCCAGTAGGAATATTTAAATAGGTGAGTGTTTCAATATAATGGACTTTCTTTCTTCTTTAGGGAGCTTATTTTTTTTAAGTGCACTCAAAAAAATTACATAGGGAAGAGGAAGAAAATATTTCAAACCTTTTCTAGCTATTCCTTTAATGTTAAAAATAAAAGGAAAAGAGAGAGAAGGGTGGGGGAAAGTCAGTTATCTTTACAGAAATAAATATAGATCAAATAAGCATCCAAATGTGAAAAAAACTAGTTACTTTAAAAAAACCCATGTCATTTGAAATTTTTCTGCCTTGTCATTAAGCTGCATGTTGTCTTCTGTATTACCATTCCCAGTGCTATTCAGTGCATCTGTATTTTCAGAGCACTAAAGACACTGCAACCCTCCCCATGCTCCTTGCCCCCCTCCCTGTACTCTCACTTTGCCTCCAGACCACCCAAGTATCATTTCTATATGGAAAATATTATAACCAAAATAGCAAATTACCTGCATGAAAATTCCAGGCTTCTGAACAGAATGTTCACGATAATCTTTCAGCCAAAATCTGTTAAGCAGATTGGAAAATGAAAAGCCCTAAACTTTGTGGTGTGTTGGGTTTTTTAAACAATAAATTTAAATCAAGAGCATAACTTTACTTTTACTTGCAAAAGGCTTTGCTTCCTGAACTGTACTTTATTTAGAAAAAAAAAATCTTAATTGAAATACTAAGGGTCAGGTTTAAACCTACAAAAAAACAGGAAATGCCACAGTTAAGAATGAAACTTTACTGAATTATTCTACTGTAGTTCTGTACTGCATTTTACACAGCACTGCAAAGCAGTATCTAAAAATAACAGCCTTCCCTTAAATAAATAGTGCTGATCACTATTGGAGGGAATACAATTCTCAATTCAGCTTCCAAGTTACCAATATTTAAAGTCAGGTCCTTAACATAAGTTTCTGTGCATATAATACTGGCAATCACGAGAATTTTCTTTTTGATATGAGTATTCTAAAATATTCTCAAGCCCTTTACTGACTCAATGTGTCAGCCAGACACAGAAAAAAAACGTTAAGCCCTTTTAGCAAGTTAACTTACAGTTTCCAGGAATTTCAGTACTTAAATAAAAATCAAGTGGAGATATTAATCTAGTTATGTCTAGTAGCACCCAATGCATTAACTGAAGGGAAAATAAATTTGCCTCTGCTCAAGATGTAAAGCTTTTTGCTGATTCTTTGATGAATTCTCCTTGTGTACAGTTATTAGAAAGACGGAACAAACCTTCCACTTATGACTTTCTTCCCAGCACAACTTCCCTGACAGCTGTTAATATAAAACCTATTATAGAAAACACATACTTCTGCTCTTCCAATATTTTGTACTATAGGTTGCCAGTCATTTTGACTGTACAAGTCTTTGTTATTTTGAGAAGGGTCCATAACACAGAAAGTGAGACCTAATTTTCTTCCAGACGAAAGATTTAAATTTCTTGAGCAACTAAATGCAGCGGTTAAATCTGATTAATTCTATTAAACAATCAGTGTATTACATTTGTTCTAAAAATACTTCTAATTTGCCACTTCTGTTTTTCTTCAAAATGGTCAAGCAGGTAGGAAGAAATGTCAACTTAATGCATACTCTTAAAATTTCACTTAGAGCTATAAAAAATTAAGTAAGCATTTTATAAAGACAAACTATTTAATGTATTGGAATTAATTTTTCATGTCTGAATTAACTAGCCATGTTTTGTGGCTGATTCATTTATTTAAGACATCTTATTCCACCTTGTTAGGTTGGAGGAAAATGTATACATATAATGGACAAACTTAACTTGTACAGTTAATTTGTATATTAACTAAAATGCACATTGTTCTTTATGGAAAAATTATTAGAGACAGAACACTTGAATAAATACATATTATTTGTCTAATATAAAACCGCAGCACTATCTCCATCTTTAATCTCTGGTAATTTAATCCCTTTACAATCAGTTTTCAGGCTGGTCTTAAACTTGTTTGGCTGCTATTCTGCATGGGATATGTTTGAGAAGAGTTGGAAAGCACAAGTTTGTCGCTTACCTATGGTGGCACTAGTGAGCAACAGAGATTCAAGAATACCATTACAAACCAGAAACATTTAATCTGTAGAGAAAATTAATACAGTTTTTCCTTGTCCCCCTTTAAGGTTCCAGTGTGTTTCATACCTTCTGAAACAATACGCCAGTGATGTTGCAAATGTCACTGCAAAGTTGGATTACAGTCACTGTGTGTATTTTGTATAGAGAAAATTCAGCAAAGTAGCACATCTTGTGACATGAAATGATGCTTGCTATTTGTATGCTTTTAATCTACAGTATTGTCTGTATTTAACTGAAAAAAAACTTACTGAAGTTTTATGAGGTTAATTTATTTTGTTAGACAGTACAGATTTTGAGAGAAAGCTACACTGAAATACCATGCAAATCAAAATACTAAAAGGAATATTATATTATGTACAGCTATCATATATCAGCAAAATTGATACAAAATGCAACCAGTTTTCTTTCCAGCACATTCCCTATAATGGGGTTAATGTGCAAGTGGTGGCCTCCATATATACATAAAGATTTTTATTTTTAACATCCCAGATTATTGTACTTATCTGTTCCTAGAAAATATGCACTGTATAAACATATCCTTTATCTTGAACTTCAGTATTTCTATGCTTCCACGAAGAGTAAAAACATCTGGTTAAATTACTATGTGCGAGTACAATATGCAGGCAAAATCCTGTATGAATTGCATATAAAATAAACAATGGCTTCAGTTCTTTTTGCTTTCCAAATGTTCAGTGTGACCAGTCTGTTGAAATCGCTTCCCTGATATGTGTCAGCACAATGATAACTCATGTACCGACAAGCTTCTTTTCTGAATAAAATCAAGTTCTGTTCTTGTTCTGCAGCTGCCAATGTTTTAAAGTTTAATTCTGTTATGTGTGCTCCCCCCAACAAATGCCCCCCAAACTGGACTGGCACAAAGTGTTGCACACCAGCGGCGATGGCTCCAAGGGACTGGCTGGACGGAGTTGTCATGTGTCTGCCTGTCTACACTTGCTGTGCAGAACATCCTCTCACCTGTACAGCAGGCACAGACAGGCAGTCGCATGACAACCCAGCCTGAGGGACAGCTGCCAGTGAGACCCCGCTCTGACACCCCAGAGCATCTGCACCACCAGCTCCAGCCAAGAGTCGCTCTGCACCTCAGACGGCCGGTCAGTAACCAAGCCCAGAGTCAAACCAGCACTGCCTGTGAAGTACAATAAAACCCACTGCTGAAATTTTTACTGTGCTTCCTATAGTACTCTTTTCCTAGTTGCTCTCATGAACTCACTAACAGTAAGTTTTATTTATACGCAGCTCTGCGGCACCTCCGTATGTTTTGTCCTCCCATTTGCTTCCAAGGCCTAACTCGATTACTGCTGTATAAAACTCACTGACTTTCCTGCTCGCCACAGAAGCCAAGAGCAGCTTATTGTGTGGCAAGCTAATTCTGTAAACATACACAATGTCAGACCTTAAGAGTAACTCCTCAACTTTCCACTCTCTCACCTCCTCACTTATTTTTGTCATTTCGCTCTCAAATCTCACATAATTTTACAATTGGGAACAAACTGTGAAATTATAACATCCATCACCGGATGTTGACAATAACATCATTTCCTATTGAAACAGAGTGGAAATATTTTCTTTGGAAATAAGACTAAAGGGAATTTTTCCCAATCAATGTAAATTTCACATTTTTAGAAATTCTAATCCTAGAGTCCATCTTGGCATCCTTTGCACACCAATAATGCCAGTGAAATCTCTGGATGCTTTAGAAAGAATAATAAAATCACATTTTGTGACCATGCACTATAAAAATACTACACCACTTTACAAATGGCCTCCATTTCTTTACAGTCTTTTGATTCCCAAGCTAGAATGACATTCCACATTCCCACATCCTAATGTAGAAGTGGCTAATTTACAAAGTTTATATTTGCAGGTTGACACTCAAATGAACTTTAATTAATACTACTTAACAAAACAGTAACAACTGAAAGCTAAAATGCTCAGATTTAATAGTCTCTGTGTGTAGGTGTGCCTTATAATAATTCACTTAGGATTACATGGAATACTCTACAAAATAAATCTGTATTTGTGAGGTCACTGAGTGTGCTGATCTTGCTGTTTACAGCAGCCTCAAAGCCAGTACACAGCACTTTCCTTGCTTCATTTTTAAGTAAGTAGAAAAGCACAAAGTCATAGTGCTGGTCACATAGCAAAGTTATCAACAAAAGCAACTGTATACAGGATCACAAACTAATCCAGGTTAGTTCTCACAGAACTGATACTATAACTGCTTTAAGCACACTGTTCAAACAACTTGGTATTTCCATAACTGCAAGTCTAAAAAGCATTCTCAGGCACTGAATTCCTCTCATCGGGAATCCTGGTGTATGTTTGACAGCAACAAAACCATGTGAAGATACCAATCATTTCTTTTCTAATGCTGGTGTCACACAGCAAAATCTGGAATCTTTTGCCAAAGCAACTTGCTTCTAAATGCATTACACTGTGAATTCATCGTTTATAAAGCTGCACCTCACAAACAAAGGAATTTACATCCTTCTAACAGCACTTGCAAGCAAGCACTAGTGATTTTGATCTCAGAGCAAATTCCAGACTGGAAAACAGGCTCAGCTTACACTAGAGGGGGTACACAGCCCTGGAGGCCCCAGCAGGCACCGTAGCTTTGCAAAGCACATTATCAGAGCTCTCTGGTACAAAGCTGCGGCAGCATTCCTTCCCCAGGGGTACAGGCACAGGGGGAACAAACTGCTCACCATGGCAAAAGCAGCAAGGTGAGGCCTGACTCTGCACCTTCCTCAGCTGCCAGGGAAAGACTCCTGGCCAGCCAAGCAGGAGGACAGGGGCTCTGAACTCCTCACAACCCAGCAGAGCACAGCCAGAGACACACAAACACAGGGATCGCTTCTCACATCACTGAGACTGTGCATCTCACCGGGGGGGAAACACCCCCACACAGCCACTTCAGTCATCAGCTGAGGAGCCTCACTAATTTTTTCAGTCTTACTGAGATGGTCCAACACAAAAAAAAAAAGAAAAAAAATTTAAAAAGAAATTATAACTTTAAAAACTCTTTTTCGGGACAGAGTAAGCAAATCATACAGCTAATCTGTACTTAAGGAACAACTACTTTCAACAGCAGAGCATGGAATAATACTATGCTATTATCTTCTTACCCCTCTAAGAAATTCCTGACTGATCTCCCATGGTCTGAATTAACTACTGACATTTTCATGACTCTCAAAACATAACTGTTAGGCAATTAAGAGACATCCTCTTAAAAAATGCATATGGAAAACACACAGTGGCCATTTTTTCTGAGTACTTTCATGAGCTTCCCAGGTGACTCTCCTCAGCAGATTATCAAAATTATGTATTTTTGAAGTTGCACAGCACAAGACATACCATTACTATTTTCAGGAATTTTTATATTTCACACTAAGCGAAGATCAGATTTAAAGAAGTAACACCAAAACTACCTAAAAAAATTGCCACAGCATGTCTTGGACGCACATCCAACTGCTTGAGACAGAACACAGCCACAGGGTGTTAATTTTGCCACATTGCTTGTTTTAGTTACAGTTACCTGTATCTTACTGAAGAAAGCAGGTTCTAGTAACTTCAAGGTAGATCACAAAGAACAACTTTTCAAATTCATAAAGTCACTTTTGCACTTTTTTCAAATTATATTTTAGCAATCTGAAAGTAACACTTCCCCTCTTGACACCTGTCCCTTGGCTCCTCCCCTCTGCCGGAGATGCACTGGTTTTCCTGTTACAGTAAATTTGAATCCCTTTAAAACTTAAATACAAAGGCAAGGGGCAAAATCTTCAAAATTAACCTAGTTTGTCCCTCAGCCTTAAGGTCTATCCCAAAATGGCTATGGACTTGGGGGGGAAAAAAAAACATTTCTGAGCAGCACCATTCCCACCCTCAGCAGCATTACTGAAGGAAGTCCCTCTGGTAAGTACCACATGCTGGATTTGCAGCTCCTGGGAGAGCTCTGCCTTATGCACTGCACACCCTTTCCCCAGTGCTTCCAGAAAATCCTCTGCAGTAAAACACCATGTTAGTTTAAACATAATATGAATTGCACTGTCCCCATCAACCTCTTTTGTTGGGTCAACAAGAGTTTTGATTATTACTTAGAATAAGATTCAAAGATTGAGTGATGTTTTAGTGCTCATTTAAAGCTTTCTCTTTACCTGTGCTTTTTCCATCCGTTGAACTGGTTTACCCTAAAAATCACTAATTTTTTACTAAAAACATTTTAAATTAAAAAAAAAAAAAAACAAAAAAAACCCCAAAAAACAATTAGGAAATAATAGGGTTTTTTTAATGTAGCCCAATTTTTCTACAAAAACTAATGCAAACCTTAAAAAAACTCACAAAGGTTTTACTATAAATCTGATAGCACATATAATCCTGTTTTAACCTTCAAAATACTGCTGGAGTTTTGGATAAAATGTGTCATTATACACATTGTTGTAAAAGTAGTTAAACAGAACAGTCAAGCTGTCTAACAACATGTTCAAAGTGAGCAATGTGGATGTCCTTTATCTCCGTATTACTCAACTCAAATTTATTCATCACCCAGGAAGGTGCATTTTTTGTCAAATTTGAAAATCCACACCAACCAGCTACAGAACTCTGCAGATGAGCTTTTCACCCTCTCAGAATATAAGGGCAGAAAACAATTGTTTCCATTAAATCAATTGCTGTAGTTACTTTCAGAAGTAGCTTTACGCAGACAATATATGATAAACTTGCAGTACAAGTACAAGAGCAATCCAAGCAAGGACAGGACAATAAGCAGAATATTTCAAAAAAGCCTAGGATTTTTTTTCCTATTTTCTATTTTAAAGTAATGTGTGGAAACCACAGGAAGAGAAGAAAAAAGTAAAACAGACGAGAATACCCCACACCACACCCTGTATTTGTTATCAGCATTTCAAAAGAAGTCTTAGACAGTCAGCATTCTCCCTGAATCAAAGCAGAAATTTAAAGAACACAGATAAAACCTTAAAACAATCTTCCAGATCAAGTTTACTCAAGCTGATTTAATACTTTAAATTGATATCAGAAGACTGTATTAATACTGGGGTTTTCCCCAATAGGAAAAAAATTCTTCATTCCTTACCTCATCATCTTTGTACCAGGACAAGCTTTCTGCAGTTAGGACAAACCAGTATTCCTTGGATCCTCCTTTCATGATGCCAATGTTGTTGATGGTGAGCCAGCCTTTCCGGATGACCTATGCAGAGGTGCAGCCAGGTACAAGTTTAGTTCATTACTCACTTGACACAGTTCTGCTGCTACATTCGTTCTTTTAAATAAAGACTTGCTAAATGAAACAAGAAAACAAGGTGCATTATTTCAGTCTCTGGGAAATTAAAGAGTTTTTACAGGTTTCTATCACTCAAAAAAAAAAAAAAGTAATGAAGTGAGTATAATATTTCAGTCTGAAAGCTGGAGAAAGAGAGAAGCCTAACTGTCCAAATGTTGTACTTCTGGCAGGTGTGAGTGTATTAAGGGTCATGTAAGCTCAAAGACATTTATTTGCTGTATAATAACACATTGTAAAAGTCCATACAACTTTATCTCTGACTACACTGTTCTGGTCTCATTGTTCAGATCATCTGTCAATGTGAATACCAGGAAAAGCACCTAGATTCTGGTAAAGTGAGGGGCTTCTGACAAACAATGTGAATCTTCAGAACTGTCTATGTGGAGTGACAAAGTGGAGAGGTCTTCTAAAGTCGAGTTAAAATTAAGGTAGGAAGCAGTAAGGAGAGGCATGTGAGAGCCATTTTCTTCTCATGGGATAGAAGAGAAAAAGAGGAAAAAAAAACCCTATGGCAGCAATAAAAACCAGGGGGAAAATGGGCAAAGCAAAACTTGATAAAATAGATATAAGCCAAAGATGAAAGAACAGATGGAAACATAACTAAAAATACTAAGACCAGGAGGCTACATCATGCACAGGGAAAGGAGGACAACAGAAAACCTAAGAGAAATGAGGCAACTCAAGAGCAGAAAAGAGAATAACCATGAAAATTCATTTACAGATCAGATGTACTTTCAATTTTATTGGAACTTTCAATTTTATTTTATTTTATTGAACTTTCAATTTTATTGGAACAGTCACTGTTTTCCACTGTAAATAAGAAAGCAAACATTCCTTCCTATCACACTCTGAACAAGACAACAGAACTCTCCCAATCACACAAATGCAAGGAACCTCAGCTCTTTTTCCCTGCAGCAACATCCTTCACTTGCCTATCAAATGCTGAGATGGAAAGAAGTGCTCGGAGAAGTCCTTCAGAACCCCCTCAACAAGTCTCACAGGAACTGACTTGTATCATCAAACACGAGTTTCCTCTCGTATTTAAAGAAATATATGAGACCAAGATTCTTCTCACAGGGCTTTACAAGACCAGTAACTCCAATATCAACAACTCACAAAAGAAGAACATGGCTCACTATCTATTCCTTGCCATCTATAAAAAGTTTCAGAATGGTAATTCATTTATTTTCAGCATGGACTTTCATGTAAGCTCCTAAAAAAACTACCTTTGGTTTTGCACAGAGCAAGGGACTGAATTATATTTGATAACTAAACCAAAGAACAGATAAGAAGTTGCACCTCAAAAGCAGGAAATTGTACTGGAAATGCACATAATCCAAGAAGATAAACGTGTTTTCCCACATACTACCAGCCAGGCCAGCAGTGTAAGAAAAGCCTTGAAGATCCAAAAACAGTCTCCAAGTTTTCAGTCTGTACAAAAATCTCTAAGAAAGCACTGATTTGGCTCTGAAGCCACAGTAAGGGATGAGAGAACTGGACATGACTCCTGTAAAAAAACTCAAGGATATGGCACAAACAGATTGGATGCAACAGCCTGTTCCACAAAGGTTTCTACAAAAGTGGGTCAGGATTTTTAATATTTGTATTCATTGAGGGGGATCAAAAAAAATGTAAGTGGAGAGGGGCATTAGTGAGTATAAACAGACATGGAATGCTTGCCTTAGTGCAAGTTAAGGGAAACATACTGATAAGAACTTGATTACCCATCAAATCCTCATTTTATTTCACAATGTTAATGGAAGTAAGTTTTTAGCAGGAAACAAGTAACATGTATATATAGCCGGTGTACTGGCCTTCAGGCAGCTGCCACAGGACAAGTTGTGGAACCAAACGAATTCTATTTTTTCTTTCTGCACTGAACTGTACAAATGCAAAGGGAAAAAAATTTTGCGGAAAAGCAACAAAATTAAGGTACTCCATTCACTTGAACTTAGCTCTGCTGCAGCAGGAGCTGTATTTGCACAGCAGACTAAATCCTTCACAGCATATGTGCACATGTTCCCATATTACAAAGAAACTGAAATAAGAGGCTGGGAGAAAGGATGCTATTGAACCATACAGTCTGCAACTGAAAATGCCATGGTGCTCAATATGAAGTTCATATCCACACACAGGAAGCTCAGGCAGCCTGGCCAGCATCTGGTTTGGAGAAAACTGTTTTGGAGAAATATCTCAGGGAAGGTAAGAGATTTGAAGACAGATGTCAGTGAAGATAAAGAGGTGGTTTCTAGAAGCAAACTAGTAAGAAACACCGGAGTAGCAGGTTCAAGAACCTTGCAGGTGATGAGCACTTCAAAGGGAAGGGAAGTAGCACTCTGCTTATTCCATCCAGGCCTCTCCCTCACGAATCCCACAGGCTCCGTAACATCTTAATAACAGCCAAATTTTCTCAATTTGACTAGAAGGCATTTGTGATAGAGGTCTCAGAACATTTTAAAAGATAAACTATACAAGCCATTTAAGAAGCCCTGAAGATTTTAATACTTCTTAGATAGGAATTGTGTCGTGCTGCAGTCCAACACATCTCCCCATAAACTTGCAACTATCATGGGGTGTGGACAGAAAAAAGCTGACTTGCTAGGATAACCCCTGGTCACTGTCTCATAAAGGAAGGAATTTTCTGGTTGTTTCCTCAAAAATCCTGTGGATTAGATCCAGCTGTCATTCCCACACAACCCTACATGAAGAGCAGGGACCAACCTACAGCAATATCTTGGGTCTGTGTTTTTCATGTGAAATTTCTAGACCTGTTTATCTATATCCCTCTGGGAAAACAGTGTACTGTGTTCTCTTGAATATCCTGGACTCTAGAACAGGTCATAACTACCTAAAATACTAGGAAGCTGTTTCAGGTGACAGCAAGAGGGAGAAGAAGAGCTTAGTGTGCTAAGCCTCATGTCCTTTTCATTGAATTTTCCTGTTTTCCAGGCACATTCTGTTAACTACAAAAAGCTACACTTAGAGATGACTCAGCATAGGTGTTAGATGTAAAGGAGAGGGTACTGTTGGATCAAGGTGCAATGCAAGACAAAGTGAGATTAAGCAACATAGTTTCATTTCCCAGAGAAATTGAATTACATCTTGGACTCTAGACAAATTCTCTGAAAAACCCAAAAACCTCTCAAACTAGATTTTAAAAGTGTTTCTCCACAGGCACCAAGAAGGTAAATTTTAAAAGACACTTTTGAAGTTAAAACAACTCTCATAGACAGTTATTGTTTTGGAGTCTTTTTTAAACCATTGTGTTAGCTATGTTTTACAGTACTTCAGCTTGAAAAATGAAAGTACTGTGTTTTGTCATTGTTCTCACTAGTTCATTTTCTCATTGGGTTGTATCTAAGAGATCCACTTCAATATTTTCTATCATATTTCTAAATTTCATTCTGTGCAGACCGGATGTTAGTGACAGGAGTTACAAGCCTAAGGAAGATGAAAAATATGGGCATAGCCAGAAGCTACTGGAGACAATATTCTGACCGGTAGCTGGACTCCAAGCACAGGATGAACAAGAGATGACACAGTTCCTTCCTTCAGGATCCTGATACTAATCTGGGTGACTGAAAAATGAAACTTAGAGGCTCTGGATGCACACGAACAAGCCAGAAGGAAGTAATTTTCTCATAGTTCAGCTGCACAAAACCCAAACCGTATTTGTTGCTCTTACTCTCCACCACTTCATGAATAAACAGGAAAGCAGGATTTGACACAATAAGCACATTTTATGTGTTGCTGCATGACTTTAATTGCATTAAATCAAATAAGGAATTTTTTTAAAAAAATACATTTAAAGAAATAGGACACTTTCTGATTCTCTGAAGAAGTATTTGAAGGATGATTTCAAGGTAAGTGAGATACATGAGATTGGGCATACAGGAACACAAGTGTGAGTATCACAAGACTGGACACTCCCACAACACCACAAGCAGCAGCACTTGTTAATATAACACTATTAAAGCTGTGTTGTGTAACTCCATTGAAATAATTTTGAACACAGAACATAACTCCCAGCACCACTCTATCTTCCATTCCCTGTCATTACAACATGTGCTACCAAATAATAAGCACACTGAGAGAAAAAAAATGACAAAAAACTGCTCAGGGAGGTATCGTTATTGGTTCTGTACGTTCAGCCATGAAGATCCTCACACTACAGAAGCTATAANCAGTTAAGAGTGGGTCAGCTTTCAGGAGCCAAACCTTGCTAGTGTGCTGTGTAAAACCAAGCATTGCATGGATTACTTCAAGCAAATGAGAAGACAGACTAACCTGTGGCTTAAAAAGAAATTTTGAGGAGGCAGGTCAAAACCTCAGGCGGTAGCAAAGAAAAGACAAACAAAAAAGGCCAAAGATTAAGCGTGAGAGGATAAATTAGTAGTAAAGGAAAAAGTAGAAAAACATGTTAAGAGGAATTTGCTCTATTGTCCAAAATTAAGGTGTTGCTGTGCTCATCTTATTTCCAAGATACACAAAATAGTTAATAGTTATCTGCATCATTCCAGTTCAAAGCAAGCTACTAAAAAAGAAAAGCGAGGTATTGCAAATGAGCCTCCCACTATTTTGGGAAGATTCAGTGCTCTTGATCACCCCAAGGGATTCAATTCAATTGCTGCTAAAAATCGCTGCTGCCTCATCCTTTTTCTATAATGGAACATAAGTTTAGTTTAAAATGTTAAGTTATAGAATTTGATGATGTGGCAACAAACTGAAAAAATGTATGTTTTTATCACAGATATTGCCAAAGAACACACACAATACAGAAATTTATTTCTTACACCTAACCATCACTGAACCAGTAGTAACTTGTTATAAAATTAACTGCAGTTTAGACAATTAATTCTAATTAGTAATATTAAAGACATTCACATATTTATTTACTCATGAAGTGGAAGGGTTAGAAAAGAGTCTGTCCATGATATATTGATCCTCCTGGTGCTATGAAAAGAATGCAAAAAAGGCTTTAAATATTTTAATTCATAAAACTCACTTTTTCTATCAGAGGCAATTCCTTGACATAAGCAAAACACCAACAACAGTACCTGTATCCATAAAGAGCACGTTCATTTACACGAGAGCTAGTGTTTCCTTTTGGTTACCAGAAACCTATTTGCCCATCTTTCAAAGAGAGGTTTACTATGAATAGAGGCACTTACATCAGATAAAAACTGCTTTCCAGTTATATAATAAAATAAACACCAATTAGTCATTTTAGTTTGAGAAACTTGGTAAATAATAAAAATATTAATTCTATGCAAAGTGTTCTACAACATTTTACGTTATACTAGTTCAGACTGGTAACAGCAGTTTAGTAGCAGTTAAGTGATGAACTGCAATTACACTTCGTTGAGGAACTGTTACAGACAAGACAGCTTAACATTAAATAGTTTAGCAGCAAGTACTCGACAAACCAATGAGTTAGAGACAAACTTTGCCCTCTGAGAAGCTAAATGAAAAAGCAACAATAAAGCTTACAGAACTTAGCTCGTACAATTTGCCTTGAAGGCGGTAGATTGGTTCCCTGAAATAGCAAATTGCAAAAATGAAGTTTTATTTCAGAAACAGTCTCTCATTCTTCTCAACTCCAAACAATCAACTTACAAACATCTGTTTATTATCTCTACAATAAAAGGTTCAGCAAAGTCCTTTTTACCACAAGTAACCAAGTTTCAACATAGAATTTAAAACACCAAGCTTTTTCTTCACTTCTTTAGAGAGAAAACATTCACTTAATTAAAAAATCATTCATTTTATTTGTGTATTTTTGAAGAGCCAGATAATTGGTCACTTTTCCTTTTATGGGACGCTCCAAAGTGATGACAGTCGTTCTGTTTGACACATGTTCCGGCACAGCCAGATAAGACGGAAATCTCTCCTCAGAGGGGAGAGGCTGGTCTTTGAAGCCCTTGCAGTGTTTAGACCTTCCAGTTTTTTTTCATTCTAATCCAAACCATATATTACACCAAAAATGCCACTCATGCTGGTCAGGCTGTGGGGAACCATCACATCCAAGAAGTTACTGGATTATTTTAAGAAATATCTTGAAAATAACTAGTAATTTCTTGGTGAGAGGAAGAGATTGAATTTCTAGCCCCAAAAAGATGACTAGAACTCTTGCCAAGAATTCTTGTCTACAACAGCAGCAAAATAGGAGACTTTCTGAAATTTCAGGTTTATCCGTTGGATCTAAACTCAGTGGTCACATTTGAAAACTTTGATCAGGAGGTGAAACCTGAGATTGTTTGACCAAATTGCATGTGAAAACATCAGGAAGATGTTCTATACTGGTAAATATAAAAAAATTCATTGTCTTACTTTTACTACTCTTTTTTTATTTCATTCTCAAGTATGTACTAGTTCTGTAACAACTTTTTTTCTGTTTAAGACTTTGCAAAACCCTCAAAGTGAGCAGAAACTCTCCAAATCATAGCATTTTCCTTATTTTCATGTCATATAAGAAGAGGACTGATCCTGCCAAGTACTTAGAACCCCTGGCCCACACAAAAGCAGAGAAGGAAGGCAGGCTCAGGAGCACCAAGCACTTTGCAGAAACAATCCCATATTCTTATGGGACAAAAAGAAACAAACAATTTCATTAATGAATCTCTGTGAAGATGCTAAATAATCTGAGAACATCAACCAGTTATTCTTTGTCTACTTTGTGAAAGGCCTATGGTACATAGCCAACAACTGTGTGAAGTCAGCTGAAAGGTTTCAGAAGAGGTAAAGGCAAATCCACATTTACTTGCTGACTTGCCCTTCACTGCTGTTCAGCTGTGAACACATCAGAAGTAGCAAAACACTACAACAAAGCACACACAGGCAAGTACTCACCAGCATTTGGGATTCTGAAATTCACAAGTTTGCAGTTAATGACAAAACACTGATGTGTAACATGAGAGATTCGAGGCACTAAACAGCATGGGAGGGAAAATACCAGCAGTGCAAGCAGCAGAAATGCTACACAGTAAATGATGATAACAATGGAAGTCAGGTGGCTTTGAAAAGTTCAGCAAAAAAAAGGCAATGAGGATACATTTATGTATGCTTGAAACAAAAAAAAAGTAAATTATATACTTAAAACAGAAAACGCAGCCAAGAAAACCAAAACCAGCTTGGATTAACTTGCACATGCCATTATCCATTCTCTGTTAGGTGCCTACCTGATTTCCCACTGCACTTTTGTTAACCTGACTGCTTCTTTGTTGGGCACTGAGGGAAGCAGAGGAAAAGAGTTATGCTGAAGAAACTTGAACTAAGCCAGTTCCTGAGGAATAATTTTAGCAGCAATAGTTATTTTCAATTCCAGCAGAGAAAGCTAGATTAACACAGCAAAAGAAACACAGAAAAATCATTGCATATATGTGCATATTTCAACTGCTTTTCTGCCTGATTATATTTGCCTGCTAAGGACAGAAGGGACATACACAGCAGACAGCTCCTACTAATCATCCCCTTTGCAACAACATCCTTCTTGGATTGGTAAAGGTTACTAAAAGCACAGAGAAATTATGGCTCATGTGGGTAACTTTGGAAACATTAGCCTCTATAAATATTCAGAAGAGACAAAAAGCAAGCAATTTCTGTTATTTAGAGCAGTACAACAAAATCCTCCCCTGCTGGAGGCTCCTTAATAGCTTTGTCTTGACAGTTTGTTTTGGATATTATTCTAATATTTATATGCACTTTGAGCATGTAAATACAACCAATGGATGAAGCCGTCATAAAGCTGGTTCAAAGCTGAAATCTTATAAAAATAGAGCACATTTGAAATTAAACCATATTTAAAATATTTTGTTCAATTCTTGAGCTTTGGTAATTCCAGTTCCTGAAACAAAACACACTCCTGTCTCAAAACCAAACAAGTTGCCATTAATTCTAAAAGCATTTGCATTATGTGGCAGTTTGTGTTAGGCCACAAAATTAAAATATTGCTGGAAAGAAGAAGAAAAGTGTTCAGAGAGCAGGCTTTGGCTACTCAGCCATCAGCACTTTACTGGTGACAGGAAGTTTTGTTTGGACTAGATTATACCATTTCACCAGGCATTGATTAACTGAAGAAAAAAATCATCCATATTAGAGCAGCTACAAATTCTGCTCTGAAAGAGAAAGGCAGAGAGGTGTGCTTGGATCAGAGCCTATGGGCCAGTCCTGCCTCTGTCTGCTGCTCCAGAGAATTGATGAAGCACTAAACTCAACCCTTGTCCCAGTTCTGATCCTGCCCTTTGGACCACTTTGGACCACTATCAGACCAGCAGTCCACATGCTGTCTGTGAGAAGATCCACAAGGATATTTATTCCATGTACCTACTCACTGTGTTAGCTCAATCATCCTGATCCTTTTCACCAAACAACACTGCATGGCCCTGGTGCAACATCTAAGTTGCATAAGCTTTGAAACATAAATTATGACTAAATAAAGTGCACACAGAAAACACAGCACTAACCCCTGGTTTGTTTTCTTATTTTATCACCTTAGAAAAGCTAATTATACCGTTAACACCATACTAAGAAACCCATGCCTTTTAGAAATAGCCCAGCAATTGGTCCTCTACTTAATGCTCTAAATAACAATTACTCTTTACGTAGATTGAAGCATGTAGCTGTTCTTGAGTTATACCGACTGGAAACAAACCCAAGCCATTTTGCCATTTGTTCTGCCAAATGAGACAAACATTAATATTCTAAGATTATTCAGTTTTATAATTATGCAAATTTTTTCTAAATACTGGTATTGTTAAATCTCTTTCAAGACAATTCACATTGCACTGTACCTGCCTCAGGTCCTGCAGTGCTGCAGGGTAGTTTGCAATATCTTGTGCTTTCATTTTTATAACCAAGGTTCACAGGACTTACACTGTTAAAACACTGCAGCCACATGAGACAAGGGGCTAGAAAGCTCAGCAAAGGAAAGGAAACACCAGGGAACCTGGGGAATCTATAGTCCAGGGTGTTTAGATACTGCAGAAGCCCCTATGCTACCCAACTTATTTCATTATCTAGTTCTAACATAACTGCTATAACAATATTACACTCATAGCTTCAAAATAGTATTTTCTCCTGTTTGTCTCATAAGTGAATATATTTTAAATTCTTCTTTGCTATGCAAATTTTCTCTTCCAATTGAGCAGAAGCCAACAAGAATACTTTCCTTCCCATCTGTTCCAACCTAGAGAAACCCTTGCTTAAAATTACCAGTGAACTTAAGCCAAGAGTCACTTGTTACCAGCTTATGGCTCATACACAGCACTTGGGGATTTCTAGATCTCAGCTGGCAAAAGAGGAAGCAGCTTTCCCAAGAAATTGAACTCAGGCATTGCAAAGACACAGCAGCAAAGAGCATGGAGGCTGCAGGAGCAGCATCCATGAGGGGAATTTTTCCAGGGGATAAACCTAATGAAATAGCTACAGATACACCTGGAACTCCAGAATCCAGTACTATAAAATATTCAAAGTTCCAACTTGACACAAGAAAAAGTCTTTTCACAGTGAGGTGAGGCAAGCATTGGAATGGGCTAGCACAGAAAGGCTGGAGAATCTCCAATTTTGGGAATTCTCCAGATCTGATTGGACAAAATCCTGAGTAATCTGGTCTGAACTCAGCACAGACCCTCCTCTGAGCAGAAGGTGGGACTATGTGACTTCCCAAGGTCACAAAACACAGCATGAATATCCAGGGAGTGTTTTTAGCAGCCTTTTTCCTGTCAGAAAAAGATGAAGAGTGGTAAATAGCAGGCAGGTTGTTATCTTGACCTCTAGAAGGCCAGCTACCATTCCTACAACATCCTGTCATTTGTCAAGAGACCTGATAATGGTATCTAGGACCTGCAAACAATTCTAGAGAAAGTTGCTCAAACCACACATATAAACAGTGCCTGGCTTTGCCTTCTCCCCTCTCTGCTTACTGAACTCCATGTTTGAAAGCTTCAAGGCATGCTACCAAAGATGTGGACCTTCCTTCATAGTGTTAACTACAATTGGCCAGAATCAAATACGTACTGTGGTGCCAAAATTTCTTGCCAGCATCTCACATGGCAAATCACATGTTGTGATTCCAACCACTATTATGGCAAATTTGGCATGAATATGTCTGAAGGAATAGTTATTCTTCAAAGAGTGAAGACATCTTCAATGTTTTTACTAGTGTCAAAATGTTGGTATGAAGTCCCTGAGGCACAAATTGCTGGAAACAGAGAGAACATTCTGGAAAATATTCTCACAGCCTTTTCAATTAAGCGAGGAGAACGTCAAACCAGGCCCTGCAGGGCATTCTGCTACTATTATTCTCTGCAGCCAAACAGCAGGCACACTTAAAATTCAGTGACATCCATTATTCTGAGCAAAACTGTTTCACATAGAATCACAGCTGCCAAAGTACGCATTAATAACAATGTGGAAAGACCACCAATACCCATTTCTGTGGTCCTGAAATACGTGTGATTCCAGACCAAGACATAAGCTCCAGCTTCAGTGAAACCAGGCTTGTGAACTGGGTAAAGACTCCCCTACAACTGGGACAGAGTTCAACATTGTGGATATTGAGAAAGAGCATGGTCCTGCATGTTTGGGACTCTGCAGCTTGGATCTTCACCATCACACTTTAGGACTTGTGTTCTGAACATAATAAAAAAAAACCCCAAGCAAATAAAAAAAACGCCTGGCAGTGTCTTTATAAAAAATTTTCCATATACTTACTTCGCAAAGCCAATGAAGTCTTCATGGTTGGTGTTGATATAAGAAACCTGGATATCAATGAGCAGCAGCATCTATTATGGGAGACAAGAGAGCAAAACAGGATGGGTACGGTGGAAGAGAGAGACTGAAGAAAAGGAAGGGGCTAAAAAACAGAACTCTTGAGTTCTCTGGATAACTGAATATTATTTTCATAATTGTTCAAGCCAAAAGCAATATTTTCTAAATTCCACTGCTTGTGTTTCTGTGCTTGTTTAATAAGGTAGACTACAGAAGTCCTATTCCCTCTTCCTACTTTTTTTCCTAACAGACCTCATTTTTCACTCTCTTGGCCCTTGTCCATTCCATTAAGATCAATCATACACGGGGAGAGAGAATTTTAATGATTATATAACATAGATTCCAGCTCTGCATTTTGCAAGTTAAGCAAAATTCTGTCTATCTGGAGCATTCCAGCCAAGCCAGCAAGGAACCTAAACCTTAAAACTAAAATCCAGGTACCTACACTTTCTTATGTACCACACAAAGAAGTGATAAGTAATCCAGTCCTGGCCCAGAAAATGTCCAGTCCAGGTACCAGACAGACATTCTGGTGTGCACATCTGGATTGAGAGATGGGCTATCAACAAAATAACAGAATGGTTTCTGTACTTATCACTTGTCAGTCTTTCAGTAGCTCAGCAAGAATTTGATTCAACCTTGACAATCTAACTCAGAAATGAACTTGCTAAGATATTAGCAAAAATTCCCTCCCACCCTTACACAGGCTCTGGAATATGCATGAGATTGCTCTTCATCCCTATCTTTTCAGACTTTCATTTATCAGAGGGAGCAAGAAAGGAACCTATTGTCACCAAATGGTAGCCTTTAATCTCGTCAACCTTATTTTTGCACCGTTCCTCAAATATAGCATTCTTCACAATTTCCAGAAGATATCAGATGCCACACTTATACTCAAATCCCCACTATTTTTTTTCTCCATCTCTTACCTCTGAAAATATTCTCACTAGTGTTTTGATTTATTAAGGACAACTGCTAACAGCATAAATAATGATGTGAATGTGACAATAACCTATTTGGTCAATATTTGGCATTTACAAAAAGCCCTTATTTTGTTCTTTGTTCTGAGAAATAGTCAAGGTATGTGCATACAATGAAGAACAGGAAAAAAAACTCAATTATCTTAAAGAACTCGTATTTTCTCCAAAATTTTGAGATAACAAGAACTCCCCGCAAGTACAAGCCCAGCTAATAATTTTTTGTTGTTGTTAAATTATTTTTAGGACTACATTTGTGGCATAAATTAAAGCAGCAGGATGTGCTGCACAGCTCCTTAACTTGCACAGGGACAGGACTAGAGAGTCAGGAGTCCAGAACAGCTTAGGAGCTTTGCCGAGCTATTTTTCCCCAAATATTTCTATTGTCACACACTGCACTCTCCAGACAATAATTCCTGATTTCACTTCCAGTGGATTTTCTCACATGTAATCTAAGATTTGCAGTTTCCTGGATTTGGTATGTTTAGCTGGGTGATGAATGCTTTAACTAAGTTTCTCTGAATTTTTATTTGTTTTTTAGCTTTTTTTTGAACTTAAAGGAAAGCTTGTCACTCCCTCAAGGATCCCAGCACAATTGTTCGTGAGCCTCACTGTAATTAGCGTGAGGGATGGCTGCATGCGACGGGTATCTTAAAAACACCTGGAAACAAAGCAGAAATAAGCTATTCTTGTGTGCATTTGTTTAATCAGTAATTGATTTCCCCCAAACAGCTGTAGTGGCACAGCTAAGAAGTTGGCACACTGGCACAGGAACCAGCCAACACTATAAGCCACTACCTAACCTTTCTGTAACAATTCTAGTCTCTGTCCAAAGCTCAGTGGTAAAGAAGCAATTTTTCTTCCTCTCTAAAATGTGCAGTCTATTTAAAACAAAAGTCTTCCACTGTCCTACTGCATTTTGTATGTAAGAACTATTCTCCCTCGCACACTTCCCCAAACTGTCCCATCTGCTATTAATTCTCACCTGATCCTTGGTCTTCTCTTCTCTTTCACGAATGTAGCCAGCAACAATTCTTTCTGTTTCCTCACACAACCTTGGATATGTTGCCAACTGAAACGTATAATTAATAGAAATTTACACCTGCAGAGGGGCTTCAGTGGAATACAAACAAGGGAGCCTCCAGCTTTCCTCTTTGGGAGAAAGCAAATATTACAAATGCTTGGGACTAGAAGTTAACCACACTGCAAAGCAAGCCTTACTTGCTCTTATTCAGAGAGACTGAAGAGACCTAAACCCTTGGATTGTTGCTGCTCTTTTCCTCCAGGGAACACTGAGGAAAAGACAATTTGGACATATGAAACATAGTCTATCAGGGGTGAGGTTTCTCTCCCTTCTACTGTGCCTAATTCCAGAGTGCTGCTCTAAAGGATCTCCAAATTTCTTGTTCTTTAAAGGCTCCACCTTGTGGCAACTTCTTTACATAACAATACCGAAACAGCAAAATACAATGGCAAATTTGGCCAATACCACTGGGAAGAGCATCTGCACAGTGACATATCTTCCCGACTTTGACAAAAGTGAAAAAAACCTGGAAATTCTGTTGAAAATATACCAGAGAATCTGCTTCTCTATGTTCTTTGTCTTTCTTGTTTTAAGAAATATCTCCTTTACCTGCTCATTGGTATAAAAAAAAATTGCTTTTTTCAGAAAAAACACAAAGGATGCAAATGAACATTTCTCAACAACCTCACCATATCTGTTCTCACATCCCAGAACTACTCCTGTACTTACTATTATGGGGTACCCTGCACAGGGATGGTAGGACAGGCAGATGGACAGGTGGGACAGCAAAAGCAGCCAGTCAGCTAAGAAGTGAAAATACGGTTTTAAGGAGGAAGCTGAGGGCATCTCTTGACTCAAAAACACCTCTCATCATAAGAATCAAACCAAAGAAATCAAAAAAATGAACTTGTCAACCATATCATTGTTTGAAGAGCTATGCAGAAGTTGTAATTACTTGAGGAAGTCCTACTCTGTGTCAAGTGACTGGATGAGAAATCTCTTGTAACACCACAAAATACAAGACAGGCTTTATATTATGTACTATACCATTACATTTTACTTACATTACCAGATCTATGTGCAAGCTACCTTTTTAGTGCACTTCTTGACAGTGTTGATTAACTCTTGCATCACCAGATCCACACTTTTTAAGCAAGGTCCTTTCAGCTTAACTATCTGTTTTTTAACAATGGCTTCAAATGCCATATCTGGAGTGAACAAACCTGTTCTGTGGACATAAAAGAATATGTAAGACAGTAATAAAAACATTAGGCAAGGAAGATTTTTTTTTTTTACTAAATTGCTCAAATCTTAATTTTCAGAGATGAGTAGTAATAATCCCTACACAAAGAGACTTCCCCGGAAGTAAATTTGCTTCTTTCTCAAAGAAAGTGTCATTCTGAATAAGAATATACAAGTAGAAACATGCTTGAAAGATGAAACTACTTCAAGAGGACTGCAAGAACTCTTAGGAGTACTGCTATAATGCTGCAAAGCCTCATCAGCAGTACATCAAACCTTAGGGATGAGTGGCAGCTGCAGCACCCCATGCACAATCACTTGCACAGCAAATCCATAAGAATCCTATGGCTCACTCACACCAGAAAATTAGGTCCTCTTACTCAGAGTCCGGAATGAACAATTTCACAGTTGGTCACTGCAGAGTAAACGAATCTATGAACAGCTACCCCACAGACCCAGTTCTAACCAAACAGGCCTCACCTCTCTTTCAAACACTGTTCTCCAAGGTCTACCTTAGCTGATAAATTATATTTAAAAAAATGAAACTACAAAAGCATGCCCCAAATCAGTTCATTATGATAAATCAAGACCTCTCCAGCAATCAGGCAAGAAAAGCTCAAATACTGCACCATGGCTACCAGTGCCAACCACCTGAGAATTTACCAATCAAGTAATACAAGAAACATTTCCCAAAACACTGAGGAAAAAAAAAGCTTGTAAGCAATGCTTTGGAAGGATATTCCACCTGTATAATGTGACCAGGCAGGAAAACATGGGAGTACTTGCCTGATACCATGTATGTTCTTGATAGCATAACTTATCTCTCTCCGCAGTTCCTTCTCGTTGAATTCCATCTAGAGGAGCAGCAACACACAAGAGCATATTAGAGAAAGTTTTTAACAAAACATATCACCCATCCATATATAACCATAAGACAAGCAAGTTCAACTGTTAAAATAGTCATTTCTAATCACACTAAACAATGGTAAGTATTTTTAAATGTTTTAACACTAAGGCTACAGGCAGCAGCAAATATTGTTGAAAATCACATGCTCCTCCATTCCAGATATACCAACAGTTAGAACGATTTTGAAGAGTTGACAGAGTAAGCCAGAAACAGGATTTGGAAGACTACACTTTTTTTTTTTTTCTTTTTTAAGCCTGATTTCTTAAAGTGGTGCAACTTCTGTGATTATGATCTGATTATCCTCCCCTTCCCATTCTATAGTTTTCAACTAAATTTAAGAGAGGAATTGTCTCAATTATGAAGTTATAAAGCTTTTCTTTAAGCTTCTTGAAAGCCAGCTAGCTGAAAGAGAAGTCAGTGTTGTCACAAATGAAAGGGTCATTACCTAAGTTAAACCACCATAGAATGATTTGTGTTGGAAGGGACCTAAAGGGCTATTTTCCATAACTCCCATTTTAATAGATACCAGCTACTTGAACACAAATCAAATTTACCAACTGTTACTGTTTGCCTGCCCCATTTAACTAGAAGAAAGATGCCTTTTGTGATAAAACAATAGAAGAGCACAGAAAATAGAAAGAACTAGGACTATAATTATACTGTAATTCTAGTATTTTAGAATTCTTAGCATGTCTCAGTATCCAATCCTAGAAATTAAGCCAAATGTCTCAATTATAACTTCATGTAATTTCTTCCACAGTTAAAAGCATGTTCTTTCAATCATATCTTTTCTTGGCTACACTACTATCAGTATCAAGGATACATAAATAAAACAAATCACATCAGCAAGATGGATAAATACCTTCACGAGTTCAAAGGGAAAACGTTCATGGAAAATACGATTGATTTTGGCACCTCCTGAAAGTTCTAGTGTATCAACTTGATCTCCTGATCCTTCAATTCTTTTTTCAAAGTCCACTGAAAACTGTTGTACCATCCTAAATTTCAAAGGAGGGGAGGAAAGAAAAAAACCAAACAAAACTCACAACAATTTAAGTATATTAACTACTAACTCTTATTTCAGTACTATGCAACTAGTACTGCCTATTAAAACATATTTAGCAATTGCCGAAAGTATCTGTAACAACAACTGATTCAGGTAAGCTGCCAATCCATAGAATCTATACCCACACAGATCCCCCTGTATCCCTTCTGTCTTGCAGGACACAGTACAGTCTAATAGCATGATGTGAATCAAACTACTAAGCTGATCCAGTGCTGGAAAATTCAGAAGAGATTGGTAAAGAACTTATTTTCCCCATACCAAAAAGCAAGCCCAAGAACCAGTACTAACATGGTTATGTGCCAGTACAAGCTCCAGCTTACTCGGCTACGCTTTGACTTCTGCAGCACAAGCATTCAGAAAAACACACAGAAGAGTTCCTCCAGTCACAGAAAAGTCAAAAATAATGTCCCTCTGTTTTTGCAACCAAAACATCTGGAGTAAAGTCACGAGGAACTGTCTACTCTTTTGGACACAGTTGTTACAAAAATAAGGAGTGAATCAGTCTTCATCTGGCTCAAGAAAGCCTCTCTATTTCAACTGATTATTTTCTGTTCTGAATTCCAAAGTTTTAATTAGAGAATGAATCCAGTCCCCATTATCACAGTCCAGTGCTATTACCATCTATCCCAGAGAACTGGGTGCTAAAACCCTCTGAAATCAGACAGAGTAGGAATGTGACAAAAGTCATACAAGAGAGAAGACCTAGGTACATTTTACACCTCCTCCATCTTCCTTCCCATGCTTCCTTTCTAAGAGGTAAATTTTATTGGAATATAAACACAAGTGGCTGCAGAGGGCTACAACTGAAGGAAAAAAAAATATGGGAGAGAGAAAATGGCAGATCTTTCAGGTGAAAAGACAGGCAGTACTGAGTATCCACCATCCCTGGAAATAGGCCAAGGAAGGAAGCAGCATGAAGCAAAGCAGCAGGTGGGAACAAGTGTTCAATCCACAACATCAGCATTGTCCTTTTTCCCTGGTGCTGAATCCACAATCAAGACAGGGCTGAGAGTCCACTTCCACATGACTCCAAGTCAGATGAAGAGTCATCTCTGTTCCATCAGTGTTATCAAAGTTTCATCAGACAGACTTGTTTTGTGGATGAGACCCAAACCAGACAGTGACTTCAGCAGTGAAAAAGCTTTCTGGTTCAGAACTGATGATGATAATCCCCAAGAATTTGCCTCACTGCTTTCTGAAAGTGCACAAACTTTTACTGACAACTCTTGCAGCAAAGGTCTCTGGGTCTTAGGTGCACAAAACATGAAGGACAATCATCTCTGATTAATTTTGATCTTGCCATCTCTGAGTTCTTTTGGACAGCCAAATTTTATACTAGAAAAAGAAGCATTCTTTATTCTTCTTCCAGCCTCCTCATCTTACAGACTGCCAACACCATGTCTTTCCCTTGCTTGAGGTCATCTTTTTGGCAGACAGAAGAACGTGTCTATACAATCAGAAGCAGTTTTTTAACTTTGATCATCTCTGCTGCCCATCTTTAGACCTTTTACTTGTTCTGCTTTCTGTCTTTTCTAGGATTACTGAAATTAATTTAGGGAAAATTCTGATGAAATTGTAGAATAAAGTGTTCTGGAACATCAAACAGAATTTTTTTGGAGCTTGTGTAAAGGATCCTAAACAATATTCTAATGTTTAAATTTAAAGTAATTGAAAAGAAGGGGAAAAAAAGGCAAAACAAACCCACTCAAAGTGGAAAAGCGGACAGCAGATACTCACTGCAACAGGGCTTTTGTTTTTCTGGTGGGATCTTCTGGTCTGAAGTTTTTGTATACCTCTACTTCATGTTCTATAGAAAGCAGCTGGCTCTGGAGTTTGCTTCTGAAGGCTGGCAGGGTATCCCGAATATGATTGGTAAGTTGCTAAAAAGCAAATAAAAGCCTTTTTATACTGTTAAAAAGATGAAAGCAGAAGCCCAACCATTTCCTTTTGACTGCAAACCATATCAGCCATGACCTGTGCTAGTTCACCAGTGCAGTTCCTTTTGATCTCTGATGCAATGGAGACCATTAAAAAACAATTCAATATTCCTGGTGCATACACATTGTAAAGAGGCTCAAAAAATTCCTTCATCCCCTCACTCTCTGAGCCCCTGCTACTACACACATGTTTAGTTACACCTGAAAAAGTTACACACATTACATGGGCAGTTTGAAATGACCTCTTATCTCTCTGTGCTGATGCCACACTCCCATTTTGCTGCTTTTCCTAAGGGGGTTTCACAATTCCCCATATATTTGTTCAGCATGACAACTCCTTTAAGCTACAGCCACAAGGCAAAGGGGGACAAGAAAGAAATTGTGGGCATCCACAACATGTTTTTACCTATATATATATATATATATAAATGTATTTGAACAGCGCTGTCCATGACTTACCTGTGCCATAAATTTCTCAGGCATTGTACACACTCCTTAATTAAAACAAAACTGGACTTCTACCACTATGCCCCAAACCCTCTTCCCAACCCCAGTCAGACAAGCTATACATTTAGAAAGTCATATACTAAAATATATAAACTCAAATTTAAAGTTGCTCAGCAGACTGACAGGCACAAAACCAAAAGCTGGAGTTTCCCTGGAGCACCACCTTGTGGATACAACGAAACTGAAATATTACCTAATAACTTGGGGACAAAACTTATGTAGATCATCCCATATATAGCATTCTACACACAGTAAAAGCAACAGAAGATCACCAGTTCCTACTGAAGTAGGTGAATATTCAAAACAGCTCTCAAAAGGCTAATAGCACATAAAGCAGTGCAAGTCACGACAGACAAGATAGTTGAAAGGTATATGCAGCTTGTGATTCAGTCTCAAAACTAAGACATATGGATTAAACTTTCAAGATATAAAACAAGGCAAAACATTCTAAGCACAGATGAAAATGCAGGATACAAGCAAGTTCTTGCATCCTGATGAAGACTTCGGCTCTGAGGCACAAATGCCATTAGTAGTCTTCTTGAGCAAGCCCAGAGCACTCCATAGCCTGGCCACCACTGTAGCAAAAAATTAAGCAGACCAGCCAGTTATTTTTCTACCTTAACCAGTAGCATTTCAGCTGTTTCCAGTGAGATTCAGTGACCAACTTAATTACAATGAAGTTTTTATATTTGCCCTATCATTGCAAATCTGCCTTTCATCACAAAGGCTTCGGGTTTTACCTGGTTTAGAACCTTCTGGAGATACGGTGTTCCCATTCGATCTGCCATGTGCCTGTAGGATGGGTGGGAAAGAAAGAATTTCCTTTCTGCTAGAAGAGCTGCCTTTATGTCCTTCTTGCCATCAATGTCTTTCTGGCTTCTGTTTACAACACCAATATACCCTAAAAAAGAAAAAAACAATGGGTAAATCAATGCAGTTATTGTCTGAACTACTGAATTCATCTTAAATGGAACTAGACAATCTCAGCTCAAACAAAACTTTCCAATTTAGGCATTTTAGATCATGTTTACAAGTAGCACAGTAACCTTAACACTGTCTAAATTGTTCATTCTGTTTACATGTAACAGGTAGACTCCCTTTTAAATCACCAATTCAAATAGAAGAACATCTGAAACTCTGGTGAACCCCAAAGAAACCACTTCAAAAACAAACAAAAAGCAAAAATAAAACTGAAATACACACACAGGTCTACACAGATAAGTGATATAACATTAGCAAAATATAAAAAAAAGTTCTTCGCCTTTGCTGTTCCAACATGCTCCATAGGAGGAGATGATAATCTCATCAATAAATTATACCTAGAATGAAAATTCTTGATATTATTAACAGAATGAGCAACTGTGGCAGTAGCTGCCAGAACACAGAAAATTTCTGGAAAGGATCAAAACTTGTTTTAGAGTGAGATTACCAAAGCCCTCGTGCTTGCTTCTGTCAGATGCAAAGGAAAAAAAAAAACATTCTTTTGTTATAAGGAATCTGGCAGAGAAAAAAAAAGTGGCTAATGATGTGTGCTGACATTACACTGCATATTCCAGAGGAAGCTAGAATTTTCCAGGTCCAGAAAGGGTATTTTTAGCATAGCCACCTTTATGTTTGCTGAATAGATAACTATAAAAGCAAGGAACACATCAAGTCCAGCATAACCTCTGATTAATCTCCAGGACTCCCAAACATCACCCTTACCCAAACCACTTCGTGCACTGCAAAGAATAAAGGCAACTGAACATTCTCACCTCTACGAAGAGGGAGTAGTTTGTTTTCTAGAACTTCTCTTGCATCTGTTCCTTCATCCATCAGATCCAATTTTGTGATCACACCAATGGTCCTAAGGCCTGAGCGGGGTGTAGGCAGGAGGAAAAAGTTATTGAAGAATCATTCCAATTCAGAAGAACAATTAAATCTTACAATTATATAATAACATTATCTGTGCCCTTCTCAAAGCTTGTATCACACAGTGACAGCTACAACTCAAAGTATGTCTGGAAAAGAAGGGAACATAATTGCCAGTGCTGAAGTGTGTTCCTCAAAACTCCTTGACAAGGCTCAGCATCCCTACAATACAACTGTATAAAATTTACAATGTAAGCATCCAGAAATCTCATCAGCACCATCCCCTATTTTTCCCAGCACTAAAAAAATTCCTAGACAAGCACTGCTGCACTTGCTCATTAGAGAATGTGAGAAAACTTCTAAAATGCATTTACAGCAACATTACCCAAACAATACTGAGCTAACAAACAGGTATTTTGTGATGTTGAAGAATGTATGAGAATGTAAATACACATCTCTACTACATATTATAAATTATAAGATTTCCCACAAGAGTTGGTCTATTACTTCCGATTATGTTACTACAGTTGAGAACAAAAAGTGGTAACATTCAATTGTGCTTACCCTGAGGGTCCACTTCCTTTGCCAGCTTCAGAGCATCTGAGTTGGCCAGGTCAGTGTTAGCTGGAGTCACAGCCAGTATCAGACAGTTCTCTCGAGAGATGAACTGCATTATCATGTCTCTGATCTGCTGCTCAATATCTGGAGGCTGATCCCCAACTGGCACTTTAGTGATTCCCGGCAAATCGATAAGGGTCAGGCTTAAGACTACGTGGACAACACGGATCACAAAACTGGTTAGCACGCCAGACACAACAAAGAAGTCTACACATCTACAGCTACAGACAAGTCCTAGTCACATAAAACATCACTTAACTACCTTTATAGGCAGATAAATATGTCAACAGTTGTCAACAGCTGAAACAAAATGCCTGACAATCTGAAAAGAACACTTGTTTCCCCATGGTGTTTCATCTCTGGATTTATTAGTACCATTTAATACTTTAAATATTGCAACTGGTATAAAATTATACTCATACCAAATATCCTTGAGGCCTCTAAGACAAATGAACACAGCTTTCTGAGCTCTGTTCAACAACAGGAGCACAGGCAACACACCACTCTCATTGCATCCTTCAAATAAAGCAAAGCAGTTGATTTGGATTTTCTTTTTTAATATAGTGTTTTTCTGCCCATGTTTTCAACCATGTCTCCAATTAGGAAACTCCCAAAAAACAATCAACAGCTAGTCTACCCTACATAGCAAAACTGTTGCTAAGGGGGCTCAGGCATATGGTTTTGGTTTGGGGGTTTTTTGGTTTGTTTGTTTTTTGGGTTTTTTTAATCTGTAACATCTTCAGAAAAGTGAGAAAGATGAAAAAACTAATCCATGAAGAAAACCTGTTTTGCTCTGGTATGATTTCCCCAGTAAAGGCCACAGTGCCAGCTAGAGGCATCCTGGCTTGAGGTACACATCCTGCTACTGGAGTAACAGGGCATCCTTTGGACAAATGAGAAAAATGCAATTCCTCAAAAGGAAATACCAGAAGTATATTTGGAGTCTGATTAATATAAACAACAGTGGCTTATCAAACAAAAACAGTGATCCTCATCAAACAAAACAAGAGCAATAGGTAGGAAACTTTCTCCTGGAGTCAGCCTGTTCAACATACAAGCTCTGAGGCAGGGAATTTAGTTGAGCTTTTCTGCAGTTAGAAAAATCAAGTACTTCAGCGAAACACATCACTTTTGTCCTACATCAAACACAGATTCAATGGAAAACATTTTCTCTAGATTATCTTCATTAAACGGGGCAGATGGCAACCAGAGGAACCAACCTTGATATATACAGAGGGCCTTCAACAAAAGCAACTTCAAACACTTTCATTGTCTGACTATATTTTTAGTGACAGCAAGCAATAAATTTCCAGTAAGGCAGGGGGATGGAGTGACTTTCTAGATCAGGGAACTCCTCTGAAGGGTGGCAAAAAGAAGTTTTGTTACTACTGGTCTTTACTAAAGAGCTGCTATCTAATAGTGAATGTAGTGGGTGAGAGATTGCCTCCATCCAGATGCAGGGTGAGAATATTTTCAAATCAAGAGACTACTGAATGGGGCAGAGAGTCTGTGTTCTTCCCAGCTCTCGTGGCAACAGCTCTCCACCACAGAGTGATTTCTTCCAACAGGAGAATTCAGGATTCTTCTAGACACACATCCACTTTTGGTTCAACTCAGCCTCAAACCTTTTCCAGCCCAGAAGATCAGGCAATAAGAACAGATACAAAAGGTAATAGCTTACACAGACAGAGTTACATAATATGTTTATATGACATAAATGTAAAGTAGAATGATTTTACCTACCATGTGGAGAATATATTCTTAAATTAATAGGAACTGAAGAAATGCCTTTGTTCATTCCTGTTACTCTATCTGTTTCTACTTCAATTTCCTGACGAACTTCATCAAAATCAGTAAATTTCTTCCCTTTGCAGTGTAGAAATTCAGCATATTCTGTCAAGAATATCAATAACAACTCTGTATTTCACAAGCTTATTGACTTGAACACCCACTTTCAAGCCCCCAGCATTTTTCAGATGTGTGGGCACAGAAGATCACCATCATGGCTATCAGGAAAGCATTATTATGATTGCACATATGAAAAACAGCCCTCAACAAGAAAGGCTCAATTATAAAGTTGACTGGATGATTTACTGCTCTTATCTTTAGCACATCATCTTCTCGAACAATGTGAAAGATTCAATTAGATGTCATTTACAATAATAGAATAAGGAACAGATTAAGAATGGAAAAATGTGTTTTCATCCTATCTCATTTGCCTGTAATATATCACTAAATGGAAAAGTAATTCAAATTCTATATCATGAAAAGTTTTTAGCATTTGCATCAAAAACTAACAGCACATGTGTCCTGGGTTGCAATGTAAAATGTACCCAAAAGTCTGTATTCTGTCACCATCTTCATAAACTGTTAAAACTGGTGGGACAGTGTTCCCCACCTCCCTCATGACTCATCCCTGATAAGCTCATGAGGCTATCTTCTGTTAATGGGCCAGCTGTTGACACCAGGTGGGGCAGAGTCCTTTATCTCTCCTATACTATCTCCTGTTAATGGGCCATCACCGCATGACTGATAAGACTCTATCACCCATTGTGAGATGCTCCGCCCAGAGGGAGGAACCAAACCTTCCAGCCTGGATATAAGGGAAGATTTTGAACACCACGGGCAGCCTTTCCACTGGACCTTCAGAGGAAGACGAGACCTCCTCTACAGAGCCACTGCTTCAACGGAACCATCACTTCAGGAGGACCGCAGCCACCATTGAAATTGGACTGCTGCTAACCCCCTGACTGTCAGGGGGTCAGGTTTGTACTCTGACTCTGTCAGTGGGTTGTGGGGTTTTTTTTTGTACTATTACATTTATTTTATTTCTTTCTTATTAAATTGTATTTCTGACTTGAAGTCCCTCACTAGTTTGCTTTAAAACTAGTACAACATGTTACACATGAATATAGTAAAGGAATTCTGTAAATTTTTGAAAGTTCATAATGAAAATAAAATCACTTAAAAACATACTAATGTTTTTAACACAGATTCTTATTTCCTAAAAGTCTCCTGTAGTCTAAATATGAATCATGTTTACAAGTTTGCAAGTGTCTATAGAAATAGCTGTGATTTTGCTGAAATGAGAGAACTCAACTAATTCCCAAGTCTTCAATATCATACAAGTTGTGTTTAACTTAGAAGAACACTGACCAAGAATCAGAGAGAGATAATTTGTTAGACCCAAAGAACTTGACACTAAGTCCCTGTTTTGACTTTTGAATCCAAATACTGATACTAATTATTCCAACCTTTTGGTTGCCCGCATAACCAAAAGCACATCCCAGGATTTTGAAACTGGAGTTTCTTCCTTCAAAGCAGAATACAAAAGTTTATCTACACAGTGAGGCTGCAGTAAGAAATAATGACATAAATAGTAATTACAGCCACCAGCTCATATCCTGTCCCCAGCAGGTCTAAGCAGCAGGACTGGAGAAAGGCTGAGAAGAGTTGCGCACGTTCCAGTTCATTTCATCCTGCAATCAAGGTCTGATCCCAAAGTTCCCTTTAGATGTTTCTTCCCCAGAAATTGTTACTTGGTAACAAGCCCACGAAAACCAGAGCAAAGAGCTTGCTTAGTACTCCCAAGAGCAGCAGCTAAGAAGACCAGATCTCAGAATATGGATTAAAAGAGGACCTTATGTGTCAGTATTGAAGCCTGTTCCTCAGAAGTCACTTTATTACTATTACGGACAGAGTTGTTAAAAACAAACAAACTATAATAATTAAAGCAAACTAACAGTCAGAAAAGGACAGAGTGGTGGTGAAAACATCAAATACCCACCTGTCTGTGCTACAATACCATAATCCCTCCATATTCAAAGAGGAGGAACTGGTAAACTCACTCTTGTCAAGACAAAAATACATCACTTATTTTAAAAACAAGAGAGCACCTAACAAAAAAACCCACCTTCTTCTATATCCTTTCTTTTAGCTCCAGCAGCAAAATGACAATGAATAGGAGTTTTGTTTCATTGTCCACTGTTTATTTAAAAAAAACCCAGGGAATATTCAACTATTTAAAAAAGAAAAATAATATGGTAAACAAAATAAAACATCTCAGTTGAGAATTTACGTTTGTAAAATTTGTCATCTCAAGGTTGGAAAATAGCTACCTAATAAAAAAAGACCTGACAAGTGGTTCATATTATGTCACAGTTCTTCATGCACTGTGCTCCTGGCACAAAACACACTGTATTCTTCTTAGTTGTTTTATTTTTTTTTCCCATGGTTCATCAGATTTTCTCAGAAAATTATTTCTAAATTTAGTGATTAATAGTTGGTGCCCAGATGTAATCAGTTGACTGACTCAGCTGGTAGCCAAGGAAGCTTTTCTCTTTGTCCCACTCCACAGTCAGGAAAAGTCACTATCTGACATGGCTTCAAAGTAATCCAAATAAAAATATTTGCTACTTTTTAGCTGGGTTAGTATTATCGAAACTCCTTGATCTGTGGTGCCAGTAGTGCTGAAGGAATAAACTCCACAGTGGTTCATAACCTGGGGTGCCACACACAGCCTACGGAATAAGAATTCCAACGGACAAGCAGCACTTTGTTCTGCTCCTTTCAGCCCTCAGCCTGTCCTTGGCAATGATGCCTTCAGCCAGGCTGGATAAGCACATGCTTTAATGCAATCTTCACTTTCCAGCTTTCATACACAGAAGAATACTAAGAAAACATTTTATTTACATTTTTGTGGGAATGGACACAAAACCAGACAAGAAAAAGTGATCCTGCCTTTCAGACATGTATTTCTTATATAAAACTGAAGCTGCATTAAGAGAAAGAACATTTACATACATAATTTAAAGTCTTCACATATAAAATACCTCTTTTTTTCCCCACACTCATTAAAAGCACCTTGGATAACATAGAATGAAAAGGCTACCATAGCATAGCTCCTTCAGTGCATCCACAAGTGATTAATTATCTCTTCAGTTCTGATTAAATTAGACAAATCATACAAACAAGTGATATGGGATATCTTTTAAAATGCTCCTTATTTTTCCTGTCAGTTATATCTCCCTATGCCTTTATGATTTAATTTAGCACAATGTTATATTGTTATTAGAAATAAACAGCCTCTGCTGTTCCCAAACTTTTGAAATTATATAAATATCTAAGATATTTCATAAATTTGTCTCTAAGCTAAAGACAGACAAGAATCAGCACTTAGAAATACATAAGGGATATTTTGGAAAATACCTTGATCTGCATCAGGCTGAGCCCAAGACCTTACAAAGCCTAAAGACTTTACCCTGTACAGAATAATCTGTTACTAGAGGTCAGGAATTTGCCAAGATCAAGACCTGGATTCAGAACTGCTCCCAAACTGATTTCAAGCAGAGTTCCTTCAAGTTCGTGGCAGTATCCAGTCCAGAATACTCAAAACAGGTTGAAAGTGTTCCAAAAAGGTGGCTCACTAAATTGTAGGCCTATAGCAAACATTTTAAACATATGCAGCACAGGAGGAATACCTGCAATTACTGCATCTGCCTGCCAGCCCCTTAGGAAGATGTCACTCAAGCAACAATAGTCTTTTTACCTTCAACAAAGCATCTCACAAAGCCTCAGAACTCTTTCCAAAAGAGTGATTTCAAGAGGGTGTTTTAAAAACATGCAAATAAACATCATCAGCCAAAGTACTTCACCTTTTCATTGATGATGGACATCTTTTTCTGAACAAAATAAATGCAGTTAAGTGAATCTGGACCATAGCAAATCATTCAATGGTGCTCCCTTGAAAAGAGAGGAAGTATCAAAAGCCCTTGTTGTCCTACCCAATCTACAATCCCTCTCTACTTTGCCATTTGTGTAGCTTTGCTAACAAGCTGAAGATGTAATACTCAAAACTGAGGTATTCCACTTCCAACCTTCAAGAAGAAAGGCTACAAGACATACACTGATATTTCCTGAAGACAAAACAGAAAATCTTGGCAATGCAGAGAATTGCAATAATATCATAGCAGAAGATATTAAACATGGAAAACAGTGCAGATCTGATGAAAGTAACTACCATAGAATACCAGGTCATGCTCTTAGGAACTAGTGAAATGGTTCATTAGAAGGGAAGTCACTCACACCAGAAGAGGAAAAGTATTCTTTTGGATGCAATAATCTTCTATAAAAGTGTTTGTTTGTAGAAGAAATTTCTTTCTGTTCTTTCAACCTTTTCCTATGGATGATGCTTTCAGTAGTTCCAATCCCTTGCACAGCCCTCTTCCAGGCATTTTTCCTAAATTTACAGTGGGAGAGCTCTCACCAGAGCACTCTCCTTCCCAAGACAGAAAAAGCAGAACAACCTTGTAAGATGGCATTTCTGTGATGTGTCTTGTACAATGTTTACTTGTGTATTTTACAACAGCACAACATCAGTGAGCCATGCTCTGTCAGATATTCACTGTGGGCACCAGGTCCTTTTCTGAAAACCAACTGTCTCCTCAAATACCAGGCTTTCAGTACAGAAAAAAAAACATAACCCAGCTGAATTTCTTCCTACTTTGGGGATATTTCTCTTCTTTTACAAGCAATTTGAATTCCAATTCTGCCCTCCAGTATCTTTCACATTCTCACTTGTATTTGCCAAACACCAGCTTAATCAACACACTGTCATCCTATCAGTAATATAAAATACTGAACATGACCTGGAAGGGTGTCCCACTCTATAAACAATGTGCATCCATCTTACAGGAGTCCTTGCTAAAACATGTTTCCCAAGATTGCTTATGATATTTTGTATAAAAGGAAGATAATATAAAAATCTTTCCTGTGCCCAAGATAAGACACCTGTCACACCTTAATTTACAGGCATGCTACCCTGTAATAAAAAAATGTATTGCACTGATGTGACAGGGTTATTTTCCTTGATGGGTTTGTGTTGGCTGCTGTTCATCTCAAATACCTTTCAGATTGTTAGTTAATAACTACTTACAGATTCCTTTCTCCCAAAAGTGAACTTTGACTGATGCTTCTGTCACTTTCCTTTATTATCTTTATGAAGATGGGCATATATAGCACCATTTTCCGATCTTAATGAGGGGATTCCATCTTTCCTAATGTCACTGAACATCAATCTGGGAGCAAGGAAACAAAAGATTCCAGGCAAAACCACTTGTAAAACCAAGTATTTATGGGTACCATTAATTTGTCCCAACACAAGCTGAAGTTCATATCCCATTTTGAAGGTCCTGATGGGACAAGTCTGAGCCCTCCAAGCCATGCTGCCAGACCTCAGCAGTCCCTGGGATTAGCTCAAATTACCTGTACAGACAGCAACAACTTGGAGATTTGCAGGTGCAAAGTAACATCTGCACCTTACACTAAGCTTAAATTCAGGTTTCAAACCAGCAGCACTGTCCCTCTTCCATAACAGGATAACAGTCCTGTTTGGGTGATGAGCCTTTCGTTGTCTCAGGAAGGGGTCACCTGTTATTACTAGCTTTTTCCCATGATGATGTCACTCTTTAGCTTTGAGGTACACACCTCAGTAATTTTACTGATCTCTCCAGCATCCCTGTTCATCATCTGAATGAGAGTGGGTCCAGGAAATGGCAGTCACTGTCTGCCTTTCCTCCCTGCAAAGTGCCCATTCTCTTCCCTGCTATTGGCACTGTGGCAGTTTTCTAGATCTTGCCCCTGAAGACCTCCAAATGCCTCCCAGCCGATGAAATCTCCAAGATCATTTCTGTCAGCTGAAATAACCAGTCTAAATTTATATTTCGTTTTCTGTTAGAGGATTGTTTTTGCCACCAGATGGCAACAGAAGATGGCTATGCTCGAGGAATAGTCTTGCAATACACGAAATTTGGATTAAAGCTCAACCATTTCAATAGAAAAGAGATCTGCAAGACTTCAGAAAAAAACAGAATGTCTTTTGAACCTTATGATTTACTTTCCACTTTGTATTCTAATTAACAGAATGCAAACAAATGTGGGCACTGTACATATGACTCATCCATCTAAAAGTGTCCACCTCAAAAATGATTTTCAAAATCTGTTAATCTACTGAAGCAAGAAGAAAATCTGAAATTCCTCAAAAAAAACTCAAAGAGAAAAATAACTCTCATAGAGCAAGGATATTTAACACATAAATAACAAATAACAGGATTTATACAGCAGGCAATGTATTTCTAACAAAGACCTACTACAAAGAGAAGACCTACTACAAAGGCTTCACACATTTTTGTTGCCACTGCTGTTCAAAAAAGTGTACTGCCTAATCTCAAAGAATCTAGTCATTATCTCACCTGCACAGGCAGAAGAAAGCACAGCAAGAAGAGATTGCCTATTATACAGAATGTGTGGCAGCAGAAAGAAAAAAATAAACCACACACAAAACTCACAACAAAATGAGCAATAACAAACAAAAAAAACAACAAAAACACCAACTCATCTCTCAAGATCTCAGAAATTTCAAGCCATTACCTTCCCAAAGTTTATTCAGTAGCACCACTTAAAATATCTCTTAACTGCATAAAAACTATTTAATCTTACTGCTGTATTAGGTCAAAAAACCACCAAACTAAGAATCATGCTCAAAGTTGTGAAACAAAAACTTAGAACATTGAAGAAGTTTTATGTAAAATTTAAGGAATATCAATGCAAAGGAATTAAGGAATTAAGGAATGTAAATTTAATGTAAAAATTAAGGAATACCACCATCTCACAAGCTCACTCAAAATTCTCATCCCAGGTCAGCTGTGCACCAACACTTGCATTATAAAGACACATAGAGAAAAATCCCTCTAAAATACATACTGCATTCCTGCTCCTGGAAAGCAACCATGAGTAAGAAACAGAGAGACAAGCACTCTACACACACACTGGGAACTGCTGAAATATCACAACACTGCAGCATTTTAAACAAATGCTTCCTGGTGAGAAAGCATCCTGGAGCTCCGTGGATCTTACACAGCAGCATTCAAATACTGAAAGAACCAGCATATTCTTCTGCCTGAATGAGACATTAAAGTCTCACAAAATAAACTGCCCTCACATCACATGTCTCACCCAGGAAAGAGCAGGTGGAATTCCTCCCATGCCCATCCTCTGAATAGACTAATCTATCCCAGCTCTCTTGCCCACCTTGTTAAACCTGAAGGTGGCCATCAGACAGGTTCCCAGCTGACAGCACCCTGCCCACACCCATGCCTTCTAAAACTCACTAAACTGCACCTTCCCAAGCAGGACTATTTTCTCCAAAAAATTCCCTACTCCAACCTCCTTCAGAGGCTGGGAACAACAGAGAACAAGCAGCTGTCTTTCAGAGGACTCAAAATTCTTTTTAACATCCATATTTTTACTTATTCTATGCTACTTGGTATTTCTCACATTATCAAACTCAATACTCAAAAATACTCAAAACTATTAAAGACTGACTTGTCAGTTGCAATATTTAATTGAAAACTTTGTATTTGCCTTCAATATTTCAGCAGAGTACAGTATTTGCATTGGATGTGGATTGCAAATGCCATAAAGCCATTTAGAAATTGTACTAGTACCACAAAAAAATGTCAGTGAGTAAAGGAGGTCAACAGATCACTGCAAAATAGCTTTGTACAAACTACACAGAACTTTTAAAATAGGTAAACAAAATTCTAAAAAAAATATATTCCACATCTCTCATGAGATACATTTCTTACTATTCAATTGTTTAATGTTACTCCTTGCAGGGGTAACAGCTCTTTGCCCAGACGTGTCAGATCTCTCAGATGCTGGAAGGTCCCTGATAACTCCTCACAACCAGTTACTGCTGCACCCCCTTCCATGCTATGTCCAACCAAATAATGGGTGGCCAAAGCTTTCTCTTTTTGTACAGTTTGATGTGCACAAATGTCTCCTCTGTTAATTTTCATCCCTTAGTGCAATGACTCAAATTTAAATTGAAAGTTTAACCACCTATTCTCAGCCAGTTCCAAAATGTTGCTGAAGTACCTTGTAGTCATCAGTGCATGCCTGTATAGAAAGTGCCCCCTCTCCCCCAAGGAATACTCCAACATTAAGAACAGTTATTTTTAAGAGTCAAGAAAAATCCTAGGATTAAAAATTAGTTTTGTTTACTACAGCAACAAGAAGCTGATACAGCTGTTATTCTGTAACATTTTAGGTAATTATGGGCTTCAAAGAAATCAGTCCAGCATCTGCTTCCTGTAAAAGAACACTGTGCTTCTCTAAGGAGTTTTCTTTATTTTCTTTTCTTAAAATTAGTTCACAAAGATAAAGGTGACTTAAAAGATAAAGTTACTTGGCATTTCACCACCAAAAACAACAACAGTAGAACAAAGTTTAAAGAAAGTAACAAAATTAAATTAAAGTGTTCATTTTAGAGGTCTTGGCATTTAATTCCAAACAAGAAATACACAGCATTTCCCAAAGGGAGAAATACGCCTTGACATCCAGGAAACACAAAATTAGTTCTCCTGAATTTTTAAGGTTTTTGTTGTGTTATTGAAGTTATAATGAAGTTTCAGCAGAGAAGGTACCTATATGAAACCTAGAGGCCTACCTAAAGCCAATTATACTTTGGGAACATATTAATGAGGAAGATAGCAGATAAAGAGAAGCCCTTGCAGTCTCCTTTAACCAACGCACAATGATGATTTTACAAAAGAGGTCAACACAGACCAGTCAGGGTAAGTTAAGGATGGGTGTCAATGAATAAGTATTTAACCACTTGAGGTCAGAGTGTAAGTGCTCACTTACTGACGTCCTCTCAGTTCAGTCATTTTGTTAGGACTGCAAGCACAAAGCTCAATGCCATTCTTTCTTCTGCTCTTGCATGGTGCTGGAAAAGTCAGATGAAGACTCTCCACAGCTAGGCCTTATTCATGCATTTCTGCATCATCAGTCAGAGGCCAAAAGCCAGATATACAGAAATGGCAAGTGTTCATTTCTCCAACTAAAACAAGTGTTAGTATTTAATATATATAAAGCACTATAAGTGTATTACACACTTGACAATTCTAAACTTTCTAAGCTGAGCATGCAGAAATACTGAACTCCATTGTTTTTCTTTCTCTTCCACAGTGCAAACACCATGGAAAACATCATAGAGGCACTGTGTTTTAAAAGCAGTAATTCAGAAAAAACCCTGAAGCCCAGGAAGACTGCAGTCTACCTTCCCGTTGAACAATGCAAAGACCTTCAGGAAAAAATACACACAAAAACTTAATTACAACTCACACACAGGGACAGACTAAAGTTTCACAGGGAGCTGTAATTTTATTTCTTCCCCAGTCTCATCATGGTCCCATAATTCAAAGACTCCTTTTTGGTTTTCAGTGCTGGTTGGGATATTATTTCATTTCTTTTTTACTATTTTAAGCAGAAGTAAATAGCAAACCAGTGATTTTTGTTGCTTACATTGGTTTAGAAGCAGTTTAGAAGTAACAATAACAAAAATTGGAATGATGGTGAACCAGAGCTGCTTTTATGTAGGCCAGGGAACTGAGCTACACCACAGCAGTTCAAGTGCCCCAAGGAAGAGTACAGAGTGGCAAATTCTGATAAAAGATCTCAATATATCCTACAGCTTAGTGGTACACACAAAAATATTTATATTTTTGACCAGACAAATACATAGAAGTCTTGTTTTCCCCTAATCTACCTTCTGCTCTACTTAGTGCAGTGAGCTCAACCAAAAAAGACAAGTTATGAAAACAGGCTGTGTGGAATCAAATCTGTGTGCACTGGAGCACACAGTTAAAGGTGGAAGTGCAGCAATTTTGATGTGTTAACTAATACAACTGCAAAGCTCATCAAGAAATTAGTAAATCAAAGCTAATTTCCAAAGCATATTGCATGTAATGATGTTCCTCCACTGCTTCGAGTCTCATCTTGGATTCAATTCACCACGTGCACCAGGATTTACATGTTACCATTTCCCCAGACAGGACACTGAGATGAGTTGGTCCTGAGCATACAATTTTGAAGCAGCAGGCCTTTGTTCCAGACAGCCTAGTGGCATCTTCTTTCATACTGCTTATGTGTTCTTAGGAAAGTTTTTTCTCCTGCTGAAGTACATCAGCATTTTTTCCAGGCATTGACCCAAAAAGAGGAGGACATTACCTGTTTTGGCAGTGATGAGTTGCAGGACCAATGGTCGTCTTGTCACAATTCCAGAACCTCGTGGAAGAAAATCCCTAGAAACATTAAAAAAATAGTTACTAGCCAGAAAGTAATGTGCAGTTACATAATATATTGGACTAATTTGGAACCTCCTATGTATGAAAATGGAAAGTTGGTGTGGACAGATTTATACCAAACACTCCTATAAAGTAGGGCTGTTAATTTTGGTTCAAGATAGTAGTAGGTCATTACATATTAGACAAATGTGTATTAAAACTAAATTGCTGTCTCAGGGCATTACCAAGCCTCTTCAAGACCATCACATATAACACCTCAATTTGCATGGTAGGAGTACCTGACGCCATACCCAAACTTACCCGGCCCTCTAAAATGATTCTGACATCACTGCATACTTGATTTGAAGAGGATCTGGACATGAGACTACACTACACACACACCACACCAAAGCTCTGGACAAACCAAACTGTCAGCACACTGCACCTACTCTTTTACACACTTAACTTCTGCCAGTTCAAATCCCCAAATAACTTTTCCAATAGCACATTTACCCAGAAGTTTTTCAGTGAAAGCTGAGCACCAGAAGTCCTGTGGGACAGAGGGAGAGAGTATCTTTGGACAAGAAAACAAGCAAGGAAACAAAGACACCAGCTCTATCATATCATTATGCATCCCCATGATCCTTTCTGTGTCTCTAAAGACAGGGAGAGTCCTTATGCAACTGAAAAGAAAGAAACCTAAAACAAAATAACACATCTTTCTAAGGGTCTTCCTCAGTTGCCGTACCCATTAAACATTTAAAAACTATGAGATGAGGTTCAGTGAGAGGCTTTGGAGAGTATTTGCTTCAAATAAGTGTCTCCAGAGGAATAAAATTTGGGGGTAAACAGAGTTGCACAATCAGTGTAATCTCATCAAAATCCCCTCATTTTTCCTGCCTTATAAGGGATGTTGAGTTACTCTCTTGCCTGCCTTATCAGCACTGCTAACTTACCTCTCTGGCTCAGGTGAAAAGCAATGCAGCAAAGGATTAGGGCAGGAATTTTCAGTCAAATGGTAGAGATGATCTGGGTGATTGTTGTTATACTCCTAAGTGCCTTTACAAAGGTGAGGCAGGAATGTGCAGTGTCTTTGGGAAGGATGGAGAGAAGGACAAGAGTAAAAGGAACAAAGTACAGCCCTGTCAGCCCTTTGGACAGAACTGCTAAGATAGGTCTGCTCAAGCCACTTGAGAAATCACCTCTTGCCTATAACCACTGAGTATCTTCATAGTGACTTTGCACTACTTAATGGAAGTCTGACTTTCACAGCTCCTGTAAAGGCAGCACACAAACCTGCATAGTTTAAAACAGGCCTTGAGAGTACATCTATGAAAAATAAACCACACAAATATTCAGGATATTATTTGTGCAAATCAGATAATATTAGGTCTGAGCAGTCCCAGGCCAAGCCAGGCTCAGGAATGCTACAGCCAACATATTTCCACAAGCAACAAGGTAGCAACACTTTGGCAGAAGAGAAACACAGTAACTCTATCTGTGATATGAGCACTGGAGGTTTCCTTCTCAACCCAACATCTGGACATTAAAACAAACAACCAACAACAACAAAAAAAACCCAACAAACAAACAAAAAAAAACCCAGGAACCAAAATATATGCAAGCAGATCTAAGGCTCTGAGGAACAAGATCAGCTGTCAGTTGTGCCCCGCACCACTTGAGATCTCCCAGCATTTTGAAGGAAACTGTTAATTTCTAGCTGAACTGTGTTTCCCTTCCTCAGTACCTGTTAATGTGTGCTCACAGTGTGATGACTCTGCAAGCCAAAGCACATCATGAAAGGGGAGGCTGTTCAAACCAAGCTAGCTCATTAACTTCCCTACTCAAACATAGACCGGCCGGCAGAAGCACAGTTAATCAGGAATTTAAGTAATCTCTAAAACAAAGGTACTGCAAAAACATCAGGTGTACTGATGTAATCTGATGTGATGCTTTATAAAACTTGAGACAGCAATAGGAAACAAGAATTGGGTTAAAGAGATGCCAAAGGCCCTCAAATAAACCTATCATAATTTCAGTATCTACTAATGGAGAGAAAGCTGCCCCTCAATGAACATCTACTGATATTTTCTCATGAGGAAACAGAGAAAATAGTAATGGGAGCATGGTCATTCTTCTCTATGCACTGAAAGGACAGTAGCCCATGAGGTAGCAAATGCCTATTAAGATTACAGTTTCATACACTGGTTTTCAAGCATTTAATATCTGTTGTTTAAAAAATACATATTTTTTTCATTAAGAAGTTAAAATGACTTGTCACTCAGGACAAAGTGATCACCCAAACCAGTGACCTCTACAGCACCACAGGACACAGGAAAATCCTTCAGAGAGTCAAAGGCTGAAAAGATTTATTGATTTTCTGCTTCAGACTAACCACGTTCAGCGATAAAGAACACTGCATTAATGCAACTCCCAGTGTATACAATGCTGACCTTTCCTCAACAGCAAAATTACAAAGAAAGGTAAGACAACAATTTTCCTTTAGCACATCCACGTCCAAAAGCAATGGCATTCTTTAACCCTGTCTAATGAGCTGAACTATTTTCTGTTCAAGCAAACATCAGCAGAGAGAGGTTCCTGCTTGGTGAGAGGGAGAGCTGTGTTGATCACACAACCAACTAAACAATGCAGCAGCAGGAAATAAAACTTCTGCTACAAATGCACAGTTTGAAGAGGGGAAAATGTCGAAAAATGAAGGTAATGGAGGTCACAGCAAGAGTTCAGGAGAAAATTTCCTCTCACCACTTAACCACTGATTGCGTGTTTTACCTCTATGAAAGAGACACTGACGTCAATCTGCCCACAAGGATTGGGGATTTTTTTTTTTTAACATTTGAAATTTCAGCTTCAGCCAAAAGGCATCGACACCTGTGTGCATTCTCCATACAGCTCAAATCAGATGTTACACATAAATCCATAAACTCTACTTCCAGAAAAAAAAGCAATTTTTTAACCACACACAGAAATGTAAGTCAAATCTGAAACAAAGCTTGCACTTCTTTAAGAAAAGCAACATAGTAGCACACTATAATTTGACAGTAACGGACTCTGATATCCACAGGACAGGATGCAGGTCCTCTTCTCCCCCCCTTGGAACAGAAAACATTCTCTAAAGGGTTTGTTAGTGGTGCTGAACAAAACCACTCTGTATTAGAAATGTCCCCACAACTCATACAGGTAGCAGCAACAGCAAGAAATACAACAGGAATGAACAAGTCAAGTCTCAAAGGTTCCTTCTGACCAAAAGGATAGTGCCCCTCCATGTCCTGATGGCAAACCCTAACATTCTTCTAAGGACAGACTTGCGAGAGCTGCTATCCACACCTCTTGGTTAGCATGTACACATTTGTTAGGTTAGAGATGGGAGAAAAAACTCACATCAGAGTTGAAGAGCTGCAAAGAAATCCATCTATGAAAATATTCATGCCTGAGAATTTGTGCTCAAAGACACCAACAAGGGGGAGAAAAGGCTGTTTTTGTGGTGGGGGGAGTGAACCTGGGAGCACCTGTATGCACAACTTAGAGGATCACTTAACAGTGATAAGGTGCAGGAAAGAAGAAACACATTCTGCAAGAATAAAGCTGGGCATTAAAGCCCTGCTCCTTTAAGAGACATTCATCCTGCATTAGGATTCCAACTACTTTTACATCTCTACTCTCAGAGCATTTTCAGCACAAAGCACTGTGCTGACAGCAGCTGTACTGGCTCAGCAGCAACGCCACAGTGACAGGACAGTCCATCAGCAAGGCCTGGCCAGTGCTGAATATATCAAATGCAAATAAGAGGCAAACAGCCAGGTCTGCCAAGACATCCCTTCAGGAACTCGTCAATCTTAGAATGCACTCAGCTGTAAGAATATCATTAAATACTTTCAAGAGCAAAATATTTTCAGGGCCAAAAAATTTTTACCCTGTAAAATTACTCATGTCTTACAGCACAACACAAGCTGTGCTGTCTTCACTCTCAAGTACTGCTCATTTCCAGTATCTGAGATCTGGACAAGTGTATCTACTAAGTTTGGTGCCTAGTGCTTGTTTAATGCAGAAAGGAAAAGATAATAGTTTGAATTTTACTTGCTAAAACTCCGGTCTCAAATTGATGCCACTGGATGGTGAAACAAGTTATCAAGGGCCATACCAAGGGCCAACACTTTAGCGGTTTGTTATTATAATAACAAGTCAGTTTGGGCTCTAAGGTGAAAAAGTATTTAGACAACTCATTAATTGAAGAGTCTCATGGAAGGGCAGACAATTTCAGGAAGGGCAGAAACTGTAGCGAAATGCTGAAAAGCAAACTAGGCAGGGGCTCCTGCAGTGAGGTGGTCTCATTATAATGCATGACTGCAGTTTACAAAGGAAAAAAACACATCAAACAAATAAAACACAAACATAATGTATTCCAGGAGGATTTCCACGTAGAGTATAAGAGTTTCCATTTAGTAGATGTCTAGCACACTAACAGTATTTATTACATAAAAAAAAAAAAAAAAAACAAAAAAAAAAAACCCAGAAGAATCCACAGTTTGTGTGAAAAGTGATGACACATCACCATTTAAAACTTATTTGTAGTTTCAAAAGAGTAACTTAAATTTGCTTTTCTTTGCCAGCATAGGAGTGAGAAATGTTCTGTGTTTTGATCAGTTACATGGTCAGTATCACACAGGATAAATGGCAATCAATTTACATGAATAGCAATATAATTAATTCATACAAAAACATACGGGGAGTCCAGGAAATAAAATAACCTATGAAAATGTCAATGATTACACAGTAATTGCATTAATTAAAGAGCTACAAACAATTCAAATTGATAGTGATGAATAGTTTAAAAAATCAGAATTGCCTACAAAGAAAAAGCCTCCACATTTTTCAGGAAGGGTAGAAACATGCCAGGCTCAGGGCAAGAACCAGAGTTCTCTTACAGAAAACCAGAAATGACCCATCTATTTCATTCTGCCAAACAACATTAGCAATGTCATGAAAGTTCTCCCACTAACACAAAGTCCATCCCAAGACTCTAAATTTCCCTCAAATGCAGAAAGACCATGATCCATCAGCAGCTAATATAAACAACAGTGCATTGGTAGCACTCCCCACAGGCTTTTATTCCCAAGTTTTGCCAAGGAATGCACACAGCTTTAATTGCAATAGAAAGCAATTACGCCCAACGTCAAAGTTTTCCCAGGCCTTTTTCCAACAGTGTTTATTGTTTTATACAACTCCAGCCTGGCACACCAGGAGCACTTGTGGCCCATATTAGTAGCTGAATGACAATATCTGTGCAAAAGACCACACAGTTTCACAGGAATACTGACACATGTCCATACAGTATCTCCAAGTTCTGTGGAAAACACACGCAAGCACTGAAAAAGCTTTCATTTTAGTTCCATTTCTCATAGTTAGCCTCAAAGCAAAGTACTAAAAAAACTCAAGAAACAGGAAAAAACATAGTCCAGTGTAAGCCTGAGGAAGAGAGGCATTAAAAATTTCTAACTTCTTTCATCAGGTTTTAAAAACCCATAAACCAAATCCAGCTAATTTTTAACTGGAGAACTCTTAATGCTAAAAATATACATCTGCAGACCTATTTTGCAGATGTGTTCGTTCTATCTCACCTGCTCCTGTGTTCACCAATGCCTCCAAGGACCCAGCAGCAGATTCTTCACTCACTTTTAATTCATTACAAAGCCAGGTATGTCCAAGAGATGGAAAATGTACTTGGCCTTTATGCAGAGGCCTTCTTAGGAATTAAGTCCATGAGATGTGTCATCACTGACACAAGACACCACTATATTTATTCTTAGTGGCTTTGGAAGCACATATTTTCTACCCTTCAAGTGACAGTACAATGATAACCCTAGGACATGTTTTCAAGAAGTCTCAAAAGCCTTAAGGCACTACCTCAGTTGTGCTTTGGTGTTCTCAACTGTGTGCTTTTTTTTAATTCTGTAACACAGTAGTGTTTCTACATGACACTGATATTTGGTCATCTGTGTTGTTCCTCATCAGCTCCAAGTACAGAGACCAGTTCTTACTGTCAGTCCCCACTTGATCCCTCACCTCCTTTCATTAGTTACAGAAGAGTAAATGGTTTTTGTTTTGGCACAATGCCTGTCAATCAAGAGTCTTCCACAGCTTTGTTCAATGGCTGTAAAACCTTGGCCTAATATAATGGACCTTACAGCTTCGAAGATATACAAGACAATTAATCCGCTTTATTGAAGACCAATGATACCTATCTTAATTAGGCCTACCAGGCATGCTGTGAATGCATTTCAGAGGCTGTGGATTTTTAGTGATCTCAGATATATCAGCTCCTAAGGCTTTGTACCAACCTTTCCGGTATTTTTTTTTTGAAACCACATAGCATAGATGGCTGGTGCTTAGTTCATGTTTGGTCTCAGTTTGCAGCAACCATTCTTTCAAGGTAAATCTTCCCTCAGCTGATGGATCATTTTAATTAATTTTGTCAATCAAGCACAGTCTAATTCCCAGGAGCAGTAACTACACATTGCAGCCCATGCAGTGTGTCCAGGTCTTTAGGGGCAAGAAACAGAGTATCCAGACACCTCACGGCTTTCAACTCTCTCTTCCTCTCAAGCAGGGTACATAAACTCGGTGTTTTTGAGAAGCCATTTTCCAACCCGTCAACGTCCTTCACCACCACTGCTGAACTACTGGACCTCAACACCCGAGCAGGGAAACCTATTATCCTATCCATCACTTTCAAGTAAGAACACAGGGTGAATTAAGAAAAATAAAAATTAAAGTGTTGAAAATCTTACACAGCACTACAGCTAGCAGCCTAAAATGTCTCTTTGGGTCTCTTTTCCCCCACTCCTTTATGAAATTGAGACCAACTATAAAAAAAAAAAAACCCAGAGGGCAATGGAAAAAAAAAATGTCTACCCAAAAAGACCCAACTATGGGAATATCTGAGTGTTGATTCAAAATATGACAAAAAGGTATTTTTTAAAATTCCTTGAAAAACTTCAAATAAGCTGGCAAGGGATTCCAGTCACACTTGCTGGGCACCTCCATAACAAATATGCTCAATGGCAGTGCTAAGGCACCACTAAGGTGATAAAGGAAAGCTTGAGATTTCCTCTTCACGCACAAGACTGGAAAGAGAGCAGGCTTAGAAATCCCTGTTATTAAACTTCTCTTGGATTGGAAGAAGCTTTCTGTAAGTAACAGCAGCATTTCTGCCCAACAAGTGCCAGAAATTATTATACCTCCCCCGTTAGGCACTATAGGGCTATGAGAATATTAGAGTCAGAAATTACTCTGGTCCCAGTGATAAAGTCTTCCCTTAAACATAATTAGAATCAACAGATTCTCCAAAGTAGGGGCATTAGAACTCAAGTCAAGGCACAGACCTTCTCAGACCAAGTTGAATGCTGTATTTTGACAACAGTGACAGTACCTCACATCACATTTCCACACAGAAAAAGGCAAGCTCACTGTTCACCGACTCAAGGCTAGAAAGTGCACTTCCTAGTATGCAAAAAATTGTCTTTTACATGATAGAAAGTTTTAGAATTTCAGTAATGCTTACAGGACTGCAAACTTGCCATACACAGGCGTGAAAACCTGCCAGGCAAAAGCCCAGGAGTGTTAGATGAACAGCGCTCTGTTTGCAGTGACTGTGCTGGACTGTGGGCTCGCTGGATGAACAGAGCAGGGAGCTGCCAACGTGCAGGCTCATGGGCAAGGCACGGTATGCACGACGCATCTGTCCTCCCTGGCAGCCAGCCAACACTTTGCTGCATCATCCTAATTCCATTTGTGAAAATGCCCTTTTTCCTCTTTCCCTTTTAAGATTTTACAAAAGCTTCTGCTATTTCCTGCCCAACGGTGCTCTCCATCAATTCCAAGTGCTGGTGGAAGGGGGAGAAAGGAAGCATAAAATACAAAGAAACTCCAACAATTCTCAGAATTTTAGTGTCAGAAAGAATAAAGGAGACTTTGCAGGACAACCTACTCTGCCTAATCAGATATGTTTGTTTTTAGGAAAGGACTCATTTGCATAGGATGCTGGTGCATAAAAGCCCATCCATTCTCAGGACGAATACTAATGTAGCAAGATTCTGTATCTCAACACAAGAAACAAACAACAAAAATTGTCTGCTCACTTCAAATTGTTGTCAGTGCTCTAACTAGACCCTGGCTGTTTGGGTTTTTTCCCAATCACTTCCAGCTCCCAAATGCTATTAATGATGTTTCTTTAGAAAGATTTGAGTAAAAAGTTTTCCTCCATAATATAACCAGACATAAACAAAAATCTGACTGAACGGGTCAGAAAGAAAACATGTCCCACCAATCCAGGCATATTAGCTACATGATGTTAACTACTCCAGAAATACTTGTATTTAGCAAATAATTCACCTTTTGACACTCTGTCAGGACAAATCTTTTAGATATTGTGAATTCCAGTGTTGTTACCAAAAACCCAGAAAAAATAAGCTGCTGCTCTTCCTCCCAAATCCCACTGTCCTGAACTAGGATCCATCAGTACAGACTTTTTAAACAGTAGCACAGTATGCAATCAGCTGTGATACATCCTAGTAAAATCAAAAAAATTTTGCCTCTTCAGAAGCATTGTGAAAATACAGTTTTCTTTTATGGTAGACAAGGTGTCAAACTGTACAATTACTTTTTTGGTACAATACAAGTCATTTCAGATCATTTTGCAGTGCTGGAATGTAACTGAATTCAATTCTTGTACTCCCTCTGGAATGTATACACAGTGGGAACTGCAGTATAAAGAGAGCGCATTTATTGACAGGAAGACAACTACAGAAGGAAGGGGGAAAGGAGATTGTTTCCAAAACAAGTCATCCAAGTTTCTCAAACACCTTCTCTTCCCTAGTCATTTTATCCTTTTATACCTGCTCATTTATCCTTCTTTGAGCCTGTGGTATGTGCAAAATAATATATTGTCCAGGACAATGTAAAGTCTGTTTAGCTCAACAGAGAAATTTAATATCAGCCATGATCTCCCATCTCTCTGCTCACCAGAAACTGAATTATTACCACAAGAAAGATTCTTCTTAGTAGTCTGACTAAAAGAGTAATTTGTGCTGCTACTTCCCAGAACAATAACAAAGTCATTAGGCTGCAGGTCTCAGTCCAGACTCCTTCCCAGATCTGACAGACACCGAGGATCTTCTGTCAACATTTGTTTAGCACCTGAACAAACGAACAGGTGAGCACACAAGGGCACAACACTGCCTCTGATGGATTATGCCAAAATTTCTTCAGCAGCTTCCAGCTCAGCTGATGAGCAGATCTGAAATAGAGCCCATCTCCCCACTGTCAGGCAGCAGAGCACAGAGATGTCTCTCAGCGGTTCTCATCCTTGCCATGCAGAGCCCTGCCTGCTGTCTGCAGGTGAGTTACACACAGGCAGCTTCAGAGCATCCTCTAGAGCTGAGCACCACTGAATGTGGACCGTTTCAGGCATCTGCAGTGTAGAGAGTAAACAACAGACCAAGTGCTTAAGGTTACTTTAATGATCTCATCTATGAGGGCTGAAATCTATCTGTTTTACAGCAAAGAGTAAATCTCCTGCACACCTGAACAACAAAATCTTGGTGATTTTGCACAGGAGCTAGGATGCAGAAATACCATGCTAGGTACTGAATTAAAGGCATAATTTCCACATGCAAATTATAAAACCTGACATTATCAGTAGACACTGGGTTTGAAAACCTCTCTTATCTCCAGCTACCTCTCCTTTACATCCCAGAGGCTATCACAGACAACAGTGCTTGGCAGTACATCAAAGCCCAGCACACAGTTAAATGGGATTTTGCTCCTCTCTAGTTCAATAATGCTGCTTTGTTCATCTCGATGCAACTTGATGAAGAAAAAGATGCAAGGTCACAGCTAAATAATGCTCATTTCCTCAGCATATTTATACTACAGACATATAGCATTAAAGGGATTCCCTCCCAGTAGCCTGTTACACATTCACAGACTTCTATTCACCGGGAAGCCTTATGTACAAAACCCCCCCAAAACAATGAAAAAAGCAAACCAGAAATAGCAAAAACGTCTCTTCCCCTCATGCTTGCAATCTAGGCACTGTTTGAGAAACTCATATATATTTGGAGGAGCATCATCAATTTGCTCAGTGATCAAGGGAGGGAAGGCAAACCACAAACATGATCTCTCTCAATGACTAAGCTGTTAGAGGTACAAACTAAACACCAGTAAGGCTCCCTTTTTGGGATGAGGAAACACTGCTTCATCTCAGCTGTTCAAAGCAGAATCCAAAACTCAGTTTTGGTTCCACACAAAAATCTAAATCAGCCATCACTCAAACAAGATAAATGCACAACAGCAAGTTTTGGACAACAATCACAGTTATCCCACACTGATTTTAAGATTATATGCCACCAGAAAGAAGCAAGTCAAAAATAAAGGAATAAAAATCTATATTCTACATACAGTTAAAGCATGTGTGGACGCAGCTGCAGGTAATGTAAAAGCAATTTGAGGCCATACAGTAAAGAGTGGCAGAGAGCAGTGTCCATACTTCCATGACTTTGCTGCAATCCATGGCAGCATCACTCCCGATGTTCACTGGTGAATGTCCAAACAATCACATTGCTAACATCTATTTATCTAAGCTGGAAATCCTTGTTTGCTATTTTACCTACACAGGAAAGTGACATAAGCTTGAAACATCAGCAGCAGTGCCCATCAAGAAACAGCAAGACAAAAAAAGTGCTGGTTATTTGTTGATTTCAACACTACAAAATCCCAGGTGTGGGGTCCTTCCTAAGGGCAGTGAAAAACAGGATTTATAATATTATACAAGAATCTAGAGAGCCAGACAATCTGTTGAACTTTCAGAAGTCTCTGTATATTAAGAACCAGGAAAGTTTGGATGAAATTAAGTAGGTACCTATGGGCTAAAAAAAAAAAAAAAAAAAAAAAAACAAACCCCCCAAAAAAACAACAACAACCAAAAAAAACAACAAACCCAGCCCACAAACCTCTTCTGAGATGGTTGTTCTCCTTTGAAAATTATCAGAGTGCAGCCACCTGGAGTACCTTGATGGATTGAACTCACAGTAACAATTGTCACTGAATCTGTAGCACTGATTTCTCACAAGGCACTCGAAACCAGACTGGGGTTTTTTTTGAACATTGCTTTTTGCAGAGGGTTTTGAAGTTTTTCTGAAGTCTAGAGCTCAGACTTCAAATACTACACTTGCGTTCACTAAATGCTACAATATCCCAATAGGACATAGCATGCTGAATTTATAGTAAGACTATGTATTCTCACAGGTACACTTTACAAAAGTGTGAAGTGTTACTTATTGATTTAACATCTCTAAACTGCTTCATACACTGAAGTTAAATGCCAGAACATTGGTCAGATCTCCCTATGCTATGCCTGCCTCATGACAGAGTATAGCTTTTCTTAATGGGCAGAATTTAAATGCCAAAAATAAGACAGAAAAATCCTCGAAGTAATTTTAGAGGAAAAAAATTACATGTAGGTGGTGGTAAAAAAATCAGCATATTTGTTTGCATGTATGTTTTTTAATACACATTTCCTTTACTTTGTATATATCAATTCTCAAAACTTGGGGAAAAGAAAAGAAATTTAGGTCCACTATGGAGTTATTCAATGTGTAAATGCAAAAACTTATTCAGGGAAGAAACCCAAATGAGCCACTGTCTCATTTGCTGCTGTTTCTAATTAATGAAATACCCTGAAAATTCTTGCTTTAGTTGCACCAGAGTATTTTGATAATTAGGCTAATACACTCAATACTGTACTCAAAGCTGTACAATGGTTTAATTAGCCAGGAAAAGGAGTGGCTGACTCTCATTTCCAGAAGATCCTTAAGATTAAAAAAGAATACACAGCACCACATTTCAGTTTGTATCTCAGTTTGTATTCAGTTTGACTGCTTAGCTTTTTCATCTCTGTTTCACAAAAGAGATTTTCTGTAAAAAAGTTTTTCTGTCAATCCCTAGTAACTAAAAGAATAAAATACCTGCACCAATCTTAATACATTTCCCCCAGGAAGCATGATTCTAAATACGTGTCTACATTCTTCAGAGAAATTTTCTGCTCTAGCAACCAGAGTTAAAGTCCCTTCTCTTCTCCTAATGACTCAACACAGTCTTTTCTCAACCACCATCTCAGGCAGAAAAGAATGAGCTGAGCACACAAGGAATAGTAATTTCAAAAAGAAATAATCAGTACACATGTCATAATAAATTGCTCTACTACATGCAGTGGTCCTAAGATTACCAAAAGCAGATCAAAAAGCTTCAAAGCTGAATTACACAGTCAGATCTTAGGCTCCTAAAATGGAAGTGCCTGTTTGATTATGACTGACAGGCTTACAATCAAGAGTTCACATCTCTTATAAAACAATTATTTGGCCACATGCAATTTATATTACATTAAGCAGGAAGGGAAGTGAAGAGCTTTCAAGTTGGAAACCTAATTATTAAGTTCTTGCCATGTTTAAGGGTAAAACAAGGTTCTGATTTCTGAAGAAGGAGGCCCTGAGAAGCTAGCTTGCTATCTGTGCCTTCAGTTATCTGAAAAACCCATTTGGATATATATGAAATAATAGAAAGTGCTTTCTCTCCAAATAATGTTTACAGGGATTGCTTCCTGCCATTAATTTTTCTTTTAAGTAACCCCATTATTACCAAAAGCGAGTTTGAAAAGCACAAACAATGTATGAGCTCATGGCCCTGTACTGCTCTGGTGCATAGGAGTAAGAGAGGCCAAGTGCCTTCTCCCACTGGCAATCTCCTGGTATTTGTTGTTTGACTCCCCTTTGTGTTTTTGAGCCACTCTCCAATCAACCTCTATGAGATTTCATTAGATCCTTTGCTTCAAACACCGGCATTACATTTTATGGGCACATTTACTCCTGTTACAAAGAGAAGCAGAAGGAGGTAGGAAGAACATTTGCTCTTCAGACAATTTCATTTCCTCAAACATACACCATGAGCTCCTGTTATGAACACATGAAGGTCTAACCCATAAATGGAAATGACTGCTGTCCTCAGGTGCTCTCCGGAATCTCTGTTTCCATCTAAATATAACCAGAATCCTGAGAGGAAAACCTTCACACACAGTCCTTGACTACCAAAAGAAACTGTCTCCTTACAGACAGAGAAGCAGTATGCAAAGAGGAAACTCCCCAAATTCCTCAGGGGATGCTAATCCAAATAGCAGCAATGATGGACACATTGGGAGATTTGGCACTGCCTCATTCCAGCTTAGTTCAAAGCCAGCCTGCGAGACAAGCAGTTTTGGGTGTCACACAATTACTGCAGCAGGCAAACATGCAGAATCCATCCTCAATCAACACCACCACAATGCAAAACACATGTGAACTAACCCCAACATATTCCCTGTCTGCTGATAGTCACTAAGAATCCTGTGCACACCTAAACAAGCCTTAGTGCTACCCTGGAGAGAGTGATGGATATGTGTCATTCAGCAACTTCAGAAAGAACAGGACCTGGCTCCCACTTCCAGGCCATCTGCCATCCCATAGAACTGTTGCCAGCACAAATCGCTCACAATCCTCCAGAAAAATTATGGCAGCTCATAAACTACATGGTGGATAACGCTGCATAGCCTAACATGGTTCCTAGGACCCATAAAGAAGCTCCAACTCTTGATACCACCCGCAAGTCAGAAAATAGCTTCTACTGTTCAAGTGCAAAAAAAAGTAATCTTTTTGCACAACCTAAGACCCTGTGGAAGACTGAAACAGGCACGGTGCCATAGTGGCTACAGACAGCAGGGAATAACAACCTGATCCTAGAGTTAAGAACCACCTTACCAACCTCACCACAGCTCCACTGACAAACACAGAGGTTAACAACCAGCAGGATGTTTGTAGCAATACCCTGCCTTTCACAAGGAGGATATCATGCCTTCCTCATACCAATTACGGCTATTCCTGAAGAGGAGAGACCTTGAATGTCTCTCTGGAGGCTGAGTTCAAAATCTACTAATAATAATGAGTCACGCGGTCAAAAAAACCCAAAACTAACACAACAAAAAAAAACTACAACCACAAAAAAATCGAAACCAAAAAAAACCTAAACAAAACCCAGGAGAATTAATGCTCAAACTTCAGAGCAATGCAAGGACTATTTTATTTTGATGTTAATTTCAAAGCTGTGTTACAATTAGTTAAAGTTGGCCCTATGATTGTCAGAGGTCACGTAATGGACCAGTAACAAAGAGAAATGAGCACAGCATGGCTCTACAGGGAGACTTGCTACCTCTACAAGCCATATTAAGACAGATGTGGATGAAACAAACTTGTCTGCAGAGAGCAGCTGCATTATCCCATAAAAACAGGAATATCCTATGGCTTACTAAAAAGAGACACAGGCCATTTGTCTGCTGATCTAACAAGCAAAATCCTCTTCCGATCTCGTGGATGTTTATTAATCTCATTCTGAGGCCTCACAACCAAGTTCTCACAGCTTAGCAAAGGCACATCTGCTGACCACACATACTCAGTCTGGAGGAAAGGCAAAAGCAAAATATCATTGCTCAAGTCTCGTGGAATAGGTTTGAAGCAATGCATTTTAATGTCATTTTTGCAACAGGCTCTAAGGTTGCAAGTAGGGAGGTACTACAGATCAGTTCATACTGAATCTCAAGAAGTTACTGCATACAACGACGATGTGGAACTCTGAAACCAGGTTGAAAGAATCCAAATTCCAAATCGCATGTGACAGAGACATTTCAGTGTTTCACAGCAGTCTGTAATCTCTTCTCCAAAGGGACTCTCTTGCAGTGTCTGCAGGCTGCATGAATGAAAAAAGTTATTGCCCTTAGCTCTCCTTCACAATTCTTCCTAAAAGTGCCCACGTCTCACTTGTGCAGCCAGTTCCAGCCTCTTGTCCAAACAGGCCAGATCAGCACAAACTGCTCATCTGCACCTTTTGCTCCAGCCAGGCACATCCAGGCAGCTCAAAAGAACAGCTCCACCTGGGGAGCAGATGGAGCAGATCCCTCTGGCAGCAGAGCAGTAACAAGCATCCGGGAGCAGTATGATCTTCCATCAGCTGCATCCAGAGACCGACACCAGCCCACAGCCCACCTCATTTAGCCCCGACCCCAGAGACCAAAATATCCTCATTGACAAGAAAAATTAAGATGCTTTTTCCCCTCAGCACACGTGCTTTGTGCAGCTTTGCGGACACATAGCTCAAAAAGTCAAAAGGTTACCAAAATACTTTTTAAGGACTTGTTTAAAGAAAAGAGTAATAATTTGATGGCCAATTCTGCTTTCTGAGGATATCATTCATGTTTTCCGAACTCGAGAGATTTTGTAGTAATGTCAAAATCAGTGGTTAGCCACAGTCTTCAAGGAGAAAGAAGAGGCAGAACTGACATTTAACACAGTTCTGAAGGAGAGATGAAGAATCACTAGACAGTATTTTTATACTGCGTATGGAGAGCTATTGCAGTCTGATACATGGCCGGGTTATGGAGTGCCACAGAATTTAATATTACCTTCGGTGAACATCATCGCACATGAAAGACCCCCAATCACCGACACACCACAGCATTTCGACCCTATAATCCTGACTAGGATCGCAGCTCCGATGCAGGAGCATCCCCTCCCTCGGGGAGCGCGCAGCTATTTGCGGCAAACGCAGCAGGAACTTCATCAAACAGTCCGTGAAGCTCATGTTTACCTCGGGACGTCCCCAGAGGCATTGCCTGGCCGTCAAAAAGCACCACCTAAATCGTCAGGCTTCCCCTTTTCCTGTCAGTAATTTTTTAGAAATGATGCGCACGTTGGACTTGACGATCTTGGAGGTCTTTTCCAACCTTAATGACTCCGTGTTTCGAATACTCACAGGCGCGTTGGGATGGGATGAGAGGAATGAGCCGCCCAGAGCCAGCACTCCACCGAAATTAGGGTTTGGGGTTTTAAATACCCTGTTCCCCTCAGTCAGCGGTCACCCACACACACGCAGACACGAACCGGGCACAGGAACGCGCTCGCACCGAAGCCGCGGCGGCTTCCCTGCAGCGCGCACAACACACCACAGGCGCTGCCGGGCCAGGGCCCGCCTCGCCACCCCCAAGGCACCGCAGGGGGGAGGGACGCCGAGCATCCTTGGTGGGGACCGAGCACCCACGGTGGGCTCGGAGCCGGAGCTGTCCCCCTCGAGCTCCCCCAGAAAACCCTCCTCGCCCATTCCCGCCCGCCACCGGCCCCCCTATACCCGCCGCTATGAGGGGGGGCGCGCGCCGCGACCGTTGGGAACGGCGCGCGCTCCGGGCTGTGTGAGGGGAGCGGGGGGTGCGCTGGGGTGCCGTGCCCGCCGGCCCTCACCTGGAGACGCAGTTCTCCAGCACGGAGCTCTTGCCGGCGCTCTGCCCGCCCACCACCGCGATCTGCGGCAGGTCGAGCAGGCAGTTCTGGCCCAGCGCCGCGAAGGCATCCTGCAGCCGGTTAACGAGCGGGATAAGTCCCTCCATCCCACCGCCGCCTCCACCTCCTCCTCCGCCCGCCGCCGCTGACAGGTAACGGCCGGCGCACTGCGCATGCGCTCCTCCCTCCGCGGGGCTGGGGGCGGGGCCTCCGGGGAGGCCACGCCCCCTCCCGTGCGGGTCCCGGTGCGGGTCCCGCGGTTGTCCCAAAATCCGTTCTTCCCCCCGGAGTGCCAGAGGTCAGTCCACACATTGCGCCGAGGGGTTTGATTTATTTATAGTTCTGCGCAGAAAGAGGGCTGGGTGGCAAATCCATAAAGCCAGCACGACGACTATCCAAAGTTTTCCATTTTTGTGGATTTTAACAAGCCAAGGCACTAATGTTTATTTGCTACAAGTTATCTAGTTTGCTTATTAATTAGTATTCTATCTTCTGTTGGCTAATGATCCTCTTGCTTCCAATGCTAATTAGTCAGCATGTTCAGTCTTTCTCTTTAATCAGTGGGTTTTTTGGGTTAGTGATCAGTGAGTCACAATTTGCTCCTGCCAGAATTACCTCTTACCCAATCAGAGCTGATTTCAGCACAGTTGCTCAGTTGTTTTTTATTGATTTCTTGTGGCCCCTAAATTCTGCATTCTTTGTGTCCACTACCACTGGTACACCCTTCTTCCCAAGCTTTGGTAACCTCCCCCTAGGTCTGAGATAACTGAAACATGTCGAGCTCTAAACCTTAACAAGGCAATCCTACCGACAAGTAATGTCTTTCTACCAACTGGACAGCACTTAGAGCCTGCTTGTTAGGGATTGTTTTTTCACAGACTGCCCAGAGAGAGTGTGGAGTCTCCCTCACCAGAGATAATCCCAGAACCGACTGGATACAGTCCTGTGCCTGTGCTCTGGGATGACCCTGCTTGAACTGGCAGGTTGGACCAGATGACTCCCTGTGCTTCCTTATAACCTGCACCATTCTGTGACTCGGTTCCTGCCCAAGGACAAGGTGACCTCGGTGCTGGGACACTTGGACATGAGGAGCACGGTTCACCCAGCTCCATGTACTGACCATGAGACCATCATGCTGCCCCTCTCCCCTGAGAGTCCCAACTCCAACTGGCCACCCCATCCTGCCGGTGAAAAGGGCTGTGGCAATGCTCAGGCACAGGCAGGAGTGCTGCCAGGGTCAGACACATTCACTGGAGCCGAGTCAGGGCAGGCTGGAGAAGCTGGGTCCGGCAGGGCTGGCAGCAGGTGGATGACTCAGGAGCAGGCTGGGAAGCAACATCAAGGTCCAAGCCATGTTACTGCAGCGGGTTCAATTTAAAATGCACACTGAGGCTGAGCTAAAAGCTCAGGCACACAACAGAGAGGAGATTTGTCTGTGATTACTGGCAGCAGTCATACCATGAAAATATCCAAAATACAGGCTTTGGAGTCCTGCAGCAATAAAAGTTATCCTCACTATTAAACCAGACACTGGCCTTGCTCAGCATGAAAAGCAAAACAAAAGGGAACTGTGAACATCCCGCAGGCTGATGGAGACTAACAATCTGGAGAATTATCAAAACTTCTTGGCCAGAGCTCTCCATAAGTGTAAAAAATTACTCTCTGCAACAGACCGACTTACAACTCAGGAAACAAGTAACAGTTTTTAATCAGCATAACAGAGAGATGGCTTCTCCTGGCCACTGCAGTTAGATCACAGCCTCTGGGAAAACCCTTGCCATCATTTCTGTCTAGTTGGGAGCCTGGGAGTTATTGACATAATTATGCCAATTAGCAGCATGATTATTTCTTTCCCCACTCCTAGACGAGCAGGCTATGCCAGGAGGCACTAGAGTAGCTGCCTGGCCTTCATTTTTTTCTTCACACACTCCAGTTCATGGGTTTCTACGGAGGCTGGAAGTTGGGAAGAACAGTATCACTTTGTCTGAGTGCCTGAGCACTTTGGGCTGCCCCCATGAAATAATTAAGATCCGTAGAAGAGCAGCCTGGCCCTAGGAGTGCATCTCCACAGGAGACAAATGAAGATTGAGAAAGGTGCGATGCCTGGTGAGCAGCACTATGCACACCTTCAAATTAATAACCCAGGGAAATGTCCTTTCTGTGAGGTCTTTAAATTACAGCTTTGTCTGCCTCCATGATTAAAATAAAATATATTAGGAAAACAACTAAGATTAGGAAAAATTTTAATTATTCCCCCAAGTCTGGGAAATTTCCAAACCAAACATTTTTGTCTTGTAAAGCAGAGTTAAAGCCACTGAGTGCCCATATTCACCCTGCAATTCTATCACTTACAAAAATCCACTGTCCCCCCTCCCCAAAAAAAGCCACAAGAAGCCAAGTATAGATTTCCCACCTTCTGGAAAAAACACAAACAAATTCATTATGGATGCTTGTGTTATCATGAGAGGATTTTCTTGTTTTTCCAACAACTCCAAGAGAGTAAAGGAGAGAGGAGAGGCACCTGAGCATATCTTCAAGTTTCTACTTTTCCTGACTTCTCTGGGTAGCTTGTTCCAAACCCCCATGCAGAGCGCAGCCTATCTTTCTGAATTTACCAAGATTCAGAGTGGCTAAATTGAAGGAAACAGGGGTACTATTAGCAAAGACCACTGCAAAGCTTCTTGTAACAAATAACTCTGAAATACAAGACCCAAATCAGTGTCAGGGAGCCATGCAAGAAATTGATTTTTGGGGGAGCAGTAGGTGCAATCCCCAGGAGCAGAGAGTTGCACTGCTCACTGGTTAACCAGCTAAACACAATCTGGTTTTACCCTGTGCTCAGCTGTGCCCCACAATATTTATCATTTCCTTTTGCCATGTGCCAGGCTCAGCAAGGAAAAAAAAAACCTCTGCCAAGCACCTTTCCAGGCATGGCAGCAAGGGTGCCCTGCTCCCCGAGGTGACATGCCGACAGCTCCAACAGTGTGGTCTGATGTCACATGTCACCAGTTCCAGCACAGCCTGCCTAGGGCCCCCAGTTGAAGGCTCCAGAGCATTTCACATCAAGGCTACAGACAGCAAGTTTGTCCTGCCACGACTTTCAGAAAAATATATGGCGAAAATAGCCTGGCTTCAGGGTACATCTGTGGCATATGAACCCACAAACTGACGCACAGACGCTCCTCCCTGGCCAGGCAGTGTGACGTTAAAACCGAGGACATTTGGATCAGGTCCCCAGGCTGCTTCATAAACATACACCAGTGCAATTCCCTTCGTGAGGAATGAGTTAGGTATAAAGAGCCCGAGTGGAGACTTGCAGATACCTGCAGTGAAGAGCCAATCACGCTCCCCTGCCAGGAGAGCAGTGAGCAGGAGCCCGGGGCGAGCAGAGCACAGGCGAAGCTGTATCCTCTGCCCCAAGAAGAGGCAGGTTCCTTCACACTTGCTCTTCTCTCCGGGGACCTTCCTCATCTCCTTCTTGCTTCAAACACAAACCCAGAGTTTTTGCAGAGCTTTTCAGGCAGTGATGGGCACAGAGCAGGAGGTGTGGGCAAGGAGCCCGTGCAAGGGGGAGCTCCCTGGTTCTCGGCAGCACTTGGATTTGCAGTGGAGCTGCGGGAAGGCGCCAGTCAGCATAATGCCTGTGTATGTGCCAGGAGGAGAGCTCAGACCTTGAAGCTGAAAAGGATGGAACTCAAGCCTGTGAAAGAAAGCCAGAGTGGCTCCAGAGCTGTGATTACAGTAGTGGCTGCAGCATTTCTCCCTCTAAAGAGGATGTGCTTTCTGCCTTCCCCCCACAGCCTGGGGCACTGCTGACTCACTCATCGCAGGACAGTGACAACCCAATCCCTGTCCCATCTCTCCTCTCTCTTCCCTGTGACCTCCAGCTGCATTCTTTAGTCGGGTGCATCCAGTTGCAGGGTAGAAAAAGGGCACCATGCTGCATTGCAGCCTGCGGAGATGTTTTCCAGCAGCCCTGAGCATCTCAGGAAAGAGCTGTACTCCCTCACTGCAGCCTGGCAGCATGCCTGCTCCCTTGGTCACAAAGCCAGACAAGCCAAGCGCTTCCCCAAGGGAAGATTTCATGGACAAAACACTTCCCATGTGCTTCTAGCCTCTGGGAGGTGGCTGTTGCAGCCATGCCACGCCATGCCATGCCATGCCATGCCTGAACTGCAGCAGCATCCCCAGGCAGTGGGGCCAAGGCTCTTCCCAGCTGAAGGGAATCAGCCTTGGTGCTCAGTCCCTCCAGCTTTTATTACCACAAAATCTCTCCCAACTGCTTGATGTACTTTCAGCTGGTGACAGTACATCCCTTATCAACCTTCATCCTCTTCCCGAGAAGGAACTGAAGTGTCATTCTCTTCTCTTCTGCAGAGCAGGGACCTGGGCTGTGACACCATATGGGGTGTATGTATGGCACCCCATCAGTGCCTCATAGTGTCACCATCCTGCCAGCTGCCTGCTCACAGCCACCCTGGCCCAAAGAACCTCTCTGCATCCTTCTTCCCAAGATCAGGAAACCCAGGGCTAACCCACCAACTCCCAGCCTCTCATTCACTGGAGTGGCAGCAGAACACGGATGTGATGCTCTGAGAAGGACTGGGACTGGACCAGACCAAAGCATCCGCAGCTGGCTACACTCTCACACCTGAGCCGTGTGATGAGTTACACACACGCCTCTTTTTGTGCTGGGAAATCCAGAAAGGAAAAAGTCAACATCTCCGTGCCAGTGGAGGTTGCTAAGTGACGGCAGAGCTTGTTTCTATCCCGCCACTGACAGCGTGCCTACGCTGCAAAGGAAGGAAGTGAGGAGTAAGGGATATAAACATGAGTACATTGCCAAAATACTCAACGGAATCACACTTGCCAAACATACACATTAGCTGCATGTTTTGGCTGCCAGCAGAGAAATATTTACTACACGTCAATTACTCCAGCCTTGGAGTGTTTTACCTGCAGAGGAGGATTTTGGATTTTTGCAAAGCTCATGAATTTCCCAGTTTTCCAGCTGAAATTCATTTCCAGACCAAAGTTGTCAGGCTATCAGTAGCTGCAAGAACAGCTGCAATAAACTGAGATTTCATCCTTACATTGTTTCTAATAGATGGCTTTTGTTTTTCCACCAGGATGTGGCGTTATGCAGCATTTTGGAAGCACAACAGAAAGGCAGGACTGGACAAGGGAGGGATGAAGGCAGCCTTTGTATGAGCTCTTGGGGAAGAAAGGAAATGATTTTGGTAAAATAAAAGGCACACACACACATAAACCTGTGCCATTGGAATTATGTTGAGAATTGCAAACCAAGTTAAAAATAGAGTAAATGCAGCATTGCTGATGCAGTTGAGAAATTTGCCATTGCTAAGCTGGGTGGATAATAGATATCTCTCAAAACAGTGCTTATCACAGAGGACCTTAAGAAACTAACTGCATGGGGGCAGGCACACTTCCACCCTGCTCCAGCTCCAGCCTGTCTCTCCCCTGAGCTGTCCTGAATGCACTACAGGAGGAGAACACACTGGAGGAGTGACTGGGTGGCGAGTGACATACACAAGGCACCTACCGAGGCTGCCAGTCTTTATCTGAGGCAGGGAGCAGGCCAGCCCTGCTCTCCTGTGCCTGGGTACCATCAAAAGCACTTATTAAAAAAAGCATCTGCTCCTTCTGCGTAGACACAGGTTAGCCCAGGGAGAAAGTAGGACACCGATTTGTCCCTCTGTGTGAAGGGGAATAAGGTAGGGAGCATTAGAGAAGGGATATTAACAGAGCAGTTCCCAAAGTAGAGCCTTCTGGCAAATTAAAATGAAAATAGTTGTGGATCAGAGGGAGGTGCTTGCTGGCAGCACAGCTGCCATAGTGCATCCTGGGCACCAACAGCCCCATCTCCTGCACTGGCGCAGTGGCCATGGTCCCCCACCGCTGCAGGGGGTGAGAGCCTTTGGGGTGTCCTTTCCACAGCCCCATGGAGCTGGGAAACTGCAAACTCTCGGGCTCATACGCTCTCTTGCTTGCTTTCTAAGTGGCAGAGGTTTTCCCACAGATGGAGGAGAGCTGGGTTGTTACCAGCACGGAGAGGCCAACAAGGGGCAGCTTGAGACCCTAGTGAGACAGAGTGCATGATCTGCAGAGCTGGCTCAAACCACAGATCCCTCCTGGGATCACCTCTCAGTGTGTTGTTACCTCCCTGGGCTGCGGAAATGTGGCTGGGGAGGATTTGCTTTGGGAAGCAGCTGTCAGAAACATGTCCTCATTCAGACTGCCAGTGGCAGAAGGGAGCATGGAGTGAGGGTGCAGACGCAGCGGCAAAACATCAGTTTGTCACCTTGCTGACTGCAAGCTGGTCACTTTGGTACCTTACCTCAGACTCATTTTGGTACCAGCTGTTGCAGGCAAGAAAGCCCCCCAAAAATAGCTTCTGATGAATGAGAACTTGCAGGTCAGCTGTCTGTAAGCAGCCAGGACACACAGGGCAACTCTTCAGGCAAACCTTGCAAGAAGGGACCAGGCTCTGAAACCCTTCAGAGAAACAAAATGAGCAGTCTGGGCAGGATTGGGGTGCTGTAGGAATACCCCAATGGCTATTTTCTGGCTGCCCTTTCATCCTGCACCAGCTGGGTGAGCAGGTTGGTGGGGCCAGGAGCCTGAGCCCAGTGCTAGGTCCCTGCTGGCCCTGGGCAAGTTCAGAGCTCAGGGGTTACAGGTTTCAGTTCAGTGGCAATAGCTGGAGAGATTCAGAAGAGGGGAAACATAGCGGGATCCACTTTGGGGAGGATGAGTGATGAGGAGGCAGTGGGGTTCAAGGCACAGCTGCCTGCTCCCAGGACATGCCTTTGAAGCGAGGAGGTGACCATACTTGTTCCAAGGGTGCGGGTGCTTCAGAAATAAGCCTTAGCAAAGCACTACAGGCCTCAGAGCACCCCTGAGCACTTTATTCTCACAGCTTGCAGCCCACCCACACACATCCAGAACCAGCCTTGGAGCAGGGAAGGAGAGTCAAAGGGATGTTTTTCCCACAGTGGGAAAGCAGTGACAAAGCCAAACCCACAGTCCTGTCAGTCCCACAGCACCTTCCTCCCCCCTACCAGCTCAATGCTGCCCCTTGTGCTGTAGAGCCCTCTGTGGAGCTGGGCCCCTTCCTCGGAGCCACGCTGCAGGAAGCACCTTCCCTTGCCAATCCCATCTTTCCAGTACGCCCAGGCCAACATTAGCCCCCCACAGGGCAGCAGTCCCAGCCATGGGCACCCCGTTGTGGGGCCACAGCCCCTCACAGGCGACCATTGTGTTGGAGCAGCATCAGAGTCCCCCTCAGAGGATGTGGACAGCTTGCAGCATGTCTGCCAGCATGTACGAGCTGTCCCAGGGCAGCCCAGGCTGCCGCAGGGCCCCCTCCAGCGCCCGGGCACGCGCCCCCAGCTCTGCGGGGTCGCACCGGCCCTCAGGGCTGGGCTGGCAGAACAGGATCTCGTTGACCTCCCCTTCGATGCGGCGCGCGTAGAGAAGCGGGAAGACGTCCCTGAGGGTGGCCAGGACAGACTCCTTCAGCCGGGCATCGCGGCACACCAAGTTGAGCACAAAGACGCCTGCAGCAGGGCGAGAGGGAAGGGATTTGAACCAGCCCACATATACCACCCTGCTCCCTGTGGGAACACGGCTGGATCAGTGCCACCCTGGTGCAAATGGCTCCCTCATGGCAGCACGAGGAGTACTGGCGCCTTCCCCGTGCCCCTGGCCCCGCTCCACATCCCTGCTGCCACACAGGTCGTGGGAGGCGACAAGATCTGTTCTCAGGTACCTCCTACACCTTCTGCTTCCAGGAAACTCTGTTGGCCCCCTGGGATGTCCCAGCCTGCCTGACCCAGCAGCATTGCAGGCCACCCACTCCATCGTGCTGTCACAATGCCCACTGAAATGCCCAGATATGGGACCCACCAGAAGTGGATGCCATGCAGCAATCCTGGCTGTGGCAACTCTTCTCCAGGATGAGAAACAGTGGCACAGCCTCAACTTCACACAGAACTGGTCAGCCTGGCCATGGGGGCATGTCCAGATCTCCCCTCCTACCTTCTGGCTTGAGGATGCTTTTAACTTTCTGCAGAAAGGGCTTTTCCACAAAGGCTGGGGGCGGGCAGCTCATCCCCACTGTGAGGTCTTTGCTGTCCACATCGAACATGACAGCATCATATTGGGCTGGTGCTGCAGGAGGAAGCACAGACAGCTGTTATCCTATGGGACAGAGGTGACCCACACATGTGGTGGGAAGGCAACAAATGGGATGGTTAAGACACCCCTTCTGCCATGTTATGGGTGTCTTCTCTGCTGGGGTCTCTCTATACAAGCCCTTGGTGCTGTGGGAGGCAACAAATCTAAGGTCCTCTACACAGGCTGGCAAGGATAGGCTGTGAGCTGCAGAGACCTGTTAAGGCTGGAAACTGTGACACATGGCAGGAGATAGGCAGGAAGAGGAATCAGGTGGTGACAACCACCCAGGACTCTGCTCCCCAGCGTGTCACCCACTGGGCTCGATGGGGCACCCGGAACACTCTGTGAGATGGTACCTTCAGCTGACAGCTTGGCCACGTAGTCCAGACCATCAGAGATGTGCACTTGCATCCGGTCACCCTGGGAGAAGCCGAACCAGTGCGTGGCCACTTCCAGCATGGAAGGGTCGATCTCCACCACAGCCACACGGGCCTGCGGGAAGTAATCATGGACGAAGAGGGGTAGGCTGCCCCCGCCGAGCCCCACCACCAGCACTGCCAGCTCTCCTGCCAACCAAGAACACCCAGTGAGCCACCAGGATGCCATAATCCCACCCACCATCCCAAACCACCTTGGAAAGGGTGCACAGGGCACCTTGGCTGACAGAGCCTTCCCCCAAGGGGCTGTGACATGGGGACACACGTGCACGTGCCCCCAGCACAGCCTCCCACTGCCGGCCTCGTCACCTGGGAGGGCGTCGGGACCCCCCAGCAGGCAGAGCCCCGCAACCATGGCCTTGTGGTGCTCACAGCACAGGTAGCTCTTGTCAATGGCTCCAGGTGGCTCAGTGGAGCTGGGTTTCTTCTTGTCCTTCCTCCGCTTCTTCTGGCCTGAATGACACAAGACTTTGGCCAGTAAGGCAAGGTGGGAGACTGGAAGTGCTTTCTGCACACTAGTCACCCCTAGCCCTGTCCTACCCATGGTGTAAAAACACTCCCAGAGCTGCTCTGGGACAAGACAGGCAGGTTCCAGCAAGACTTCTACCTTCCTCCTGTACTGCTCTCACTTTGTCACCCCAAAAAATCAGCCCCTGCCTTTTCCCAGCTGCCCCATGTACCTTGGAAAGGTGTGGGAGGCAGGAGCCGAGCCTCCGACTGCACCACGTTCCTGTTGCGGAGGAAGACGAGGCGGCGGAAGTAGCAGCTGCCATCTCCCTTCACATCCTCCACGACGTACTCCCCGCTCAGGGGGCTGGTGTCACAGTGCCGCACCACCCGCACCCCGATGTCCCCTCCCACAGACAGGAAGGGCACCTGCAGGGAGGACACGGGCTGTTGTCAAGGAGGAAAGGCTACAGGAACAGAGGGTGACATTCCCACTGTCCTGAGTATGGCTACGGAGCCAGGATACAGCAGACACAACAGAGCAGCTGTGGGATGCCACAGGAAAGCTGGGGATCTGCACTAGCTTTACTCCTAACACAGGGAATACAGAGAGCAAACACATCAAGATTTTTTGCAAGAGCTTAAGTGTGTGGGGTTGGAAAAGGAAGGAGATAGAAGGAACAGAAGTTAAAACCAGGATTAAGAAGGGGCTAGATGCTCTCAGGGTTTCGGGATCTCTGCTTTTCTTGGAATGCTGGGTTTTGGAGGGCAAAGACTTCATACTGAATCCTGCCACACAAGCACCTCAAATCCTGCCTCCAAACAAAGGCAGAGAGCTGGAGGGAAAACTGAGAGAAGCTGCACCTGAGGCCCATCCCCTACCCACCAGGGCAGCCAGCTCACACCTCGCAGCTTGGTCTCCCTTGGAGAAGAGGGTTTCCCTGCTGGCAGAGAGCCAGTCTGGCCCTGGTTTGGGGAAGTGTGGCCAGGGGGCCAGGCAGTGGGGGCTCGCTCACCTGCTGCCGGGCAGGGAGGCCCGGAGGGGCCAGCTCCATCACCTTCCCCGACAGCTCCACCTGGATGCCGGCCATGCCCTCGTAGTGCTGCTCCCTGTGCAGGGCCACCGTGAGCAGCCGCCTGAAGCCTGCACTGGCCGCCAGCTGCCTCCGCCCTTCCTCTGTCCCAAAGAGCCACTCAGTTTCTCTGCCCTGTGGGACTGCAGAAGGGGCTGCCATCAGCCTGGGCTGCTCCTGGCCCTTGAGCCTCCAAGGCAAGAGCCACAGGGAATGGCAAGACATCTCAGGGAGGTACCACTGCTTGACTAGAGCTGTGCACTGCAAACATCAAGAGAGCCAGGATCTCCCCTGTTTTGGGTAGGCTCATGCAGGAAGCTGGAAAAGCCACATCTCCTTAGAAGGGGGTGTCCTAGAGGCTCCTGACCCGTCTCCAGGCCCTAAGCCCCATCTTTGCAGGCATGCAGGGAGGGAACAGTGCTGCTGGCAGAGGCCAATACATCTCTGTGAGGTGCAAGCACAAAAGCCAAGTGCAGCCCCAGCAGTCTGGCCCTGCAAGCCAGGACATCCATCCAGAGCAGCGATGCCTTTCCAGCTGCAATGTGCTAAGTTGGCTGTCAGCAGCATCAAGGCAGGAATTGCCACCTTGGAGGTGGGGCAGGCATTGCATCTCTCCTCTACGGGGAGATGCAGCCAACAAGCTCTGGGCCAGATCTCTGTTTGCACCCCCAGGCAAACATATACCCCACCACAAAGCCGGGACTAAAACATCAACCAAACCCCGCATAGGTGGGTTATTTCCCTCTTCAGCCACAAATTCAACAGGCCCTGAAGGGCTGGCTGTTTTGCAGCCCCTGGCCAGGGCATCACCTCACTGCAGCCCAGACAGGCTGTACTCACTGATGAAGATGGCAAAGTGATTGTCTCGGGAAGGTTTCACCAAAGGGCTGTCGACCACATGCAGCGTGTAGCGAGGCTTCCCGCTCTCTTTGTCACACAGATCCAAGGAAACCTGTTCCCTGCAGGGGGTTTTGCTTATCTGGCTGCAGAGCAGGGCATAATGCTGCCTGTCCTTCACTGCTGCCACCAGCTGCTCCGCACTCTCCATCCGCATCGGTTTGTCCTGCTCCTCAGGACAGATCTCCAGGATCTGTGGTGCCGAGCCAGGGATCTTCCTGAACTTTGTCATGACATACACAAAGACTGGTAGGACAAACTGCTGCTTCTCCCCACTGCTGGCCACATGGTGGACACGCACGACCCAGCCTTCCTGGGAGAAGTATTCCACGGCTTTCTTCAGCACGTGGGCTTGAGCTAAGGAGACACAGAGGTAGCGCCCTCCTACCTGCAGGACCCGGCTGATCTCAGCAAACATCTGGTCCACCTTGGCTATAGTGGCCTCCTCTTCATCAGTGAGGAGGGCATCCAGCGTGCCTTTGTCCAGAACCACTTGGAAATGGGCATCAGGGAAGTCCATCTGGAGCATGTCCATCAGCAGGTAGCTCATCTTTGGCCTCGTGCTCCCACTGCGCTCCTGCATCTGGCGGATCACAGCATCACTGATGTCGATGTTGACGATGTCCTCGCACATTCCCACATCGTACATCTGCTCGCTCAGCTCCGAGTTCCCACAGCCCACCACGAGGACCTGAGGAGTGGCACAAGAGCAGTGTGATGGCGAGAATACCCTGGAAACACCCCCAAAGGATTTTATGAGTAAATAGCAGACATGTCGAGGAGCCCTCTGTGAAAACCACACCCAAAGGGCCTGCAAACCCAGTCTCTGCGGCCCAAGACAACATCTCCATAGAGAAAAGTCCCATGGACACAGAAGTGATGTATCTGCTGCATGCCATTTGGGGATGACCTGGGTTTGAGTCTCTCCTGTCCTCTTGCTATGGCACACTGCTTTGACTCACACTGTATCTGCACGGTGGCAGCTTATAGTGGGACACAGCAGCACAGAACTCACACACAGAATCACACTGAATCAATTTGGCTGGAAAAGATATCCGAGATCATTGAGTCAAACTTATGACCGAACACCTTATGAAGCTGACCATGGCACCAAGTGCCACACCCAGTCTTTCCTTAAACACATCCAGGGACGGTGCCTCCACCACCTCTCCAGGCAGTCCGTTCCAATGTCTAAGCATCCTTATCGTGAAGAAATTATTTCTGCTGTGCAACCTAAACTTCCCCTAACGTAGCTTAAGACTGTGTCCTCTCATCCTGTCGCTGGTCGCCTGGGAGATGAGGCCGATCCCTACCTAGCTACAACCTCCGTTCAGGTAGTTGTAGACAGCGATAAGGTCACCGAGAGCTCGACGCGCAGGAGGAGCCCGGAGGCAACTCGTCCAAGGCACACAGCGATGGGTACCAGCCGGCGCTCACCTTGTCCCGGGGCCGTACATACTTGTGCAGGACGGGGCAGAGCTCCGGGAAGGCCCCGTACCACTCGAAGGGGCGTTGCCCGCGCTGGCGGAAGAAGCGATCCCAGTAGCGAGCGGAGCCGAACTCGTCGGGGCTGCGGGGCAGCAGCTCCATGGCCGGGCCGGGCCGGGCGGGCCGCGCCCCGCTCCCGCTGCGGCCCCACGTGTCCCCCGCGCTGACCGCTTCCGGCTGCGCGGCGCGCGCGGGGCCGTGCGCCCGCCTCCATTGGCCGCCTCTGCCCCGGCCGCTCCCCATTGGCTGCCTCTGCCCCGGCCGCTCCCCATTGGCTGCCTCTGCCCCGGCCGCTCCCCATTGGCTGCCTCTGCCCCGGCCGCTCCCCATTGGCCAGCAGCGCCGAGCGCCACCGCGGCCGGAGGGCGCAGGGGCCCCGCCGCGCCCCCGCCCGGTCCCGGTGCCCGTGCCGGTGCCCGTGCCCGTGCCCGTGCCCTGGAGCATACAGGACTCGACACTCTGCTCTAGGACTTCTGGCAGAAAGGGCGGCAGGGACTGCCCAGGCCGGAGCCGCCCCTGAGGCACAAATGCGCAGCTTCAACAGCCCAGACCGGCTGGGCTCTGCGGCACTACCGAAGCAACAAAAAGAGCGGTGAACGAGGTAGCGGTGGGTTCAAAAGGAGCAGCTTTAATGGCATCCCGCAGCGGAGCGAAGCTCTGCCGGGGCTCCGTGTGACATGAAAAATACCTGCCTTGGCAGGGGGGTAGGACTGGGTGCTCTCCAGAGGTCCTTTCCAACCCCAGTGATTGGGTGGTTGTGTGAACAAGGGGTGCCCACAGCTCGGGCGCTAGCTGGGGCCGAGGCGGGGCTCTGTCGAGTCGCTCTGAAGAAAGAAGGCGGAGAGCTCGCTCAGCGCCCTGTACCGGTGTGAGATGGAGTTCTTCACTGCCTTAGGCAGTTCAGCGTAGCTGCAGGGGAAAGAAACCACAAGTCTCAGCAGCAGAGGCACTACAGCACATCCCCCGAGCACCAGAGCTCCCCCTCTGCCTCCCTGCTTGGCTCAGCAGGGCACCTGCAGTGACACAATGGCACAGCCAACAGCCCCCATCCCAATCTGAGGGCTCCCTATAACCCACTGCATTCAGATCCAGGAGGATGTTTCTCCCTGATGCCCTTCCTCATAAGCAAGTTCCTCTTGACACCCTTGACCAAGGTTTGCCTTACATAAAGAGCTGCAGGTAAAACACCACTTACGTCTGGTTGTAGCCATCCGGCTGAAAGCAGGGATCCCAGCCAAAATCCCGAGGGCCTCTGGGCTCCACTATCAGCCCCTGCCATGAGAAAGCAAAAAAGACCCTTAAGCTGTGGTTTCACAACACTTTCCTAGCAGTCACATTTCAAGCATGGACTGAGGAGACCAAGACATGCAGCCATAGCTCACACTGCAGCCACCACAGGCTCTGCATGGTGCTGTCCCCCTTCCCAGATCCTCCCCAGCACGTGACCAAAATTAGCAGCTCCAAACTCACACTGCCCTATGTTGACAGTGCTTTGACCTCTCCAAATAACAGAGCTAACAACTGTACTTGAATACAGCCCTGTCAGAAGGAGATGGGGGGCTGAAGAGACCGAGGTAATACGCAGAATTCAGTAAGAACCACTGCACAAAGGGCTGCACCCTCAGCACCCTCCTCCCACCAGCTATACTCTCCCTAAGCCTGCTCCCAACACAGAGAAGCTCCAAGGGCATTCAGCGACCCAGAGGCCACCAAACTTGTCCTCAGGAGAGCCAGCCCTGCTACAAAATTCACATCGCAGCCCTCCTCCCTCAGCACGTTGCCTTCCCCAGGAACACACTACCTACATGGGTCTGGCCTTTGAAGAGCCTCACTGGCTCCTCCGGGTTCCCGCTACTGAAGGCGAAGGTGCAGAGTGCATAGGCAGACTTGTCTTCAAAGCCAGCCAGCAGCTTGTACAGGCCTGAGGGACACAGAAGGGACCCTGCAGTTACTGCTGCTCCCTGGGAACGCGACACATCCACCTAGGCACAGATGGATGAAGGGAGCACTCCGCCATTGCATTCCCAACCACAACAGGAGGTGACAAAGCTCAGGCACCAGGGTGTTCTTGGCAGGATCCCTGCTGTGACCGAAGCCAGAGCTTCAGATCTCATCTCACAGCGTGAGCTGCAGAACCCTGGGAGAGGAAACAACTGAGCATGTAGCACCAGGGAGGACTAAAGCCCACAGTGATTTAATGTGATTAATGCTCATGTTAATGAGATCGGCACAGGATTTGCAATCACACTCTGAACTGCAGGACCAAGGCAGTCACTGCACATCAGGGGAGGGGAGCATTAGTGGAGAGCGGCTTGCACTGAAGCCACAGGGAGCAGGAGGTCTTCCAGGTTCCACTGAGGACAAACAAGATGCTCCCATGAGCCCTGCCAGCAGTCTGTAGAGGCAGGAGCCTGGGAATCCAGGGATGAAGCTGCTGAGTAAACATCCTGGGAAGAAGGGCACAGAACAGGCTCAAGGAACCTGTTGGTTTCCCCAGCATGAGCAGGGAGCCACTTCAGGGGCAAAGGAATGTGTTACACACAGAGCAGTAACACAAGGGCAGTACCTTCTGGCTTGAGTTTCTCCAGGAACCATTTTCTGAAAAGAAAGGGAAGAGGGAAGATTATTTTTTGCTATTATCTCTCAGAAATACAGGCATCTTTGAAACAATGTTGCCTATATTTTCATAGGTCTTTGAATCCCTCTTCAGTGTGCGCTCAGATCACCTTCTTCTGAACTATGTACAAGAAAGGACAGACGTAGCTCTTAAGCTGAAGGAGACGCAGTGGGGTGTTTAACTTACTGCAGTCCTGGGGCCCATATAAATAACAGTTCTTACTCCTGGACACTGACTTGCCAAAATACATCTCTCAACACAAATTGTTTGCTTTTTATGCTGAGTTGTGGTGCTGACTTGGTCACAGCCCCATGCCTACCAGAGCTCAGGAAGTGTTTGGACAACACTCTCAGGCACGTGGTGGGACTCTTGGGGCTGTCCTAGGCAGGGCCAGGATTTGGACTTGATGATCCTTGTGGCCGCTTCCAGCTCAGGATGTTCCATGATTCTATTCTGTAATATAAAGCTTTTATGTCTGCTTAGTGCACCAGAGATAGTTTGGAAGAATTAATCACACATTGAAGTTAATTCCAGGAGCTGAGGCAGTATTTTACTAGAGGAGTTCCACTGTAATGTAATAACTTAGTTATCTTCTGGATTAAAGCTGTCCCCATGAGAACCTATGGGGCACTCATCCCAGAGTCCTGCTGAAAACCTTTTATTACACAGAGTGTGCTGTGTGGACAAGTTCTCAAGCTGCCAGAACAGGCACCATAGATTGAGAGGCAGAGCCAACAGTCGAGGTCTGTCTTTTCCATCCTGCTCCGTGCCTGTCGGCAGGGCTCAAGGAGTTCAGTCCAGCCCCTGGGGTGCAGGATGAAGATCAGGGCACAGACCAGCAATCACCTCCCTGACCCTACTGCTCCTGGAGTGTGGAGCCCACCCTGCTTACCTGTGCTCCTAACTCTGGCACATAAAAGGGGAAACAACTTCCCTCCTACTTACATGTAAGGTCCTGGCAGGCCTCCCAGGGCATTGAAGCACAAGCAGGTGTCCTCTACTATAACAGGTCCCTGAACCTACAGTGAAAGCCCAAGAGAAAGAAAACAATAGACCTAAAGGAAGGCACTGCCTCCAAACCCATCCCCTGCTCTACCCTGTCCTCACATTTCCACTTGACCTCAAGTGCAATCTTCACTTCAAAGGCAACCCACACCAGACAGACACAATGAAACCCAAGCTCTCCCCACGCAGGCCAGAGAGGCTAAACAACAGTAGGGAAGGTTTCATATGGAGGAAAACGAGCAGCGCTGAACACTCCCTGCCCTCCTGTGGGACAGGACCAGCGGGACAAGGAAAGGGAAAGCCTGTGTCCTGGAGGCACGCCTGCATTTTTATCGAAAAAGAACTTGGTTCTTTGAGGACACTCATCCCAGAGACAGCTCTGGAATGTTCAGCAGAGGGAAAACTTTTTGTCCTGCAGCCACCGGGGCTGGACTGAAGCATCTTCCACGACTTCCTGCTGCTCGAGGGACATAGCAGCAGGACTACCAAAGCTCGGTGTTATCAGCGAAAATTCAACATCATCCGGCATAAACCAGAACAGCCGGATGATGGAAGTGCAGCGAGGCCAGGTCAGGCCGGATGTGTCCCTGGCTTTCCTCGGGTCGGGTTGGATACCTCAGTGTCCCTGTCTGGGTCCCTCCACACCCATCCCGCTGGGAAAAGGGAGAGAGTGAATGACCTGCCGGGCGGCTTCACGGCACTTCTGCACGGAGATCTCATCTGGCTCCCCCTGGTACTCGGGCACTGCGGACACAGGGATCGGTGCTGAGCCGGGACGGGACCAGCTGCCGCCTCCCCCCGGTCTCCGCCAATAACTTACGGTCAATTTTCTTCGCCACCAGCGTGTAGGGAGAGGAGTCCCCGAGGATCTGCGTAACCTGCGCAGGGAGAAGGGAGTGAAAAGTGAGGGAGAAGCAAGGGAGGAAGGGAGGCAAACCGGCTCGCCAGACCCTGGTCCCGCCGCCCTCACCTCCTCCAGCTTCTTGGCGTTGCCTGTCACGAACACGACGCTCCGCCGGGCCGGCGCCGCCATGCTGACCGCGCTCGTGGCCCCTGCGCGCCCAGTCACCAATCAGGACCCGCGGCGCCGCCGCGACCCCCACGGCTCGGCCAATGGGGAGCGCGCCCGCCCCGCAGCGGCCAGCCAATGGGGAGGGCGTCCGCCTGCGCCAGAGAGGCGGGAACTGCCGGCCCTCGCCGGCCGATCTCGCGAGAGGCGCGTGGCGGGCGGGGCGGATCGGGTCGCCTTGGCAACCCGCCCTCCTCACGGCCCTGGGCCTTGTTTACAGCCCCGGCCTTTGCATCCCGCTCTGAAAGTAGAATCAGTCGTAGCTGGGGAATCGGACAGGGGATTGTGCACCAAGCTCTACTGCTGTTCACCCCCCGACCTCTGGCGCACCTCTGCGCTGTCATCAGGTTTCCTGTTGTCGGAGCGATCAAATTGCATCGTTGTTGGTTTGCTGCTGGTGCTGCCTCTCACAGCCAGAGCTGTCCCTTGGGAAGGTCTGTGATCAGGATAACCGCAGCACTGAATAACTCAAACCCCAAACTGATCAACACCTAATTCTAGCAGCTCAGGGCAGCGCACTGATGGCTTTGGTTGTGGCAGCGTTCCCTGCCCCGTATCTTGGGTAAATGCAGGACCAGCTGGCGGCTGTTACAAAAACTCCAGGGCTCGAGTCAAGAGTTCTGTCCATGGGGCCAGTGCAGAGCCCTATAGGAACAGGTCAGTGCAGCCCAGGGCTGGTGGGGAGCAGGGCCCTCTAAAGGAGCAGCAGCAGGGTCCCAGGAGCTCTCCCACCGTGGTACCCAGGCCCTCCTTACTGCCAGACCCTGCCAAAGCTCCTGCTTTGCAAGGGGACTCCTCAGGAGGGACTTCTTTCCCTCTGGGCTGCCCAGCTGACAGAGCCAGGAGGCCTCTACCCACCTGCATTGAATCTCTGCATCCCCCTTTCCCTCAGGCATGGGGACCCCAGGATCATACCCTGGGCTCACACTAGCAATCCCAGGAGGAGGAATGCACCACTATAGCCAGAAGATGGCATTCCCTGTACAAAAGCAATCGTGGAAAACAGCAGCTGATGGTCTGTCCTCTGTACAATGCAGGAATGGGTAAAACAGACCCAACACTTGGGTGAAGGAGTTGTTTTTGTTGTAGAATCTCCTTCATGACATCTCCTAAGTGAAAACCAATCCCCAAGCATGCAGACACTGCTGGAAACAACACTCCTGACTGCAGTTCTCCCTGCCACCAGTCCAGGGTGGGATAGCACAGGCTACAATATGAAACCACAATATCAAAGGAATATATGGAGGAGTGCTCTCCACCACCCCAAGACCAGACACTCCTAATGGTCTTTCCAGACTTGGAGGGGAAAAAAAACATCTATAAAAGTTGCCTAGTAAATTCTGTTACTGTGAAGTTTCTGACCGTGACTCTTGGTTTGCAGCTGGTGCTGCCTCTCACAGCCAGAGCTGTCCCTTGTGAAAGTCTGTGCTCAGGACAGCCCCAGCACTGAGTGATTCGAACCTAAAACTGGCAAACACACAATTCTGGCAACCTGGGGCAGTGCAATGATGGCTCCGGTTGTGGCAGCTTTCCCTGCCCTACATCCTGGGTACCATTTCCACCCCTCATGGGAATGCTGCAAAATCCCTCCATCAGTGTTTAGGAATTCCAGCTTTCCCAGGGTAAGAGCTTGCTCCCTGTGCTCAGCGGCCTGGGGTGGGCTTGGCCCAGATTTCGCCCTGCCAGCACCCACTTTCCAAGGCCCTCAGCCCAGCATTAAAGCCAGGCTTTGCCTCCAGCAAGCAACTTCAAAACTGATTCTCTTGCTCAGACCTGGTGCCTGGTGCCTGGCAGGGATCTGAGGTTCTCACATACTCCTGTGGCACCAAGGTCCTGCTGTGGGTGGCAGCAGCAGCAGCAGCAAAGGCAAGACTTGGCTGGGAGAGAAAGGCAGAGGCACTGGCAGGGCTCTCCAGCAGCAGGAGTGAATTAACTCACTTTCCAGTTGGCAGGACACAGTACCAAACAGCTCAGAGAGACCTGCAGCCCCCCAGGAGACAGACACAGTCCCTCTTCATCCACCTTCTTGATCCCTTGCAGAGAGTAGGCAAAGGCACAAGGAGGATGACTTTTGTCCCTTCCACTGAGTGTATGATGTTAAAAACAGCTTATACTTCAGGAGGAAAGATCCAGCTTGGCTTTCTGTTTCCCACCTGGAGAGATCAGGTCTCCAGAGGGGAAAAGCCCTATTTATATTCCAGCTGGGCAAGGGAGCTTGTAATAACATCCAGCCCTCCAGCCTGTTGTGCTCACTCCTAATCCCCTTCTCTGCATGGGGCAGAACTCAGGTGGAAACTCTACAAGGTCCCGGGGACAGGCTCAGAAGAAGAAGCTGGGACATGGCACTGGAAATTCTCCGGGGCACCATTTACCCTCTCCAGTATTATTTTGAACATGTGCTTAGCAGGACAATGCTTCTCTCATCAGAAAAGACCAAAAAGAGAACCAGAAGAGCTTGGCTCAGCTAAAGCACCAGGCTCAGGGCTGGAAAGAAGAAAGGTCCCAAAAATAAAGGGCTGACAGAAATGCCACCAGCACTTGAGAGCAAGACTGGAAACAGCCAAAACACCACAGTCCCACCAATGGATAGAGGAGCTCAGTTCCCGTTCATCCCAGCACAGGGGTCCCTACAGCTCCCCGAGCACCCCAGCAACCATGTCTGGGAACAATCCCCACCCCACTGCATCACAAGGAAGCAAAATCAGCTGGCATTCAGGACCACAATCACCACATCATGGTGAAGGGCTCTGAATACGAAGCGGGCATGTTCACTGTGGATGGATCTCAGGAAAATTGTTCTCCTGCTCTGTCTTTATATAATCATGCTACTTACTGGGTTTTATACACACTTCCTACTTTTGGTTAAGAAAACACAGAAACGGGGACTCCCAGCCTTGGAGAGCCCTGAGTGTCCTGAAAACTTTATGAAGACGTGCAGAAACTCCACATGTACAGTCAAAAATAGGTTTACTGGAATGTCTTTAGTCACAGCTGTAAGCAGCAATACTGAAAACACTGAATTTGTGCATTCCCATGGCAGGACCAGAAACTCTTCTGGATTGTAAAACCTAATTTAATTTCTTCTCTCCTTTTTTTTTTTTTTTTTTTTATTTTGAACAAGAGAAAAACAACACCCTTGCAGTTGTCCTCAAAATAATCAGTTCCCTATAATATACTGGTATGTTTCCCTTCAGACATTTATCCCCTCCTTTTCTCTGATTCAAGGACAGAGTCCCCTCTGCTTTCCACAGCAGGCAGTAGAGAGCTGCTCAGACCATATTATTATTATTAATATTACAACTCAACCATATATACAGATAGACTGTAGGGGCAAGTAGCCAGCTCCAAACCAGAGATCCAGAATTCCACAAAACAGGCCGTTTGGGATCTGAATCTTGTTATAAAAAAATATGTCTGACAGCAGGAACATGTACTCAACTGGAAAAGGGTTGTTTGGTAGTTCTTAAAACACTCTGTTAGAACTGGCTGCTTGCCACCACCTCCTGCTCCCAGGAGAAAAAACAACTTCAAAGCTATATACAGATATCTCACTTAAATTACACAGCAGTTTGGTTATCCCAGAGGCAGCTCCACCGAAGCCTCCAGCTGCCCCGTCAGGAATGGTACTTCAGGACTATGGGGACTGGAAAACACAAAGAAAGAAGCTCTCACCACACACCCATCCCTGCCTGGGAGTCCCCCCATTTCTGTAGTGACAAACACCCTGCAGCTGCGAGCAAAAGTGTGTTCCCAGCCTCAAGCTAAAGCAATCTGCTGTCTGCACACATGCTAGACAACATATCCTGCTACCTTCATCTCCTTCCAGCTCCCCAAAACTAAAGCAGATGATATTTTCCATCAGCTCTCAACCCTGCTGCCAGCTCTGCTTCTCCCACTGCTGGCTGTGTGTTCGAAGGACAACAGGCTACAAGGGCTTTGCTGAATGAACAAGAACAATTACAGAGCTGCCCCTGGACACTTCAGTGGGAGGAGAACCCTCCAGGCCCAGTGGCACAGAAGAGCTGCACTACCATGCTGGGCTGCCTGGATCCCTGGAGCATGTCATTCTGCAGGCAGAGGGATCAATTATTTCTGCCTGGAAGAAACATACTCTGGTCATTATGAGCTGTTTGGTAGGAAAAGCAGTGACATCTCTGCTCTGGGGAGCTCCAGGAAATGCAGAGGGCACGGGAAGGCACCAATTGCAAAGCCACAACAACTACTTAATGGAAATGAAGCAGCCCATAGACTTTGGGGAAGAGCATTTGTAGACAGTAAGCTCATTGCAACATGGCTGATACACGTAGAGATGTTTTTGGAAGACATTGCTCTAGCCTGGAACTTTTGCATTTACTCCCAGCAGCCTTGGGATCAGTCAGTGCCAACCCCAAGGTTGGAAGGGCACTGCTGGCTTTCTTTGGTCACAGTCGGCAGGACTTGGTTTGAGCCTGCTCCTCTGCATGCACCTTTAAGCCTTGCAGAAAAGGAGCACAGAATGCTCTACAGGCACCCCTTATGATGACTTAAGGCAGAGTGGAGCCCATGGAGTATCTCAGGTGCTCTCCCCCAGGGACAACAGCACCACGGTGTCACAGCATGAAGTGCCACAAATATGTCCATGCCAGACATAGCTGGGGTGATGTGGAGCTACTCACCAATGATCACGAGCAGGAGAATGACCACCACCATTGCGATGATCGCCTTCATCTGCAAGAGGAGCACACAAGCACGTTACACAGGGTGCCAAGGGTAACAGCTTTGACCTGAAAGGAGGCCTTTGCCTCCCAGCATCTTTTCAGCAGAGCTTCTCCTTCTCCTCCCGGGGCAAAAACCCAGATTTGCCTGTTCCCCTTCTTGCTCACCTTACAGTCTCGCCACCACATCTGTCTTCGGAGATGCTTGGCTCTTTTGCTAAAAGCTGCTGCATTGTCTGATAAACTGTCTATTAAAGGAAAGAAAAGAGTCAATTCAGTGGTGCACACACTGTCAGAGCACCCACTCACTTGCTCTAACTCCACTGAGTTTTATACAATCAAAGACCCAACCACAGCATGATTCACCAAAGCCACAGCAGGGTCTATGTGATACCCTTTACCAGAGCACACAGACAAGTCTCACTGTGCTCCCTTTGTAATGGCTGCCCTCTGAAGACCGGGACTTGCTCTGCAAGCCAGGGGACAGTGCTAGAAGACAGACCCATCTACCTTTGCTTGAAGTACCAACTAGATCCCAGAAAAGACACCTCCAAACTGAGACACCGCTGCACAGAGCAGCAGGTAAAGGTGGAGAGTGAGTCAGCAGAAAGTCAGATGTGCAGCCCAAGGCTGAGCAACACTACTCCCAAGAAGGACAGAAATGTAAGCCTTGTCTGTCATTGGGTGCCTTCTGAACTGAACCAGGTTAACCTGGCCCAGCAGCCAGGAAGAGCTGAGGGGACTGGGCCAGCAGAGCTGTGTTTCACATCACACCTGATTTATCCTGCAGATCATCCAGCCGCTCGCCTCTTTCGATCACCTTGGTGATGTTCTCCTGCATAACATCGATGACTTCATCCACCTGGTTCTGGACACTGGGGCAGAGCAAAGGCAGGGTGAGAGGCAGAATTGAGCACCAGAGCTGCCCAGCCTGGTGGGATCTGAGAGCTCATCCACAAAAATGAAAGAACACAACAGTGGAAAGAGGTTGATGGGGATGCAGAGAAAGCCAAAGGCATGGCATTGCATGGGTGGATCTCCAGCAATTCCAGCAAGAGCAAAGGAACTCATCTGGCTCAGAGAGAGCACTGGGAAGTCAGCAGAAGTAGGACATGCTCTCTAACACCTTTAACATACAAATGCAGTATGAAAAAGCACTAATTGCTGTTGGTGGGCACCTCTGCTACAGAAGAGCCCACAAAGGGGGGAAAAAAAAGTATAAAAACCATCCCTTATCTTTCTGCATTTCGGAGAATCCCACACCACACCTTTGCTCAATAACTTGGGGTGAAATTAAATCAGTTCCCTCCTCCAGGAACTGAGTTGCTAAATTAAACCCACTCTGCCAGGGGCATAAAGAGGATAGCAAAGAAAGCACTGAGATGAAGTAAACCAAGTAAACCAAGCTATAATTCATCTTCTCATAGGTTACGCAACTCTGTGGGTAGTCTTCAGTGAACAGTAGCCTAAATCCAACCCGTAGAGTTATTAAAAATGCATTTATTCACTTCAGAAAAAAAACTACACTGGCAAGAGAAAAAAATTTTCCTGGTGGAAAAGTACTGCTCCATTCTGGTTTGTACTTTGGAGCTAATACACGTTTATTTTCCTGGAGATAGAAGTAAGAATTTTCTTGAGGCCCAGGGGATAACAATACATTGTTTGAGACATACTGTTCCCAGAAAGTCAACGGCAACAGCAGGATCTTGCAGGCAACAAAACAGAAATAGCTCCAAAGAGAAAGTGTATCCTCCCCCATGGCCCACGAAACTGGGGTCACGACAGACTCAAGGCCAGTCAATGGGGCACTGCAGAACCAAAAATAGGGTTCTGTCCTAGACACCATGCTTCTAATTAATTAATTAGAGACATAGGTTCACACTGATCTATTTTTCCTACCAGCTATGTGCCACTTATCCAGCAGAAACCTGTCCTGATGAGGAGCAGCTGCAACCAGCAAGAGTCCTCACATCACTGGCTCACATTTACTTACTGTTCCAAATACAGGTGAGAATACTCATTAAAAAGGCATTTTTCTCCCCAGAAAACTCTAAGAAGAGTTCCACATCTCTAAATATGAAGGGCCTTCCCATCTTAGCCTTTCAGGTCAAGCTCTGTAGCACCACTGCACTGTGGCTTCCAGAGCTGGAAGAGCCAGGCAACTCCTCTGAAACCAGCTTCTGAGTCAACAGCTGTGATATGGCACAGGTGGGACTCCAGCAGCACATGTACAAATTTGCTTTATTTAGGACATCGTAAGAAGGGAACTTGCCTTCTCTGCTGCATCACAGAGTCTGTGGGAGCAGCATCTCTCTGAATCCACCTACACCATGAGGTGGCCGCTCCCGCCTTCCACACTGATGGGAGCCATCTGCCAGGAGTTCCTTATCTGGAGGGGGAGGGCACAGACAATCCCCAAAGACTTCTCAGCAGGAACCTGCCCCGTGCCCAGGAGCCTGTTCTGATCCACTGTTTGTTTTACAAAGTACGAGGTGAGTGGTGGAGCTGTTGGGAAAGCTCAGAAGGCACTGAGGATGTGGACAGATGCTGCCCAGGAAACACACGGCAGTGCCCTGTGGAGCAAAGTGTCCACCTCATGCAGGACACACAGACCCATGGCCCATCCCTGGGGCAGTGGGTGAGAAGCAGACACATTCTGCAAGGGGGTTTCCTTACCTTGGCACAAGTCCCAGCTTGGAGCCGCCAGCAGTGCAGCTACAGCTTGGGGCAAGAGGAAAAGCACAAACATCTGCTACCCCAGATGAGCCAATTTGGCAAAACCTCTAAGCCCATAAACATCAGCTTCACACGCAGAAGTCTACATTTGCAGTATGTAAATGTTTCTAAAATAATTTTCTGGCTTGAAAATAGAGAGATTTCCTCCCACAACAGATTTGTAACCAAGTTATCCTGGTACAACTAACAAGTGGGAGCATGCAAGGTAACAGTTCATCTAGGAACTTGCAGAGCAATGCAACACCACCTGTATCCCTGCCAGCGCAGGTCAGAGCCTTGAGGGGTGCTACTGCAGTCCTGGGACACCCCAAAGTGTTGGAGGCAAAATGGGCTGGTAACTCCAAGCTGCTGTGGTGGATAACAGCATTTGGGGGAGACCTATGGAGCACAGGCCCTTACGGCCCTAGCTGCTTCTCAGCATCCTGTCTCTTCTCACTTGAGCTGTTGGCAAAATGCTGAGGACCCCTGCTACCTGCCCAAACCCTGGGCAACCTGTCAGCTGTCCCCAAGAGAATGAAACATTTCACAGATGGAGAATGGAGGCACAAAGAAATCAAGGCTTATAAACTCCCACAAATGTTGAGGTGTTGACTCCCATGGAACACAGATGCATTTGGGTAGCACAATCAGTACCATTTGGCATCTGATGTAAAAGAGAGCCCTGGGAAAGAAACCCAACAAAACAACATAGCAAAAAACAGGAAGGAAGAGGCCAAGCCAGGGAAATTCAGACCTCCACAGAGTTCCTTAACCAGACCTTAAGCCAGCCCTTGCTTTCTGCTCTCTCCCACCCTTCATTGCTGCACTGGTGCCTCTCCAGGAGTGGGCTGAAAAATGCTCAGCCTATGTATTAGCCCACCAGCTTCAGAACAAATTCAAAAATTCCCACTAGTTTGGCATGCTTGAGGTAGGAAACTCAAATCACATCAAGAAGAAAATATTCTCTTGTTTTATTTGGCAAGAGGGAAGGAAGGAGTCCTCTAATATGAAGCGTATTTCCTGTTGGGGAGCTATGGGCTTTTGACACACACACTTCATGTGCTTTACTCCTGCCAGATTTCCAAGAGAAATAAAGTGGGAATAAATATAAGCCAGGAAAAGGAGCAAGGCAAAAGCATGAAATATGTCTCCCATGACATTCTTTCTTCCTAATTACTGCAAGTCTGATGCTTTCAACAAGGACAGCAAGCATATACCCTCAAAGCAACAAGATCCAATGGCACTCAGCTTGCTTTAGACTCTTCTTTTCTTGTGCTTTGCTGTTCCAGAGTGGGAGGAATAAGCATTTCCATTTTGGCCACACTGAGTTAGGTACTGAAAACCTGCCTAGGCTGGTCAGGGTGCTGGGCTAACAATAGTGCTACATTCTCCAGACACTGTAAGCAGGCTGTGCACACCATGGGATGTGCTGCCCAAGGCTGCTGCTTGTCCAAGCCAGCTGTTTACAGCCAGCATGATGCACTCCAGTTTTCCACCCCCGTGATATGAATAGTGTGTATTATGGTGGAAAATACACCCAAACACCCCTTGTTGTGGCAGTCACCAAGGGAAGAGGGAACAGGAAGGAGAGCCAAGGCAGATGGAGGGTACAGAGGCAGGAGGCCAACACTGCACAGCACTCCACAAGGCACAGCTCTCTGCAGAGAGCCCTGCTGTTCTCAAACGGGATAACAGTGCTGAACCATGCCACAAATCCCTGGATTTGAGTTGCTGCTTAGTCCCAGCTGTGAGGAAAACAGCAGTCTATGCCTCCCTGAAGCCTTTCAGTCATTGAAAGGATTATATCCAACAATGATGCCGGTCAGCATGGTCTTGGTATCACCCTCAGATGAAAGCCTGGACTCTGGTTGGGGTTCACTGCACAACCAGCCACCTGCAATGAGCCCTGGGAAGCTGCAGTCAGCTCTTGCCTCAAGAGTTCAAGCCATTTCCCAAACCTTCTCCCTGCTCAGGGCCTGCAGCCATACAGAGCCACCAGGGCCAAGTCCCGGGGGCTAGGAATGCTGACCACCCCAAGCAGCACAATGGGAGATTCACAGTGACCAAGAGGCTCCCAGGGAACCCCAGCACTGTGCTGAGCTGCAGGAGCAGCATGAACAAGAACCCAATGACACAATTCCCTGAAAGCACGAACATCAGCACTAAAGTGAGTCAAGCAGCACAGAAAAGGGGCTGATTTTAGCAGAATTTTTGAAAATATGGTCTTTGATGAACAGCTCTTTTTCCAAATAAAAGAAATCCAGGTGGAAGGTGAACATCCCACCTTCCCTTGAAAAGGCTCTTGTGGACACATTCAGCACTTCTTCCAAAACCCCAAAGCAAAGGCAGAGAAAGGAGATCAGCTCTCTCTTACCTGTTCTTTGTACCTTTAGGGGAAAGGATAAAAGCCCTTTAAGAGCTGCCATTCAGCTCCAGCCCACCCTGGGGATGGGAGGTCTCAAAGGGAGCCAAAGGGACCCCATGTGGCCTCTCAACTACCGGAGGAGAGTCTACCCCAACCAAGCAGCTTCCAGACACATCAGAATAGCTTGAAGGGGACTGACACTTCCTCCTGTCATTGTTGCTGACTGTAACTCACCTCTTTCCCTGACAAGGTTTGCAGTGTTCCCCACAGCTGAGCTGGCCTTGAGGGTATCTGCTGCCAAACTCCACCCTGACCCAATCCAACCCCCTTTCCTGCCAAGGACAACTAGGACAACTTTCCAGTCTTCCCCCTCACGTTTAACATGTTCCACACCCTTGCTCCCATAATCCCATCATTTTTTCCTCTACCCATTCCTCCAGCCAGTTTCCTTTTATGCCTGTCTTCACACCTCATTCCTCCAGCCCCTACTGCCATGGCCTCTCTAGCTTTGCCCAGCTATGCCTCGGCTCTCCAAATGTTCAAATTCCACCTTCAAATGTTTTTTCCTTACAGTTTTTCAGCAACAACCCAACCCTTTCTTTGTTGATACAGAGATAACTGACTCATTATGAGACCAGGCATTGATCACTCCAGCACAAGGGCTGAACTGATCAGAAACTTCATAATGATCTCCATGACAAGGAGTGATGACTGCATGGTGTAAGTGCTTATTAAACAAAACAATCAACACTGATGAGAGCAGAAAATAAATTCTGTTTTGTAACAGATGCTCTAGATACTACATAGATGTAGCCAGTTGGTACCTCAAGGGACATATTCCATGCCACATCCACTACACCCAGGCAATCTCTGGCAACGGGAAAGCCTCATGTGTGTGGGGCATTAGACACATCACACCTATGGACCCACCAGCTCCCAGCTAAATGCTTGTTTCACTTTTCTTCCTTTTCAAAGATGCAGTGTCATCCTCTACCTAAGCCACTGGTCCCTTCTGCCAGGCCAAGACAGTGGGAAGAGAAGAGCTCCTCTTTTTCTCCCACCAACAGGGAACACAGACGACACTGTAGATGCTGTCCAGCAGAGGAGGATGAAGGGACAGACTCTACCTTTCCATGGAGGTGAGACCCCACTCATAAACCCAATTCCCAGCTTTCTTATTCACTCCAGATCAGCCTGGCCAGGCCCTAAAAGGAAGGCTCTATCCACCCTGGCTTACTCCAGGGAGCAATTCATCTCTACCAACAGTATCCTCACACTCTGGAGGGAACAGAGATGCCCTGAAAACTCAGGGCACAGTCACCTGCCCTCTGCCTCTTGTGCAACTCAAGTGTCCTTCACTCCTCAAGATAATGTGGCAAGCACAGCCTAATGCTGATGGTGCCAGTGAGTCATCCCAGAGCTGTGCTGGCTTCTTCCTGGCATGGAAAAAATCCCTAACCAAGAGCCACACTCAGACTGCAAACAAGACCCAGTGTGGATAATGTCCAGGCATCAGTCCCCACACAGATGTCTATCCTGGCTCCAAAGAGATCATCAAAGGAAACCAGGCAACACAGACCAGAGGTCTGTGAGTATCCCCACACTTTTGATTAAGTACCACCACTACATCCCTCAGGAAAGGACAGGAAAAACTGGAGCCCTGAACAACCATAATCCAGGAAATGACTTGATGGGAGAAGGATCCAGGGTGTTCACACCTTCCTTCTTGCCCTACTCCTCCTCCAGCTGTAATGGTTTCCTGTTTTCCAGATGCATTGACCCCACTGAGTCACTACTCATCTCCAGGTCACCTATATCAGGTTTTTATCTGGAGGAGGCCAGAGGACCAACTGCTGCCCAAAATTCATGGTCCTGGTGTGTTCCTGACCACTTACTTTCTTGAAACATTAAGTAGCATGTTACAGGATGAGGTTAAAAAGCCTCAAAATAACAAAAAGTGGTGCTAGGAAAGGTTAAAATCCAGGGTTAATGCTCTAGAGAAAGAGCCTCACAGAAGCACAGAACAGGTCACCAGCAGAACACAGCAAGGGCTTCAGAAACTCCAATAAGCTACAGTGATGTAATCTTATCCCTTTGCCTCTGCCAACACACAATTTTTTAATAGGCTGCATCAAAGCTGAGATTTCCTTTAGCTGGGGACACGTGGGGTAGGACATGTCAGTTAGAAGAACACAGGCACATGAAATGTTGATATGATAAGCTACACAGAAATACTCTGATAAGACAGCAGCAGGAGCTCACAGTGCCAGAATAAATTATTATCTCTGTGACACTAATGAACAACAACTTACTGCCTGATCTTGTCATTCCTGGGTCCAAATCTGGGTCCAGAAGGCCCTCTCCTGTAGGCAGAAAAGAGCAATCAGGACAGAAGGTACAATGAAAACATGTTTTTAAACCAGACCCAAGAGATACACAAGAGAGAACCAACGCCTTGTGCATGGAGGATTGTTTTCATACCTCCCATCAGTCCCTCCCATGTCTTAGGATACACGGGACATCTCACTCTTACAAAAGGTCACACCTCTTAATTCACTCTCAAGGCCAAGGCTCTGGAAAATCATCCCAAAGGGAATCAAAGGTTTTCATTCTCAAGTCCCCAGTCTCAGAGCTGCAGGCAGGTATGACACTGCATTCCAACTCACAGGAAAAAGTCTTCCTCTTCATCCGAGTCTTCCTCCAACAGGTTCCTCTGCAAACACAGAAAAACCATCACATCAATAAGCAATCACCATTTCACACACACATTTCCAGCTCTTAGGCTGCAGTCAGCATCCTCTGACTGCAGGAAGGCCCTCTCTGCTCAAGGGACGATCCCAGCCCTGCACCCAAAACCATCAGCATCACCCACAGCCACCTTGGGCTGTCCCATCCACACTGGAAATCAGGTCTGCTCTGGATTTGGAGGACGTGGTTTCTCCACCATGTGATGGCAACAGGTGTAAGAGGGATGACCACAAGGGAACACATTGGGTTCCCTGGGCTGGAGGGCAGAGTGATCTGGCCCTGCTTTGTCCCAAAGGGCTCCCTGGGGCTCCCCTTTGCTGATCCACTACACTCCATGAGATGATCCAGGAACTGATTTTTAAAAGCAATCCCACTGAAGCCTGAATGTTTTGGATGAAAACATTTCTGCTTAGGGTCAAAAACAATCAAGAGGGGGAGGTGGCACACTAATGGTGTGGGACCCAGCAGATGGTCCTTGGGGTACCAACAATTGCTGCTTTCCTGTGTGTAGATCTGGGCTCCCACCTGCAAGCCTGATGCTCTCATGCTGAAGCTCACCTACACTTCCATCCTGTCACATTTATTCAATCAACTCAAGCAAACCTGCAAGACCATGCAATAGTTCCAGCCATTGCTTCCCTCAAGAGCAAACTGCTGTTGGCAGTACAGGCTGTTCATCTCGCCGCAGCTGTTGTGAGCTGCAGCAGCATTTCTCACCACAGCCTAAACTGACTTTTAGCATAGCCTGACCCCAGCAGGTTAAATCCACTTTGTCCAAGTCAGGCAACTGCTGTGACCTGTATTCAAAACCTGAAGTGTGAGGGGACCGTGAGGTGACAGGAGAAAAAATCAGCTGTTAAGCACTTCATTCAAGTCCTTCAGCCAGCGTGGGCAGGACAGCCAGGACGTGTCCCTGCCAGGCTCTGCGGAAGTGCAGGAGACTGAAGCACATCGGGATCTCATGGCCGTGGATGCAGACTAAGGGAGCCACAACAGGTTCCCAAAAGAGCCGTGACGAGGCTGGTTTGACACACACGGGTCAGGGCTGGCGCTCGGACAGCCCCTCACTGACCGAATGTCGCTGTCACAGCGCTCCGGGCTCCTGGGCCCCGTGGCTGAAGGTTGCGGCAGCACAAGGAGACCCGGCCAAGGGACCCCTACCGTGGGCATCGACCCGGCCACCCTTCGGTCAGCACCGGCCCGCTGCGCCCCGGAGCAGAGGCACTCACCCGCTCGCTCTTCACCGAGCCCGTCACCTCGTCGTCGTTCAGGTGTCGCTTGAATTTGGGAGGCATGGCCGGTCTGTGCCGCGGGGCTCCGTGCCCGGAGGGAGAAGCCTACAGGGGAGAGCAACAAGCGTCCGGCAGGCCGAGGACAAGACCCCGCCGCCCCCGCGCTCGCCGGGCCGGGCCGGGCCGGCGGGAAATGGCCGGTACCGCGGAGAGTCCGCCGTCACATCGACCGCTCGGCGCTCCGCCCGCCTCGCCGAACGCCGAGCTACCGATGGTGGGGCAGGCAGCGGGCGGACACACGAACGGGGACGCGGGCGTGGCTCGCCGGCGGGGCGGGGCCACTCTGGGGCGGGGCCGATGGGGCGGGGCCACTCTGAGGAGGGGCCAACGGGGCGGG